>VZTX01027356.1:20891-139613 GCA_013400915.1 Pardalotus punctatus
TATATATAACTTAAGGACAAAACTAGAAAGGGGCTGAATATCCCAGTATGAGTTGTAGGTGCTTAGCCCACTTCCATGTCTCATCCATTCATCTTACTTGGAAAGCACATACATCTCAACTCAAGCAGGAGTTTTGCCTGAGCAAGACTTCAGGGTTAAGCTCTTAAAAATGCCATCAAATAGCTCTTTCTAGCTCTGGTGTCATGCTTGTAATAAAAGCTGAAGAGTTGGACCACTTCATTCTTTCACATTTAGCAAGTTGTTTTTCTGAGCAACTCGGA
Source organism: Pardalotus punctatus (assembly GCA_013400915.1). Lineage (NCBI taxonomy): Eukaryota > Metazoa > Chordata > Aves > Passeriformes > Pardalotidae > Pardalotus > Pardalotus punctatus. The sequence continues at coordinate 21,173 of VZTX01027356.1, forward strand.
AAGCCCCAGAGTTTAGGAGAAGTCTGTCCTGTGCCCCAAAGGAAAGCTAGAAACAGGGGTAGAAATAGTGGTCTGTCTTGGCAAATGAGGTAGAAAATTAATTTATGGTCACTTTAGTTTTTAATTAGTCTTTACTCTCTGGTCTTGATGAGTAAACGGGCTTCTCTTGGTTCTGCATCCTTACAGAAGAGAAAACCATATTATTCTACATGATGTCCATTGTATTCTGCTAGGAAATTATTTTGTTTAGTGCATTGTTTTACTGTTTCAGGAGTACTGCATTTCTGTTGTAAGACTTCTTTTCAGTGGCACATTCTGTAAACAATCCATACCATGTAATCTAAGGGAAAACTGGTAAGAAATCCAGCTTTTTGCAGCAGGGAAACAAGATAAGAAACCTTCTAATAATCTGAGCCTTGTAAATATTTTTAATACATTACCTTTTTGTAAATTATTTTTAAATACCAGCACAGCTTGGCGAAATTAGTGGGAATGTTTGTAACACCACTAACTTTGCTGGAGTTGCTGAAGATAGCAAACAGCAGAGCAAAGATTTAAAATCTGTCTTCTAACACAGTTCTTTGCCTAAGGATTTTTACTGCACTTCTTTCATCAGTTCAGGAGCTCAGCACTGCAGGACTGCAGCAGTGTTTGGTTTTGGCATTGACTCCTAATACATAAGGTGTTGTAACACAGGAGATTTCTTAAGCTGTAGAGACAGCACATGAAAAGGCGGTCTGGGCTATTAGTGCAGAAGGACTTGTTCTGTTAGAAAATCACCTTTCCACAGTGTTTTCTTCCCTTACTCTGATCTGTTTTCTCTAGATGGTCCAAGCTTTTATTTAAAGTGCTTTAACTGGATATCCCAGTTACAGCTTTGACAGTTTGTTTACAGTTCACATTTGCCTGAGGGCAGTTGAAGGCATATTACAGGATAAATAAAGTAGTTTTGCTGCCAGGAGAAGGATGTACTGGTAGGATTATAGAAGTTTTTTTAAAAAAGAGCAAGAGAAAAAGAAAAGGGACAGGGAGAATGACAGAATGACATAGTGGGAATTGTACCCTGGATCTGTAATTTTATCCTATGGGAAGTTGTAGTACTATACTTTCTTCTCCCCCAGACTCCCTGATTTAACTTAAAGGAACTGCTGTGTATGGAAGAGAAACATATAGCTGGAAATACTGGCTGAAAAGGTTTAAACTCTTTTAATTGGCAGCAAAATTAAGACTAGTGTCCTACTACGCAATGAAAAAATTGTGTCTATGGAAAAAATTTACTGTGGAAATTCCTTTCACTGGCTAGGAATTTAGGTGCCAAACCAAAACAAACACCTCACTCTTAGGTGACTGAATTTGAGCAGGATGAATCCACTGGATCAATTAAAATATATCCATCAATTTTGGTGGGGTTTGGGTCAGGCCTTCTGGTTACAAAGATCTTGTGTTTAGATCCATTGATTTGCAGGGTTAGACCTGTAAGTGCGGTCAGGAGGGCACAATGAGCATTCTGTAGCAGGAGTGTTCTGGCTGCGTTTCTGTGCTGTTTTTCTGCATGGCTGTAGCCTTCTACCTGGGTCTCTTTTCTTTTGATGCATTTGCTGAGCACTGCTGTCTGTGGGGAACTGCCACTGTCCTGTAACAAGAGCCCTGTCAGTACTTGCTGCATCGTGGCATCCCTTTTTACTAAGAGATCCCATAGCTGTGTGTGACCAGGCCATGCAAGGCACTCTGCCTGGGTTGTAGGACCCAGCACTCCCTGCCAAGGAGGGAAGGAAAACTGCTCCCATCAGGATGACTTCCACACGTGCCTCTGGCACTGTGCTGCAGGGCTGGCAAGGCACAGGCACTGTGCTTTGTTTTGGGTTGTCTGCCGAGAGCTAGGGCTTCAGACAGAAAATGTTTATTAAAAATACCCACTTAAATGCAATCTGAGTTCCCCAAGGGTAGAATTGAAAACTGTCTTAGTGAATACGCTGCATCAGAAAACGCAGGTCAAATTCTGTTTCCTTCACTGGAGCAAAGCTCTCACCACCATCACTGAGATGCAAAATTAGTCTTTTTTGATAAGTTTGTCACAATAGGGGGGGAAGAAAATTGTAAAGTGTAATTTTCTGGGAAAACAATACATGGGTGAAAACTTCTGTGTCCCTACAGCAAAGATGGACTTGTTCCAAGCAGGCTGAAATGAGGGGTGGAGCTGGTCCTCCTGTGCTTTCTGTGCCTGCTGCCCAGTGCTCCCTGGGGCGGCCAAGCCCAGTGGGAGGGCAGAGGGTTACTGCCTGCCTGAGCAGCTTCTGCCACACTGACATCAGGTTAAAGATGAAGACCAGGCTTTCTGTGGTATGAGTGACATGTAGCAGCCTGCTGAGATGTTGGTGATATCAGGATACAGATTTTTTTTTTCCTACTAAGCACATGGCTGTTAACACAAAGACCTCAGTGTAGATACTAACAATTAAACCTAATTTATGAAATAGGGACACTCCTGCCTGAAGTTACTTAATATATTTATTTTAATTGACATACTGTGACAAATGGGTTTTTCCTCATGTTTTCAGTTATTTAAGGGACTGCTGATCTCTCCTTTCTAGAAAAGTGTATTGCAGTTTTGGGGGACCACAGGGAAATACAAGTTAGACACATATTTCTGTCTTTGGAAATTATGGATATTCTGGAACTACAAACTGCTTTTTAGGTATACAGAATAAATCTGACTTCTAAGTAAAACCGATGGCATTGTACCAGGCATTAATTTGTTTCCTCATGCAAATACCTCTAAAACAGCAGGGGGAAATATGCACATTGCCTGAGTCCCACTGAGAATCAATAGGGGGTTGTAGGTTCCCAGCTTGTGTAGGTACCTTTGAAAAAGTTACCCTGGAAGCTGTTTAACCAAAACACAAAAGAAGCTGTGGTGTGTTGCATGTGTGTCTGTGGCACACAGAAATTGTGTCACACCTGCTTTCTGGCATGTGCCCAAGGCTGAGCCACAGCACAAGGTGCGCAGCCAGCCCAGGTCGAACTGCCCTAGAAAAGGGGTGTATGGCATGTTTGTTCACAGATGCAGCTTTCCCAGAAAAAGCTGTAGACACTTAATGATTTGAGGCCTGACCTGGTTCTCCTTCAGAAAGGGAACTCCTACTGAAGCTCAGCAGTTTCGCTTGTAAAATGACATCCAGAAGAGACAGCATTTGGAACTTCTCTACAGAGAAGAGGAGAGAAAGTCATGTCTAGGGAAGCTCAGCAGAAGCTGGCAGAGGACTAACACACTTGCTTAGTTATTCACTGGCTTTGTCCCTTTTAGACTGTAAGCCCTCCAAGGCAGGAACTTCAGTCCCTGTGTTTGTACTGGTGCCGATTAGGGCATGTTATGTGGAATTATCTGTATTTCATAGTTGCCCAGCCTTTTACTATCCATATGTCTCAGATAACACTGTTTACAGTCAGAAGAGCATTCTGTAAACATTTAGGAAAGAGAATAAGGATCCTCTTGCAAAGTTAACAACTGGAAGTAGCAGCAGAGAGAGCCATGGGCACGCCAGGACAGTTCCGCTCTTAGCGGATGGTTTGCAGTCCGCTAATTATGATTCATCCAGTGTCCTAGAAGTTGGGAAGGCTTTGGCCATCTCTTTGAGGAATGTAGCTATTGTACTGCAAAGATGATCCTTTTTGAAAGCAATGGGGAACAGAGAAAGATTTCTTCTGACTTGTCTTTACTGGTGGATCTTGAGCACACACCTTCTCAATATTCAGCAGCACTGGGATCCCCTTATGGATTGATAAGCACAGTTGTGTGCATTTTTGGAATGCAGAGTATCTGTACAGCTAACTATGTGATAATAGAAGTTTTATTCAGGTATTGAGAATATTTCAGTGTGGAAAGGGAGACACACTGGGTAAGTGAGAGTTTAATAGAAAAAAATGAATGTGTGTATCCTGGTAAATTCCAGGAGCTTTGAAATTTCATTGCTGTCTATAGCTCAAGGCAATGAGAAATGTCTCACATGTGTAGTGAGTAAATAAATAGAGCACACACAGCCCTCTGCAGATATCTTTATCTCAGTTTAACATTATACTGAATGCTGTCTGCAACCTCCATAAATACCACAAGAAGTGAAATGGCTTACATGATAATTAAAATGCTGTTTCTGCTGAGAGTCGAACCCCCTCCCTCCTCCTTTGCCAGAGGAGCTGGGCTATGGGGCGGGTGCTGATGGCTGCACACAGGTGAGAGCAGCTTTGGGTGCGCGAATCCTCAGCAGCTGTGCTCAGGCTGCCGAGGTTGTCAGGTTCCTTCAGGGAACTCCAGGACAGAGCAGCTGCATTTCTAGAATGGAGGTTCAGCAGGAATTTGTGCATGGTCATAGCACTGAATATTTTAACTGGGCTGTAGCCTGTCCATGCTCTGTTGGCAGTGAAGTCTGCTTGCCAAGTACATTCTCTTTTAGACCTTTTGTGTAAAGGATTAAAGGCAAGGCTATAGATATGGCCTTACAGAAGAGACACTGTCTGAGAGAGAAGCAGGATGGTTTGGATCCTGGCTCTTTTGTGTCCCCTCTGCACATCCTCTGGTCTGTCTGCCCCCGTGGTCACTAACTAAGAAGTCAGGGTGACATTTTTTTGCCTGTTGAGATTTCAGTTTCTCAGGAGACAGGACAACATCCCAGTGCCTGTTCATGTCCCAGGTAATTGCAGGCAGGCCTGGCACTGGCTGGGGCTATGGATAAATCACACGGCATTCCACCTAAACCTCTCTCTCCTAATTTAGCATCTGAACAATGCCTGGGAGTCAGTGTCCTGTGGGAAGATCGAGGATCAGATGGCTCTGACGGATCAGGCACGCAAATACATGGCCACCTTCCCCACCCGAACTCTGGTGATGTGAAAGGGTCGACGAACAGAGAAGCATTATGGTTTTGAGAACACTTCACCTCCACTGGGAAATTCCTGTTCCTCTGCATGAGAACTTTTCATGAATGGGAGAAGAGCCTATCTTTGTTGTGGTACAACAGTTGGGAGCAGCACAAAGTGCATTTAGTCACTCAGCTATATATTCTTGTTGGATTTCACCCAACTTAAGAGTTTGTGTTTTTTTAATGATACTTGCCTAAATTATTAGGTATTGAGTTTGAATCAGTAATTAATTAAGTGCAGTCTTATAATAAAGATAATTTTTCTTTTACTTTTTGAGATCAAGCAGACTAAATACACCAGTATTGTTATTTCAGTGATGTGCTAGCCAGGGGTGGGGTTTTGTTTGTTTCCTTTTTTATTTTGGGTTTTTTAATAATAAACGAGCAGGTACTCAAACAGATATATTTTAAATTACTGAACAAAATGCATTGGTGTAAAATACCGAAGTGAAAAGCATTACTACAAACACTTTTCTGTGCAAAAGGGGCTGATCAAGATCGTGAATGCTCAAACATCCATGCCTCTTGAAATACTCCTTTCTGTTTTGGTTCTAGGCCATTATACATTGTGTGTTTCTGTTGGGGGGGTGGGTAATTAGCTTGCTTTAAAAAATATTACTGTATGAAACATAGATTTATGAGAAAAATTATATTTTTTATTCAGTAATTTAATTTTGTAAATGCCAAATGAATACTGTGTTTTGCTGCTACAGACCTTAGCATGTAGACATGCTGCTAGTGTAAAAGGAGCAGTAGAGCTTTATGTGGAAAGAAAACAAATGTTGATGTTAGCTAATTGACTATGCACTAGCATTTCAGACCTTTTTGTTTTAATTTTTTTACATCATTTATATTTTTTCCCCTTTTTTTTATAAGCAATATTTTTGAACACTGTTCTTGGGAGATTTTTTTTGTGTGGATGTGTTGTTTTGTTTCTCATTGGTTTGTAACAGCATGCATTGCACCTTCATATGTTTGGGAGAACACTGTCTTGTTCATGTTGTCTCTTTTGTTCCATGTCTAGCTAGTTGTTCCCTAACTTGGGTCTTGTGTACTGAATCAGGTTCTTGGAAATACATGGTTCTTTGTACTGCCATATCAATTTTTATTGATATGGCAAAACACTGATTTTATTTTATTTTTTTATTGTTTTGTGTTTTTATAACAGCCTCTGACTTTGCTGCCTTAATAGCATTTGGTGCAGCTTTATCTGCACTTAATTTTTTATACAACAATGTACTGCCTTGTAGATAAATAAAGTGTGTTCTTTTTTACTTAAACCTGCATGGCCTCCTAATCTTGTTTGTCTTTAGTTTTTTGGCGGTGCTGTTAAAGGCAACAGTCATGCCAAAAAGGTTTTTCCCAGCACACATAGATAAGTAAGGAATAGAGTTTTGCACACCATAGCCTCAAAATCCTTAGTTCTCACTGATTGTTAAGGAAGTGGAAGGAACACAGTGCAAAACAGTGAGTACTGAGCATGTTGTGGTCTCAAGGCACATCTCTAGTGACACCAAAGTCCAAGTCAGCTTCAGTCAGTGGGAGACTCACTGCAGCTTTTGTGGAAAGCTGCCCTTCTCCCACAATGCTGGCTAATTTACTTTTTCATCTAAAGGACCATCAGGTCAGGAACCAATTGAATAAGAGAAAGATATTCTGGCGTCCTTATTACTGTAGAGCAGACTTTTCTTCATGCTTGTCTTAAGAAAACAGGTGAGAATACACTTTGAAACCCTGGTGCATTGTGCTTCATAGCAAATAATTGGACAGACCTGCAAGAGCCTCACACAGCTGATGTGCAGAGGGACTTTCAGCCCTAGAAAAGCTAGAGATAAAAGCAATTTTCGACAGAACAAACAAACAAACACAAAGGCAAACTGTCAGAAAAAAAACAAAAAGGCATTTTATTTAGTAGCTGGAAAATAAATTGCTGAAATGTAAGTTGATGCAAGCACTTCGAAGCCAGACTGATTGATGAGAGCAGATTTCAGCTCCCTAATGGAAGAGTAGCCACATGCGCTGAGCCCCAAAGGTGCCCTCCAGTCCTTTTTGCTCCTTACCCAGCACCTGCCTATTCCTCCCAGCTGAAGCTGCACGCTGGCCTTCAAACCATGTAGTGCACAGAAAAGGAGGAGCAAAAAGGCCCTTTTAACCCTCTGCACAGGGTGAAAGTGTGAGAAGGGGCCAGTGCTTGCAGTAGCCCCCTCCACGTTGTTGCGTGTGTTTCACATCCATCCCTCCTGTGCAGTTTGGGCTTTCAGCCTGGTGCTGGGGGCCAGGGAGAGCCAGCCCCAAGGCAGTTTCTCAGCGGTTACCACAGGCACAAGCCCGGAGCCGGGCATGGATGATGGAGAAGGGGAAGTCTGCGGGAGCCCTCGCCTGAGCTGCAGGCTTACAAAGCGAAAACGCTTGTGCAAGATGTGAGAGCCCTGCGGGACTCAGCAGTGTGCAACATGGGAAGAGGGAAAGGCCTGCCTTGAGGCATGCCACACAGCTTAGGCAACATGTTACAGCTTTAAGAAAAAAAAAAAAAAAAGAAAAAGAAATGCCTAGCTTACAACAGGACTTCAAGGCAAAGCTGCTGCCTTGTACGGCTCCAGCGGTAACTGCACCGATCCTGGCCAAGTTTCGACGGTCCATTATCCCAGTGCTGGGAGCCATGGAAGCCCAGCCTGCAAGTGCCCAGCGTAAGGAGCCAGCTTTTTTCCCCTACACCCTCAGTTGCTTTAAAATCCCTTTTAAACAAGTAAAACTATTGCAATAATTGTCTTCTTCATGGGCATACTTAGAGCTAACACAGAGGAAAATGTTTCTTTTCCACCTTTCTTGTTTCACTGAAAATGCAAAACACTCAGTAGATTCAGGCTGATTTTCAAAATGTAGTGCTCAGCATGGGCAAAGGAAGAGGCTTTCTTTGGATGCTAGAGTCAGGAAGCCGATTGTTTTCCCTCCACCAACAGTGGATACATTTCCTTTGCAGCAAAGTGCCACCTCCTACACATCTTTCTCACACCAATATCCCCATGTGATCGTGCTCTGCTCACTGTCTGAAATACACATCTTTCAGAGGCCCAAGAGGAGTCCCACCCATCTGGTAAATTCCATCTCAAGCAAGAGCTGTCCTGAGACAGGTCCCTCTAAATGTCTTGGTGGCAGCTACCTGACCTAGCAGTGGCCCTTTGCACAGCTGTATGGCGATCCTGGACCCATTTGCACCTAGAGTAACATACCAAAATGAAAGGAAAGCAGGTCCAGTCAAGTTCTCATTTAATGGGGAGTAGATATTTGGCTCAAATTCCTATTAACCTTTTTCTTCTCTGTAATTACAACTTAATAATGTTGTCAGTGGGAATTCTTTGGATTTCTGAAAAGAATTTAAATTATCATTTCAGCATGTGCCACTAATTAAAAATGAAGAGGAAAAGGAGCCAGGGCAAAAATAAAGGCAAATACCGCAGTGTGAGGTGTTTTCCAGCTAATTCCCTGTCATTCTTCAGCTTTCTATGCAGAGAATCCTGGGGGTTTAATTCCCACAGGTCTGACCTATATGACAGCTATAAACCTAAACTGAAAAAGGGCCAGAGCTTGAATTGGTTTGAGAAAAAACATTAGAGCTTGAATGAAAGAGCCAGTAATTAGGAGCCAAAATAACAAACCTGCTGAGGGCAAAGCAGAGATCAAGCACAGCATAGAATATTCTGGAGTACAAAGTGATTCTTCCAAAAAGCTTTGTTTTTTTCTCCGTATTTGTAATCTTGATCCGTATCTGTGCCAGCTAAGTCAATGGCAATCATCCCTCCCTCAAGCCCACACAGGCAGGCACAAAAGCAAAGGATGTTTCTGTAAGATTGTGACTGGAGCATCATAATCATCACCCACTCTTACTCCTGCCGCTTTTAATTGTGTTTCTACCTCAGTCTTGATTTGAGACAGGTATGATGGTAATGTACAGAGAAAAAGGCCTGTTCCTAGAAATCTATTTAAAAGGTGTTGGGATTTGGGGGGGGTGGTTTGTTGGTTTCTGGTTTGTTTTTTTTTTTTTTTTAAGGAGCGTGTTTAAATATTTAAGTCTGGGAAAGACTGGTTTTGAAGCACTGGTCTGCATTTTGCCTGTGTCCTTGTTTCCTAGCACAGGGGGAGTCAGTCAAGAGCCCAGACATTGCTCAGGAGCAATGGTGGAGTTCTGCCTGGGTGGTCAAGGAAAGACACTAGTCACATCTTTCAACCTCCAGTCTAATGTCTTAATTCAAAAGGAAGTCATGTTTTCTGACCAAATGCACTTGTTCCCTTTGTTTGCCTCTTTTCTTTGAACTTGACTTTGATGTCTCAGCAGTTTTCACTGAAGACCCTGCTCCCAGCATAAACTTGTTTGTGACATTTTTACTCTCAGTAACTGATGGAGGTGAGATGGTGAAGATAGACCAGAAAGGTCCAAATTCTGCCTTCAGCCATGTTTGCAAGCTGGCAGTGGTTATACAGCTCATTGTTAAGGGCTGCAAAATGTATTCACTCTGCTATTATTTTTCCATAAATTATTTGCAATCAGGTCGTTGAGTTTGGTTTTGGTTTTTTACAGTGCCTCTTGATACATGACATTTCTAAAAGGCATTTTGCCAATCTATTTGAGTATCAGAGTAATTGCTGACTTTTTAATTGTTTTGTAAAAGAGCCTCCACTTCTCTGACTGCACAGATCCACATTTACAGCCTAGGTTGACTCACAGCCAAGGAAATTTTGTTTCATGGGGAAAACCACTTTTACTATTTCATTCAATCACTACTCATCACCACAGCTCCAAGACACGCTCTGTGAGCACATCTGTCAGAGAAACGAAGAAGACAAAGAAGAAAGTTTCAGGAAGCTCTCCCCAGACAGCTTTCTACACTAACCATAGAGACCACCTCTGCATCTCCCGGTTCCTGCCAGCCCAGCTGCAAGCCTGCCATGGCCCTCCTGATACACTCAGCCCCCAGAGAGCCTTGAAAGGGTGCCTGCAGGTGTGCTTTCCTGCCCTCTGCCTCTCTCATGTTTCATTAACTCTCTCATCAGCGTACATCAGCACAGGAGTTATCAGAAGGTGCAGGGAGGCTATCACTATTTATCACTATGGGGTTTTGCTATCTGTGTTCATACCAGCTCAAGGCAGAGACCTCTGAGGTTCTGGCTCAGCCTTCCTGTGCAGATAAAGGTGCTGCTAGCCTGTGCTGCTGGCTGGGAAATGGAAATCTGCAAGAGGTTAGTGCTCCTACCTGCCCAGCCAAGTCTTCCTGCACCAAAGAGTTAAACTGAGAAACAGCTGTAGTTTGCTGCAGTCAAAAGCCTAAAATAACTTTCAGTGAAATAATAAAGGAAAGAGATGATACTTTGCTTTTATTTTCTGTTCTGCTCATATGTGCCATCTTCTCTGCACCCCACCTGCTTCACCTCTGTTTCACCAAGGCACACACCCCTGATAGGGTCAGGATAAATGCTGCTGCAAATGGATTGATAAAAGTCACTGGTGTCCATAACCGCAGTGAACCCAAGCCCACACTTGCCCAGGACTAAGGACATGGAACATTTCCCTGCCCACAGCTGATGTGCCCCTGCCACTCCCACTCAGCAGAGGCCCCACACACTCACAATGGTGCTCTTAGTAGACCCAGGTTCAGGGTCATCTTCACAGAAAAGGGAGCTCTGGTTGTATCTTGAATATCATCCTCCAGTCAGGGAGGTACACAAAAGTCTTTCACTGGAGGTCATTTGTCCCTGGCTGGAAGGCCCACCAGGAATAAGCAGGACAGGTCACGTTACACCCAGCTTTTGCACCATCTCAGCAACTTCCCACCCACCCAGGACTAGGATGAGTTCTCCTGCTGCCCCATGAAAGTCCCATGATGGCAGTCCAGGAGCAGCAACTCACAGGCTCACCTCTTGAGCTATCACTGACACAGGAACAACCTTAACTTTCTTTAATCACAGAGGTTAGAGTAATCCTTTCCTTGCCAACCTCTGATTTGTGGCCACATCCTCTAACAGAAAACCCATAACAAACACAAATGCAGTTTGTATGGTGATAAGCTACAGCACCGATGTGATAGTCGCTCCTCCATCACTGCTCTTAAATTCAGGGCTTTCTAGTACAAATCTTCATTACAGCCAGCTGGAGAAGCTACTGTTTGAATCTCAGAGCCAGACCCAGTATGGTGAGGGAGGACTGAAACCGACGCACACCTGCACCACAATTTTGCCACAAGCACCACTAAGTAGCAAGCATGATGATTAAAATAAGATGCTGGATCATTCCAGCAGTACCCCCTCCTTGTTGCCACTTCCAAGTTTTGTTGTGCTGTCTGACATCTGAAAAACACTTGTTACCATCCTGCCTGGCAATTGATCAGTGGAGCAACTTGGGGTCTATGTGACAGCATGAACAGAGTGAATGTGGAAATTTATTTGATACCTTGGCTTGCCTTCCTCTCAGTGACACAAGCTCTTCTTCTTTCCTCTTTAATACCCCTAAGTTTTTACAGAGGATTTCCAGTAACAGAAATCCACTTTGGTCTAGGGCACAGGAAGTTTTCCAGAAGGCTCAGTGTCCCAAAGGTGGCCCTGTACTTTCTTGAAGACAATGCTGAGGGTGCTACATCTTCAGCCTTGCTGTACCAAAGCAGGTTTCCACACCCTAATCCAACCTTTCCAGTAGAACCAGGCTCTGTGAAAGGAGAGCCCAACTGCTATGTGTGTAGGTTTGGACTGACCAGATTTCTCTTGACTGTGCACACGGGCTGGCCAAACACCCTAATTCTGGAGTAATGTTCAAGTGATGGGGATGCTATGAGAAATTGCATGTAGAATAACACAACCAAGCAACAGCGTGTGCTGCCCTTGCAGTTTGCAAGTCCTTGAATTTCCTGAGGAAGTTTGTGTTCATAAGAGAGCTGCTGCAAGTCAACAAAGGACTTCCCTGGGAGGTGATGGTTTTCCCTTACATTTACTTATGTTAAGTGCATGCAAATCTCTCTTTCTCTCCCCCTCTCTCTTATATATATATGTTGTTTATTTTGTTAAAAATTAAGGAAGGATATCTTACTGAGCAGGCCCAAATCCCAACCAGCGGTCTGAATCTATCATAGGCTGTCTATCACGTACTTGCATTATGGAGACTCTTGTCTGCCAGAACAAAAAATCACAAAGGACAGAACTCAGACAAACATCAGACTCCACACTCAGAAAAAGAGAAAACCAGCCACACAAGAGATTGCTGTGAGAACGTCTTCTGTGATGAGAACTGAAACTGCAAGTCACTGGTTTTCATTGAAAGCAATACAACCAAGAGTCTGAAATCAGTCATGTCCCCCAACTGATGAGTCGTCTGAAATCTGCTACCTTCCAGAACACACGGATCCTGAGATTTCTCAGCTTCTTCGTTTGTGATCACATATTTCTGTTAAAGGGTATTTCATTATTAAAATAAAATTAATAATAATAATCATAAAGACACCGTGGTAAAGAAACATACACAGAAGTTGTCTGACATGTTTGGGGCTTTTTTCTCCCAATGAATAACGTGTTAATTTTTCAATTTATGCTGCAAGTGATTTAACACAAAACCTTTTATCTTAGAAGTAAGGTTGTCAGAGGTTAATCCAGATACATCATGGTTTAGAGTGGACTGGACTTAATTTCACAACCGTATTTTAACCTAATTTTTCCATGCCTGCTGCAAGAGTTTCCAGGCAAGGCAATGGGAGTAATCATGTGAATAACACACGCAGGTTTCGGCCTGAAAATCTCTACCACCCTCATTTGTGGGTCAAGGTTGGTCTGCCTGGGGAAAAGCACAATGCAGTGCCAACAGTGAATGGCCTTTACATGGTCCATTTCCAAGAGATACAATGATACCACCAAACCACCAGGACTGTATGCACATAATGAAAAGTGACAATGCACTCATTTGTGAAGGATACAAGACAGCCGTGGTAGTTAGGGCAACATTTGCATAATCACATTAACTTTAAGGACCTACTTTAAAATTGACCTAACAATGGCTGTCATTGTTTAAAGCCACAGCTGTCCATGCTGATCGGACAACATGCTTGGTCAACTTGTGTCGCAGCCATCTTCTTCAGGAGGACTTAGAAAGTTTGACTGAAAAAATTGTAGGCTCCAGGACCATCCTGTGAATGTCTGGCCTCCCACCATAGTTTGAGTATCTGGGAATCCACAGCTTTCAGGGCTGCACAACTGCTGCATTTTCATTGGGACTGATGCAATCTATGACACAGCTTTATTTTTCAGAATTGTTCATCGAGGTTGTGAGAAAAAAGACACCCCAATTATTTATTGGCTGCTAAAAATATTATAAAACATTAATAGTCTGAGCCCTGATTATTTTAGGCTTGAGCAAGTTGCTGCTTAAAATTTGAAAAAAATCAGAAGTTGTACTCCAGACATGACACTTCTGTCACATGTTCCTTCTACACATAGGGAAGACTGAACCATTTGTATCTTCATGCACCTTGCACAATCATCCCCCACCACAAAATTGCTGGTGGTGCAATTTTCAGCCAAAAATGTACCTGGTGAATGTTCTTCAGCAGAAAAATATTTATGTACATTATCAACAGATTTCAGGGTAGTTGGTCATATACAAAGTTCTGATGAAAACCCAGATTCTTCTTAGCTAATTTTTTTTCTGCTTTTAGAAAGGAAGCCTTGTCCACTTTGAAAAACATGTTTATTTTTAAGTATTTTCAGGATTCTCAGACAATCAAGGTGGTGCTATATTAGCTGGAGTGAACTCAGAGTTTCAGTTACAGTGTGTCTTCTTTGAATAACATTAACCACAGGTAGGAGAATGACTAGAGCACAGACTCTAGAATGGGAAACAAATAAAGACAAATATTGAAGAAAAAAAGTTGTAGCAAAAACGGTTCAGCCCTTTCTGAGAATGAGGTTGAGGAAAACTCGTTTTTCCTTGCCCTGGTAGGCCTAGTTAGCATAGCATGAGTCTGTGAACTTTAACTGACTTTTTGTTTTGCATTGCATATACTGTGATTAAAAACCCATTTAGGCTCCCCACTGTCATTTGGTCTCAAACCATAATAACTCATTTAAATATCCTTATATTGGTTTCAATTAAGAAACTCTCCTGCCTTCACATTGTGAAGGATCAGGGACTCAAGATTTTAGGCAGGAGTCTAATTTGTGACTCTTATTCCTATGAGGATTCATATAAACTTGACCAAGTCATGCCCTCTGAGCATTTAATTCAGCACAGGAGCACCAAGGGCTCACCTCAGTTTGACAGCTCCCCTCCTGGGCAGGACACACCACCCCTGGGGGGTGAGGGGCTGCCCTTGGTCATCTGCTGCCCTGCTCTGAGCCATAGGGGCCGATGCAATGTCACACAGGGGCTCAGCTGGGCTGCCTTGGTCTCTCAGGGGGCTCCTGCTGCTCCTCACTCAGCCTCTTACGTGGGAAGGACGAGGTTACCCAACAACAATGTGGAGGGATGCAGAGCAACGTGGGTGTAAAGGCAAGCTGGAAGTGATGGGAATTACTGGCCAGGAGCCAGATGTAAATATGTGTGTGAGTGTGTGCACACACATAAATGGGACTGTGTAATTAAGATTAGTATTGTAATGAATATACAGAAAAGTGGGGAGCAAGGGGAGGGTGAATTAATTGCACGTCAAACCCCAGTTCTGATTCCCCTAACTTTGAAGTACTGCACTCCCAAGCCTTAATGATCTTTTAATTTATACTTTAAATGATAATTTTTACCTTTTGATTATTCAAAAGATGGGCAACATTTGACACCAATAGTTTACATTTAAGCAAAGTAATTGAAAATATGCAAATGCCTTTACTGAACAGATATGCAGAACGCCCTTCTGCTTTAAGCACAGGTAAAGTGAACAACCATATTAATATAGGCAAAGCTTCACTAACCACATTTATATTTTAGGCACTTAATTCATCATGAAGATCAGCATTTATTCCTCATATTCCTATCTGATTATATTAAGGCTACTGGAACAGTTCAATAACATTACAAGAGAACTGCAGCAAGAGTAAAGATAGGGATGAGATCTCTGAAACCTCCTCAGAAACACCTATGCTGTTTCAGCACTTCTGCACTCTTTCAGTACTTCAGAAACCTCAGTGCTTTGGGACTGAAAGAAAATACAGCTTCATATCACTTAGACACACACGTACCTTTCCCACACGAAGAAAAGCCTCAGAGGTGAGTACTGTTAAAAAAAAAAAAAAGTAATGGTTATGTACTACTGTCTTCTGACAGTCAAAACAAACCTTTGGCAGGGAAAGGGATATGACACCTTCATTTGATCTAATTTTAGGGTTCCAAGAGCTATGGCAGTCCCTTTATGTTAAGTCAATGTCAAGATTCATTATGTAATTTCTACTTTTCAAAATCAGCATTGTGGCATGCATACATTCCAATAAATTTGGTTATTACTGTTGAACAGAGTTTTGTCACGGTATGACAACTAGGTATTTCATTATTCAAAAATCTTGTGTAGGTCTCTGCAGGGACCTAAGATTGGTCACTTTTCATTTTTCAGTGTGGCAAGGATGACATTAGTAACTCTGGGATTTCTGCCTAGAAAAAATCTTAATATTTCATAGGAGAGAATAAAATGTGTAAAGCACAAAGGGCTGAATTAGGGAATCCATTAACATGCTCAGTAGGTGGAGCATCACACCCCTCCTCATCATCATCATCAATGTCCAGTACCACCTGCCTGCCAAGAGTATTTCTGCATTCATACTGCAAAGCACATGCCATTAGATGCCATTCCAGTGCATCCCCACACACAAGCCCATTCAACGTGGGCTAAACCCAAAGCTTTGCCAAGGGAAAGGCTGACAGCAAAACAACACAGCATCCAGCTCAGGCCTCCTCCGCTAACTGGGCCCATCCAAAGTCTGCGTATCAAAAATGGAAGTTCTCTTCAGGAAATCACACTTGCCTTTCAGGTTCAGTCCATCTGAGGTAAAAACTTGCTAATTTGTTACAGCAATCAGCATTCACTTTCCTGTTACCACTGTTTGCTGACAGATTAGATTATTTCAGGTTTCAGCTCCACCATTTTACAGAGACTATACCACTTGCACCAAACATGTGTCTGCATTGGAGAACAATTTGAAATAACTTGAAAATTATGTCAAATATGAGCTCACAACAACACAAAATTGCCTATTTACAAATAACACCTCTGGTAAAATATGCAGACTCTAAACACAACCTTAAATACGTCCTCTGTAAGACAGAATTAGCTACTGTTACCACGTCTGGATGTAAAATGAGGCATATGAATAGGATCGTAACTGCTTTATGTAACTCTCCATACCAAAGAGAAACAGTGAGTCATTTATCTTAATGATGCCAATATTCTGCCAAACAAAAGATAAAACTGCAGAATGAGGATGGAAAGTTCAGAAACCCATTCAAGCACCAAGCGAGATCTCATCAGCTATCAGGAAAAGTAACTCATTTACTACAGAGTCAGACAAGGTTTACAAGGAGAGCAATATTTTTATTAGACTGCCTGATACAGCTCCTCAGATCAATGGCTGAACTAATGCAAAGACATTACAGACTTTGATTTCTTCTGCAGCAGAAAGCATAACCTCACTTGCACCCTTGGGCAATCTCAGGCACAGGAGCATCCCCCAACTGCACGACACACGTGGGACAAAGTGTTGTCCCATGACTGCACATGAAAGTGGTGGTGCCAAACGAGCACTGCCAAGACCTCCCACACAAAGCTAAGGGTGGCACTGACACTGTACGTCAGAAAACCTACACAGCACGGAGGCACAGGAGCACATGGTGCATGTACTAAAGCAGGGAAGATCCTCTGTCCAGCTGTTATCCTATTTGGCCTCACGCACACCACAGGTGGTAGTGCCTGATGCTGTAGGAGCAGGTTTGCACCATCTGCAAAACAGGTAAGTATTTTCTGCAGTGGTGAAGAGGCAAAGACATTCTCCTTGGGGTACTGCATGCCCTGACATGTGAGATTTGGTTAATCTTCCTTAATACCAAGTGTTATTTTGTAGCCAGATACCCATATTATACATATAAATAAATATACACTGCTTAAAAGAGATTAGTAGTAGAAGGTCATAGGCAGCTCAAAATAAAACGACACAAACCCAGCCCAGCTACCTCCTCCAAAGTCCCCACACACTTCATTGCAATATGCATGTGGGTTAATTTCAGCTGCTGTAACTCACTGATCTCCATTTAGCAACTTCTGTATTTTTTCCCCCTTTTTTTTTTTTAATGGCATCTTGAAGGCGTGGGCTCGTAGAGCAATGATGTAAAACAATAACCCAAGAAAACAACCTAAATTAAGGATCTGCTCACATCACTGAAAAAAGAAGGAAAAAATCAGATCTATTTTCCTTCTGATGGTATTTTCAAAACGCACGCAAACAGTGTGTAACTCTTTAACATTTCCAATGGATATTTTGGGGTTTTCCCCCTGCTAAAAGCCCTTTCATGGAGACTGTTATCCTACAAGTCTTATGTTCCACTCACTTTTCAACATTGCAGATCTTAATACTGCCATTCACCTGTTTGTCATTTCTATCACAGCACCAGTCAAACATGTTATGGAGATCCTGACTGTAAGACACAGTGTAGCACAACCCCAGAAAGTTCCCATTGTGTCAAGCAGAATTTGCTGCGAGGAGAATTATTTAACAGTAAAATATTGTTGTAAGAATAGATCTTGCACCTTCAAAGAGTCCATGTGTTTTGTGCTGCACACAACAGGCACTGAAGGCACCTTCACAGGCGGGTGGGACAACTCCATTTCATCATACATGGGCATATTATGACATAAACCTACAGGGTCTCTGTGAGAACTTCTTTCATAAGCACACATCAAGATGTACAGCCAGAGCTCCCAAGCAGTCCTTCGTCTTCTTTTGGGTTATTGGAGGAGCTACAACAGCTCCTCTACTGAGGAACTGCAGTGGTAGTGATGTTGCATGGTGTGTGTCATACAGTGGTGTCTTGTCCCTTCAGTTATGGCAAATCAGTTTGGATTCCTTCCATATTTTCACTGTCTCTTCCAAAAAAAAAAAAAAATTATAATAAAGGGACAGAAAGAAATGAGGGAGGCAAAAAGCAAAAAGTCTATCTCGGCCTATTTCACATGGAGACCACATGCAGCCTGCTTCCTGCTTTGCCATGTTCTGTGGCAATCACTTTGATCCCTGGGGAGGTGAGACGGAAGTTGATCTTCACCATTTAATTTTTTTATAGATAGCAAAGTCCATCCTTCCACCTGCATCCAAAGCACTGAGGCAGCTGGCAGAACAAAGCAGGGGAGAAAAATAGTTGACCAGAATCTATCTGAAATTGCCAGCATACAGGTGCAGTCTTGTTTTTCAACTCAGTTGCAGCAGTCCCCGGTGACTGTCAATGTTTTACTGAGGCAAATTAACCCTTTTTTGCCTAGAAAAGATTACAGAAAAAACCCCAACCAACTAAAAAATCCCCCAAAACTATCCAAACAAGAACAAAATTACATGAGTAGAGAAATGCAAGACTCATGTCTAGTTCATAACCGTGCTACAAATGAAGAGGTTGCTACACAAGAAAAAAAGAAACAGCAAATCTATGGGGAAGATCTGCATCTTTGGATTGCTGAGACGGCTCTAAGGTTAGCATTTTACTTCTAACACCTGAGCAAGGTGATAAAGATAAACAGAGAGATCACTCAAGAAGCACCGTCAAGAGTAAAGGAGCAATTGTTAAGCAAGGAATAGTAAAACTGAACAATAAACCTGGATAAGCACTGTAGACAGGAACTCAGCAAATCTAAACAACTGAAATAGAAGATAAGGCTTTGAGGATAGATAAGAATTCCCAAAGCTGCAGTTTGGCTGAGCCGTCAACATTAAACATTCCTTCAGATCCTCAAGGAGAAGCAGTGGCAAAGGAGCCTTATGAAGAAATCCAAGTGCAAAAGACAGGACTGTGCCCTGCGATGTGGTGCCTCGTGCTCCTTCTCTGTCTGGTTGTTCGAGTCCTAAACTACAGGCTTCCACTACTACCCTGAGGAGATGATCCCATAAATCCAATGTTAAGATTTTTCCATTACATGTAGCCGAAGTATTGCTTCTCATTTTCATCTCATTCCTTGTGTTTATACCTCTTTCCATTAAAGAGAAAATATTCATCCTTATCATCATTTGTGTATTATACGTTTACCTCATTTTCACTCTCTAGCTAAGTGGCTGTCATTAACGAGGTTGTATCTAGTTCTCTGACAGCCTCTGTGGAATTCACCCATCAGTGAAGGGTCCCTCCAGCCCTCCAGGACCAGGCTCACCACGGTGGCTGCAGGGAGGGAAAGGTCCTCGTTTCTTGCTGCCATCACCTGATTCCTCAAAACGCCCACCTCAAAATGCACTGGGGTTTTTTTCCCCTTTTTACAATCACTTGCTGAGTGAATGTCTAACCTGTCTAGCAGTTTCTTGCCTCACAGGAAGTTTATTTGGTCCAGGTTACTTTTTCCCCCAACATCAGTTTTTCCAGAGCAACTTCAATTAGAGATAGCTGCCCCTCTGATGTGTCACAAACACTGAAAGCCTCCTACCCACCATCAAAAGCTGAGTGATGCCAGGACAGAAAAGTCAAACAGGCAGGCAACATCTGGGCTTGTTTTTACCTTCATTCTTTGGTGCCAGTTTTCAGGGTGGAGAGTTCATAAGGATGCTCTGCAGCTGCTCTCCAGCTGTGACAAAACCCAAATTTAGCTCTGCCAAAGCCTCTGTAGCTGTAAATAAGGCAGTTTTGGTAAACAGAAAATAATGCATAGGTCTGGGAACAAAGAGGGGAACAGGGGGGACAAATGCACGGTTGTGCTGGTACAGCAGCAGTTCAGTGCTGGTGTCAGAGCTGCTGAGCCCTTCCTGATTCACCTCCAACAGGCCAGCTCCAAACACCTCGCCAGCCCAGAGATGGGGATCCTTGAGCTGTAGTCACATTCCTGGCCCTCAGCGAAACCGCCCACTCTGAGCCTCAGGAGCAGCGCCAGGGAAAGCGATGCCTCCAGACCCAAGAGGTATAAGTCTGCCACGGGGCTGGAACTGCTGGAAAGCTGGGCCGTGATGCAATCCTTTGGCAATCATCAGCTATGCTGCAGTAAAACGTGCCTGGCTGTGCCAGTTGTGCCTTCTATATCACCCACTTTGAAGAATGCCATGTGCAGACTCAGTGAAAGGGGAAAAAATTCCCATGGCAGGAGATTCAACAGCATGCTTTGGACATTCTGTTGGTTATAAAAATAGAAAACACTGTTGGGTGGTGGAGATGCCCAGTTTCTTCAGACCTCTCTGTTCCTCATGCGATGTTTTCTACAAGTCTTACCTGAGTCTTCCTTACTGCAGTTCAAGTCTATTCTTTCTTTTTCAATCAGCAAAATCATGGTGAATAACTTGGTGTTTTCCTCTTTGCAGCAATGCCGATAGTATTAATAGATAATCACCCTCTAATGGAATTTAGAAATATCAGCCATTAGGAGCCTTCAGCTGAAAGGGAGCTGAAGAATGACAAAACCTGTTCCCTTAAGTGTAGTATTTCAGGATTTAACTGGATTCGCACTGTTAAATTGAAATTCCACAGCAAATGGAATTCCAGGCTTGCAAAACAACTTCCTCCCATTTATAAATCATATCACTTTGCATACATTTGAATGGTCAAACATGTACTTAGTCCCTGGAATTATTTGTTCTTTCATTAATGGAGACTAGATGAAAGCTGCAGATAACAGCTAATAGTGATTGAACATAAAGTAAAACCCCCTTTTATTGTACAGGATCTGCAGCCCAAGCACCATGACAATAATCTAATGATGCCAAAACTTGGATGCCCTTCAAATGCTCCAGAACAATAGGTGCTGCCAGCATGACCTGCACGAGGCAGCAGTGGCTGAGGAGCCAGACTCCGAAGTTGCGCTTTCCCTCTGCAGCCTTGGCAGCGCCCAGGAGCACCCTGGAAGGGCTATGCACACACAGAGCTGGGCAAGGGGCCAGCGCTGCTCAGGAGCAGCCCCTTGGGGCTCTTTCTGGTTTGGACCCTCTGAAGTCTGGCTGCCAAAACTCAGGCAGAGGTAAACTGGAGTCCTGCTCAGAGTATTCCAGAGCAGGGAAGCCCAGAAGCTCCCATGGACTGCAATGAGACTTGCCCAGCAGTGAAGTTCATAAACATCTCCGTTTGCAGAACTTCCACATTTTAAAGTTGACAGGGGCTCAGTCTGGGTGAGGGGTCTGGGATGAAAGCTGCCCCTCAAGCTGCTCCAGCTCTTTGGAGCCTTCTCGGGGACAAGTGTGCAGCACACTGCGGACAATTAAATGCACTGATTGTGTGCACTCAGCTGTGCATCAGCAGCCCCTTTAGGAGAGAAGTCCAGCTTCTGTCATTTGACACCAAAACCCAAACTACTTGAATGGCTGGTGGGATTATTCAATGTGTGTGCCATAACATCCACATGTACTCTGTGTAGCATGAAACTAAAACACTGCTGGAGAAAATACATTTTACTTGCAAGCAAAAAGTGATTTCTCAGACTAATACTTGGAGTAGATTCGGGGCTTACAGAGGGTTTGTGGGAATGGGAAAGGGGAGGAAATATAACCAAAATATGGTAACATGGTGTAGTTAATTTCCTGACTATTATTTCCCTCCTTTCCACCAAATGGTTGCATTCACTGACTACCTAAATTCCTGAACAGAAATCTTGTTAATTCTGAGTTGTGGAGGAAAAGTCCCCCACGGAGAAAAAAATGTGAGAACATTACAAACCATTCACTGACTGAGATCACAAAAGAAGAAAAATGGACAAGGAAAAGGCCAAGTTCTGCAACAGTGAGACATTTCCAGCTGGACCACAGTATTTATTTTAGTTTAAACACATGGCTCTGTTAATTAATAAAATGAAGGTGCAGAGGTCAGGACCCACCAGAAATACTATCCTTTACCTATTATCATCATATAAATCTGGATATTTTTCAAAAGCCTAAGTGGTCACAGCCTTTATTAGTCCTGTTTCAAAGTAAAGACACTTCCACTCCTTTATGAGAGACTGCTTATAATTGAGATAAATACTGGATTCGCAGCATGACACCCCCACCTATTGATAAGACATTACTATCTCATGTACTGTAAAATAAGCAGGGTCTCCTCAACCACTTTTTAACACATTTCTGTTTTGTTATCAAATGAAGACAGCATCCTGTTTGCTGGGCTGGCATTCCACTTTGTAGCGGACAGTAACTTGGGTCCTTTCCTTGCCAGCTTATCCAGCATTTATCTTCTCTCTCTGCTTTGATGGTAATTATCACTTTTGAATGCAAGAAACCTGAGGGGGAAAGTAACCTCTCTTTCCTTGTCATGGAACATACTTCAAGGCTTCCAGTTTTTCTGGCCAGACTCCCATCCCAGATTTCTGGAGCTCCAGTAGGGCTTGCTCTACTATTATAGCTGCCAGCAGAGTGTATTGTAATAAGTTATAGTGTCCAACTACAGATGAGTAATGCACCTTTACAAACAAAGGCCTTTTTCAGACCTCTTTCCTCTCATACCTGATAGTGCCAGCCCCAAAATAAAATAAAATAGCCTATTCAAGCCATAAGTGTGAAAAACATGACTTTACAGAGTGCTTTAAAGAAAAACCCCAAAGCCAAAGCCTCAAAACTTAGTCCTACCATAAGTATGGACTATCTTTCAACTACTGAGTCATAGGTATGTGACAGCTAAACTTTTAATATTCTGCTTGAAGACTGTACATTGTCAAGGCAGTCTTACACAGATTAACTCAGGCTTTCCAGAGGAGAAATATTAGTATCTTCAGCTAAAGACAGGGAAATCGGGATGGAGGTTCAATTTACACAAGGTCATGCCATAAATCACTGGAACAGCACAATTAAAACTGAATAGCCATAGGCTCACAAGTTCTGGCAGAAGATTCGGGATCAGGATTCTTGCTCCAGTTAGAGATTTATGACAGAAGAGATAATGAATAAAACATTTTCACTGCAATTTTCTTCTCAAAGAACGGTTGTTATGCACCAACACTGATCTAGTGAGTCTCACAGATGCTATTTTAGAGGACAAAAAAGGCAACTAATAATAGTACATTTAACAAAGAGAAAGAAAGGAAATATATGATCACCTAATTTAAATGGACCCACAAATACTTCTTTTTTTCCCCCATCACACTGCTGTAAGATAAAACTAAGTTTTTCCATGAGAGGGAGAGAACAAATAATAGACAAGCTTTGTAATGAAATCACATGGGCATAGATTGTACCAAAGAGAGCTGCCTAACTTCTTGCTTTCTGTAAAAACCTATGCATGGTTACGCTCACCTATTGTGTCTCCCTTATCTCTCCCACATTAACAATTCCAATCCCCTGCCCATTTTTCTTAGGTTTCTAAATCTCTTGTCACACCCACTGCTGTTCCCTGAACCACACTCAGCTTGTCTGCCAGCTCCAGTATGCAGTGTCCAAAACCAAAGCAAAGTATTCCTGCTGAAGCTTCACCAGAATAACTCAGGAAGAAGTAATAATCTTCTGATCCTACACACTTCACCTCTGCTAATATCGCTCAGATGACCCTTTTTTTCAAACACACCATGTTGATGAGCCACTTAGTTTGCCTTTGAACCTGTCACTTTTCACATTTTTCTTCACTAAAACACCATTTTATATTTTGGCTTCGGTTCCTTCTTCCCCTAGCACAAATCTTATTGGCTCCTCTTTTACTGATTTGCACTATTACTTCCATTTTCCATCATAATTTTTAATTCTGATCACGTCCTACAAACAGTCTGCAAAACTCCTGGTGTCACGCACACATTTTATAAATACTATTACATCGTCCAACTCATTAATGGAAATAGTGAATAGAAGTGACAGAGAACTGACCTCAGGGACCTCACTTGCAATATCTCCCTGGTATGATAACTAAACTTGGATAACTCTTTTTTCAATGCAGCTTTTCTTTCTTAATTAGTTATGCATCAACTCCTTGTGATAGATTCATCTAGCCCACATTTCCCCCCCTTTGGTTATAAAAATTATCATATAAGACAGTATCAAAAATCTTACTGAAATCAAAAGTCATGACACTTATCATGCAATCTTATTCACTTAGACCAGTTTTACTACCAAATAAGTGAATTTGTTCAAATATCTGACATCAGTATTTTTCATAGAAATATTTTTTCCACAAAAATGGTCTTTAAATAAGCATAGAAATTCTTTGTAAAAAATTTCCAGCATTTTCAATATTTCCTATGACAACATAATTCTGTTCTTTTCAAAAGCTGTAAAATCACTACTGGTATATTTTAATAAATACTGATAAAATATAGCTCAGGCTAATGAATTAGGTCATTGAGTATTTAAACAACAGTTTCAGATTAAAGTTAGCTAATCTGATTTCAAATGAAAGTCACAAAATTAGCGGTAAATTAAACCCAGAAAAATGGGAACAAATAATCATTTCAACATCTTTTGACAAAGCATTTTCTTGGTTTTTAGACAGCACTGAGAGTCCAGCTCACAACTTTAACTTTCCAATGTGTTTCCAAATGCTTTTCTTCCTAGACCAGATACTTCAGCACCTTAGGATGGAAGCAGCAAAACCTACTTCTACTCACAACTTTCTAGTCAAAGAAAGTTGTAATGGCAGTGGCAACTCAGCAGCCACCCAGCCTACACAAAAAAGCCAACCTTCAAAAGAGCAAAACAAGGCAGCTCTATCAGTATTTGCACAGATTTGTCCAGGATTGAGTAAATTCTTTGGGTTACAGGAGGCACGAGTCCCTGAAGAAGTGAGTCACCGCAGGATGGACAGCACGGTGTCGGTCAGAGAGATAAGTGGCGCTTGATGCCCGGGCAGCTGGCACGCTGCCACCCATCCCATTTCTCCATTTCAGCTGGAGTTTTACACAGGAGGCAGGAGGCCAGCAGGGAACCGAGGGTGGCTGGGAGGGAGAATGGGAGCAGCACCACAAATTGCGTGTCCTTCCAGGAGTCCTTAATCCCATGTGACATGTGCCACTGCTTACAAATCCGCGTCGAGCCAGGCCTGTTTTCCACACTGCTGCACTGTGCAGAGAGACTGCTAGTGCCCCACTCAAGCTCTTCTCTGCTGGTATTGCACAAGTTCAAATGGCAGCAAATTCTCTTTTCCTCTTTCTGAGTTCTTATTCAGTTTATAAGATTCAATCTGACCTTGTGAGACATATTCATGACAAGAAACTCCAATTCACACTAGAACTCTGCAAGTGAGGTTAACCAGCATTCAGCTGCAGTTTCAGGCATAAACACATGCATCTTCAGTTTGGAAGCTGTGCTGGTCCATTGCTGGGTCCTAAGGAAGCAAGTATATAAATTTAGCTAATTGTAGTTCTAGGAAAACATGGCAGCACTCCAGAAAAATATACAAACAGTTCAAATTAATTAGGAATAGATTTCTTCAATGATACAAATTTCCAACATGTTTTACCACACATTCAAAACAAAAAAGAAACAAAACCATTAAAAAAAGAAAAAAAAGAAAAAAAGAAAAGAAAGAAAGATAACCCAAAACATTCGCAGATGTTACAGCACTGATCTTAGCGTGGGAAAGTGGTGGAGTTCAAATGACTTGATGAAGCAACGTCAGCCTACAAAACGACCAAACCTTGACAGTGTTTGACCAGCCCCAATGTGCTGAACTAGTCACTCTTTCCTCTCCTTACAAAATGTGTCCTTAGAAAAAGCAACCTGAGCTAAAGATTAGGCTTATCACCCTTGGTGGCAGGACCTGTATGTGCATTTAGATTGAAAGATACTTGAGTCTTACAATTTTCTCCTCCTAGTTTTTCATGGCTCAGGAGAAATTTTTGTTGATGGTGGTGTTGGTAATGGCTGCCAGCATTACTTGTTCTGTATCCCCTCCTGTTTCAGTGGAATGAAAAAAATCAATCAATGCTAAGCATTGTTAAAAATATTAACTCTCCTGAAGAAGCAAACTGTTGATAGATAATAGCACAAACCATCAAGAAATTGTACCTTAGACTATGTCTACACAAGTCTCTGTCCTCCAACAACAGAAGCTGACCAACAATCAGAACCTGAGAATTATCAGAATTTTTTTCCCCTATCAATTCAGGCTACTCAGGGATCTAACTGGAGGCAGCCATATCTGTAACACTTGTCCCAGAAACCTGATGTCAAAAACACTGCCTCAAGTAAGTCTCAGCAAGAGCCAGGTGCCCAGGTTTCCAAACATGGCTTGAAAACCCATACTATTGTGTTGACAGAGCATAAAGGGCAAAATTCCAGAGACACTAAACTCAAAGAGCTGCCATTGAGCAGCCTTCAGAGAAAATCTAACCTTGACTGAAAGAAGAGCAAGAGAAAACAACTGTAGCTCCCACTTCAATCAAGCATGACACAAAAGCACCGTCTAAAGCTTCCACCCTCCTTCCTGGTGCTGGCTCGGTGACTGGCACTCATCCCTGGGGAGCAGGACACCTGAGCCCTGGCCCTGCTCAGCACCAGCCTGTGAGGAAGGTGCCCTGGGAGCCTCTTCTCTGAGGAGTGAGGGCACCCTAAGGGCAGCCTGCCTCCTCATTCAAACCTTTGGGTACAGGCAACAAGTTAGGAGCTCTGGGGTCCAAACTGGGAGACCTCATTCTGGGATGTTTCCTTTGGAGAACAGGACCTGCAAGGTCCAGTGAAGCTGTACCCTTCACTGGGAAGAAAAGCAGTGCAGGGCCACATGTTGCTCCATGCCTTCTGTCTGCCTGTGCACTTCCAGGATGCATCACCGAGGAAAGACACCCCGGGATATTTATGGCTCTGTAGTTCTGTCTCAGTCAACAGAAGAGCCATTTTCAGTCACCCTCCGTTGCAACCTGGACCCACTCAGCTCTGCTCACACTGTTGGCTAAGGAGGAGGGATGGCAGGAGCCCTTGGCCACAATGCAGAGCACATTTACTGCTCCTGCTGCCCTTTCCCTGATGTCACTTTTTTATTATGACATTATACCAAACCACAATGGGGATTAACCACCCCCATATAAGCTTATTATGGGCTTATGCAGGCTGCTAGAGCTTGGCTTTGGATGGCATTTATTTTAATGAGCCTCGGGCTGATGTCACTATTACACCCATGATTGTGTATCCCCATCAAGCGCTAAAATGAATGCGGAACAAAACATCAAGTTGCTTTATGCAGTTTCTATACAAAGGTGTCAAAATCCTGATGACATACACTGAAAAAAAGCTGGCTGATGATGCAATGGTAAAATAAAAACACTGAGGTGGAACTAAGGGAATAATAATTATAGTCCATAATAAAACAGCATTGCCAAGTGAATAACACTTGGTGATGATAACTACTTGCATGTACTCTGCATGGCTCACCTGCAGCAATGGATATGCAAAGGCTTCACTTGTGCACATTAAAAAACACTGTGCAAGCAAGGAAGCAAACCAGCCTATTCTACTTATCAAAAATTTGGGAGAGGAGAAAGAGGACTTTGGTCAGATTATACAGTTGTGCAGTGCTGAATCAGCGATGCTTAGCTATGGATTAATAGCAGGATATTCAACACCGAAGATAACCCCCAGAAAAAGATGAAATTTGGTATTTCTTCATTTTAACTGAGAGCTGAAGCAATTAGCTTAGAATAAGCAGCTGAATGCAAGGACAACCTATTCTATTCACCTCTGTAAAAACTAGAGAAGCAAGAGACATTAAAAAACTGATTTGGGAGAAATTTGTACTAATTCTCTTCGCAACTCACAGGCAATTTCATTGGAACTCTTTCACTATTATTAAACAAAACCAAGTGTCTCTAACACGGGCAGAGAAACAAATATGGACCAACCAATAAGAAAGTTAAACCAGCTCCATTTATTAACTTCTTTACCAAAAGACACAGCTAGGCCAGCACTGACTCAGAAAATCTGTGAAAAGAGGTTCCTCAGTTGAACATGTCCATGGAACTTCATTACTCTCCTTCTGATTCCAGAGTTGTAGGATCTAAGCCAATATATTTGGCTGCAACAATTTCCTTTCCAGTCAGTGCAGGCAGAAGTACTGACTCTGCCATGTGCATTCCAGGATGCTGGTGAACGTGAGTCTGGTGAAAAATTTCTAGATAATAGATAAATAATGGTAACACTGAGCTACTTTTTTTTCTTTTTCCTTTAATACCTGCATTTTATGTGACTACAGAGTTCTCAAACAGCTATATCATAACAGTCTGTCGCAAGCGTATTGGGTGTTTCAGTTTGCCAGACCTGTCATAATAAATTAATTACAGGATGTTGCAGAAGTGGCTGCGTTCCAGCAGCATCTTGCACGGTTTAATATAGACCTATTTCCCCATTTCGATGTATTTGTGGTTAGATAAATCCTCAGAAAATTTACAGCTGCTACACACTAGTTTATTATACTCCCTGCCTTTGCAGGCGATATAAATGCAACAAAAATTTGAAGTCTGCTCAGAGCATAGATTTTACTGATATTGCTTTACCAGTGTGGAAACATTTTTTTCCACCAAAAGCAGCATCTGCAGTTTCTGCTGATCATTTGCATTTGAGCATTACACACAACTTGTAAGCTTGCTTGTCACAGCCAAACACAGTGCAAATTTATTTGGCTTGACAAAGTCCTCACAAAAAATCAGGTGGACCAAGTTTTACATGAAATGCAGAGCTGTCATCTTCATCTGTAACTGCAAGATAGAAAATATTTTCCCAGCCTTTAGAGGCAGTATACACTAATTGCAGCCATGATGTTGTGGCTCAAAGCCTAATCCTTGCTGACTTTGCTGGAGCTTTGATTATAGGGGTCCATCTACTCCGAGCAGCTTGCAGGACTCGGACTGTGCATAAACATCTCACTGCTGGTAAACAGGCCGTTCTGAAGGGCACGGCAACACCAGATGAAGAAAAGACAGAACTCTTGCCAAGACCACTGTGAGCAGAACACATCCCTGTGTAAGGATCATACAATGTTAAAAGAGCACCCTGATTCTTGGTGTGAAGTTCCAATCTCTGATGGAGCTGTTTTGCACCACATGAAGAGGCTGGAGAGGACTGAACGAAGGCAGAGGTGCCTATGGCAGCAGGCAACAACTATAAAGGTGCCTTCTGAAGACCTGCGCTAGAAATCAGGGAATGAAAGCTTAATCTATCCCAACATCTGTGCAAGCCACAGACTATGTGGAACTTTTCAGGCTGTAGCTCAGAGTTAGAGCACTACTGAGCTAAGAGTTACAGGAGAGACACAGAATGTTCTTCATGGGTTCTGAGAGTTCATCCAGAAAGCTTCTGTAAATGGCACAAAACAAATGCTTTAAAAAGCGAAGTGGTTAAATATCTGAATTTCCAAAATCTAAAAAACATGACTGAAGCAACCAAAGCTCTGCTATAACACACCTACATGCTATCTTCTGTTCCTTCTTCTTAAGTTCCAATTTCTAATTGCCACATTTTTGTAAGTCCCCCCCCGCCCCAGACAGCAGCTTTCTTCTCA
The DNA here is from genome assembly GCA_013400915.1 of Pardalotus punctatus. Classification (NCBI taxonomy): domain Eukaryota; kingdom Metazoa; phylum Chordata; class Aves; order Passeriformes; family Pardalotidae; genus Pardalotus; species Pardalotus punctatus. The sequence goes on from VZTX01027356.1 coordinate 50,663, forward strand.
AGTTGCTTATTTCCCTCTCTCAGACCTCCTCTTGTTTCTATTCCCTACATGCAGCAGTTCTGTTCCTAATGCATGTATTCTAAACTCCAAGCAATAAAACCCCTTGAACTAACACAGTATATTTTTACAAGTGCAGGTGTACAGCCATAAGTTAATTTGTCTGAAATACTCTGTATGGACATTGGATAGAATGCTAAGGGAAAAACCAGGAGTACCAACCTCTACATGAATCTTGCTGGCCTCCCTCCACTACTCAGAAAATACTTCTATCCCCTCCCAGTTTCCACATCCATAAAATAGGTTGCACTGCATACATACTAATTTCATACGTGCTGGAAAATGATCATTAAAAAACCCCTTCGCTCTTTGTGTTTACCAAACAAGTGTTTTTGCTTTAGTCTGTTCCCGCCTTAAACGAAGTATTTCCTATTCACCTGAGTAATTAGAGCAGAAGGATGTAGTGAATGAAGTGCCTCATTATCAAGTTTGCATCCACAGTCCCTGCAGAATGGCTACCATGCCGGCTATTTTTCATAGCTGTCTGCTTTTGCTTGTAATGGGCCATTGTTAACCCTAAATGATCCTGACATTCAATTCTCCATCAGACAATTGCGTCCAGCCGGCAGATTTAGTTCACTAGTCAACAGAGACTTTCGGTTGTCATGTTCCTCTGTGTTCTCATTAGCCCTTGTTTGACTGTGATCCATCCCCTACTGCCTTCTGAATTAAGTGATGCTACAAATATACTTATTATGCTTTATGATGCCTGTTCCTCAAATTATTTTAAGGAAAAAACTAGATGCAATTTGATGGCTATTGGGTAATACAGGAAAAACGTGGCCATCCATTTTCTTCTAGGGTGCAGATTTATGCACAATTCTCGATATCTCTGCCATATCATAAAAACAAAATAGCAACTGTATGGCGTAACCACACACACAAAACCTACAAACACCAGAACAATGAAAGACATACAGCACTGCTATCACCAGCAGCTATAAATATCTAATATTCACCCTGTTAAAAGCAACATTTTATCTGTTTTGTTCCAGTAACAAACTTGTGTCACCCTCTAAGGGAGTCTCACGGAGACTTTTATAACTCTTGCATTTTAATTCACACATCATGGTTCAGGCAGCAATTTTTCAGAACACTCATAATTCTTCATCTAAAAAAAAAAAAAAAAACCAAAAGAGAAAATTTTCAGTAGGCAATTCCTTCTGGAATTCTTTTCTTCGACTGAGATTTAGGGCCTCTAAGTACTTAGACAATATTCAGCAAATGTACATGATATTCACTGTGAAGTGATTTTAAGAAATATGTAGATTATACAATGCTTCTTTTTCCTATGTTAAAGTTTTTTAATTAAAACTTGCTTTTTAAACCATTACACTAATCCAAACTGTTTCTATCCCTTTTTTTGTAAATTTAAAATCCCAACAGCAATGCCAGAAGAATAAAGACTCTAGTAACACCAGAAAGTAGTTCTACTTAAAATGAATGCATCAGTCGTATTTCTGAACAAAAGGTAAACACTGTCTTTGCCATTGAGCCATGCTCATAATTTATTGAAGAGATTTTAGGGTGAAGGTTCTAATTTTAAAGCTGAAAGATCACAGACTTTTTCTAATTTCAGATATTTTTGTTCCTTTTCTGTTAAATGAATGCAGAAAACTAGCACCAGTGACACTGTTTATAAAGGAATAGAAATCTCTAACCAACCATGTGGTAGGGAAGAAAAGAAAAACTACAGAAGCAAAAAAAAGCTATTGCAATTACAAGAAAACATTACGAAAAGTTTATTTTCAACTCCTGCATTTTCATGTTTGGCTCTTATCTGATTCCTTCTGCTTAATTGTTATTTGGAACTGTGCCTTGGAAGACATTACTGCTGCCTCTCCCCTCAATTTGGAAAGTGTGGCAAAGCAGCTCTATTCAGCTTCAGAGCAGTGAACATAATTGGAGCCCTAGTTCGCAAGCATGAAAGGAGGTGCTGTGCCTTTGATTAGAACTACCATCTCTCTATGGTGTTTATCTGAAGTGTTATTTCTGCCTTCAGTGTCGACAATGCCAAATTAACATTTTACAGGGCTTTCCAATGAGCTCCCAGGTCTTGGCTATTGCTCAGCTCTCCCTGACGTGGAGCCTGATGTCACCCTCTGCTCTTGTTTTAAACGTGACCCAGGACATTTTAAGAAACATAAGATGTCGAGATTTTTCTCCTTTATAAAATCTCCAAATGCCACATGTTGGACAGGATGATGAGCTGAAATGTACTGCAGGGAGATAAGAGGTGGGGAACAGAATCAGGCAACCCCAAGACTAAGGTAATTTTGCACCACCTCTGACTGGAGAAAGAGACATTACTACATTTCCAGTACACATATGGAAGCCCCATTTAGGGAAGGGCTCCATGCACACACTCTAGGCAGAGTAAAGCTAGGACTGCTGGCAAATAACCACTACCATTGGGGTGAAAAAGGAATATTTGCTTTACTAGAAAGAAAAAAGTTTACAGATTTTTCTGGCTTTAAAACATGTGCAAGGAAGATATTACAATATACAGCAACTAGTCCTCTGCATCTGGGTGCATTTCACACATCAGTGCCCAGCATTGTTATTTTCACTTCTTTTTTTAATGGAATCAAGTGCCCTGTCTACTAAATAAGGGCTTTCTAATTTTATATTATTTATTGCTTCAGAGGGGGAGGAGAAAGAATTTCCTAGCAGAATAAAAATAAACTGGACATCATCAGCCAAAAAAATACCAACACTAACTGATAGAAAGTGTTTTGTTTAATACAAAATGTAAATTATTTAACACCATAGATAATTAGGGAAGTAATTATTAAAAGTTCACAAAATAATACTCAAGTAAAAAATAGATTAATGACAAGTGAATAAGGACTACAAGTAAAACAAACAGTATAGTTGGATATGAAATATTTCATTCAGACAAAAAAAAGTATATTTGGCAAGACTGCTACCAAAGCAGCCAGGAACTCTGACAAAACTGCAATGAATCTTTACTATGCATAGCACACCTCACTTGAAAAATGTAACTGCCTGAAATTTGCAACAGTAATTTATTTTGATAAGAACAAGTAGTCCTACTGAAAACAGTGTAGTTGCATAGGTAGTTACTCCACAATTCCCTTCAGAGCTGCAAAATGCAGTCCCGACAAATATTTGACATCAGCAAAGTATTTTTTAAAAGCTTGTGTTTTCAGGTACACCTTAATGTCACCACTCCTTTGGTATTTTACCATTCTGAACACTCTTTTACTTACAGCACACTTTAAAACACTAATTTAATAACTTATGTAGTTGTTGGGCTTGTTTTCACACTTTTCCACTTGATTCTCTGCTCCCAGTGGATTCATCTACAGCCTAAATAAATGCCTAAGTGAAGGTTTAACCAGATATCAAATTAGCAAACATTGAGTTTGACAGTTTCAGTTCTTTTCCAGTCCAGCGAGGAGCCAAACCTCCAAGTTCTACTGATTTCAAGGAACCCAGGGCAAAAGTCACCCGAAACAGGTTTTCACCATTGGTAAGTCACAACTGGTACCATTTTGCATATTTAAGTATTTTAATTTCTTTGTTTGTTGTTAATCCTAGAAGAGAGGTCATAACTGCAGCCTTCAACGTGTGTTATGAACATCACCCCAGTATTCAGAAATAAATTACGGCTGTGCGTCATGGCATTCGGGCTCAAAGGCAGTATTTGTCCTTCCATTTGTGCTTAAGTTTGAGCCTCTTGCTGCCTTTTTCTTCTTCTTCTTCAATTCCACCCCATGGGATGTAGGTTCATTTTCAACACCATTAGCTGTAACTGATGACAGAGGAGTATCGACACTCATTAAGTTGTGCTGATTTTCTCTCTCATTCCTTTGTACCCTTTTCTTCTTTTTCTTTGTACCTCTAGAGGAAGGTGGATATAAAAAGAGCAAAAGAAACACAAAGTTAGCCCAAATTTAGAGCTTTTTCCACCTACAGCTGATGTGTTAGAGCAATTGTCTGCCTGTCCTCTTGAGCACAATGCTGAAACAACTACAAAAACTACTGTTCCACAGCGGAACAAAGACAGAAAAACCATGAAGACAAAATATGAGACCACTCCACTAGTCTACTTTTTATCATAGCACTGCTTTGAAAAGAACTGCTCGTGATCTTAAAAATCAGCTCGTCTTGATCAATAGACAACAGATGTAATTAAAAAATACAAATTACCAGTCTCCTCTCATAAAAGCTATTGCACTTGTTTTCTTTTTTTCACTCTCCTAAGCTCAGACACCAAAATACAATTAAGGTATGATTCCTGGTTTATTTATGCAACAAGTGTAAGACAGGCACAAAAAGTGCATAAGTTTTTCCATTTTAATTTACCTGAAGAAGGACAGAGTCAGAAATCACTTTAATGTCTGCTTATGCTTTTCAGTCTTCATACAGTGCCAAACGGATCTGCCAAGCTCCTGTATCGCAGTTAGTGTCTCTAACTGGTCTTGCACATGATGCCACGGATTATGCAGATGTTACACCACTTCTACCATGAATTCCCACACTTAGCAGAAGTTGTAACCTTTTTTAACTATTAATATGTAACAGTACTTCAACTCTAACCTTTCAAAGGAAGGTACTGTCTTTGTTCAGAATTCGTATTGTGCCTAGCACAAAAGGGTCTTGGTTTATGATTGGAACTGTTATGTTTAATGCTGCTGAAACACACAAGCAAATGGATGAATCAAGACTGAAGAACGTGTGCCTTTTCCACAAAAAGGGTGCTACAAGTGCTGCACTATTCATGATACGGTCTTAATTTAACCAGATTTTATAGATGAAAATGTTTACACATCAGCCTTGCTAATGAACTGATGAATATCTGCCTATAGTTGGAATTTTCTTTTAACCTAAACTGTATACTTATGAATATGTGGATTGCTGCAGCTGTAGTCCTGGAACATCCTAAAGAAAGGGTTCTGGAGTCTAAGACTCTGTGTTAGGATTCCTAGAACAATGTGGGGAGTACTGCTGCATGAGGAAACTGGGGTACAAAGTTATAATTATTCAGTGATATAAGTACCAATGCTCCAAAAAGAGTGTTCAGCTGGGTCTCACGCAAATTTATGCAAAGAGCACTCCCTACTGTAGCTCAACAAAACCATACAATGGGAAAATACCTAAGGAGATAATGGCTGTACTGACAAGCAGCAGCTAATTAATTTTCAAAGGGTAAGGTTACTATGCTATTTCCAATATAAAGCTACTCTAATTTTGAGAAGAAGTTTTCATCTTTTTATTATTTGGACATCAGATAGGATGATGTATCAAAACTTAATTAAAATCACTTAGCATCCTTTCTCTATTTCTTCTGAAGTCTGCAGAAGACATGTTAACTGCTTGGCTAAGATAAAAGTCTACTACCACTTTGTATAGAATTTGTTTTTCTATTGCAAACACATATTTTCCACCTAGAAATTCTCAAAGATAGACATTTCATAAGGACTTGCCATTCATGCTCTTTTACAGCAGGTATTGTTGCTGTAGTGAACAATACTGTTCTAATAAGCAAACGAGCAATCGTTCATTTGGCTTAGTGAGTTGTGCAGATGTTAAAGTTTCACTTCTCTATATTGAAAGTCTGTTCTTGGCAACCACATCTTGCTTGATTCTTAGGAATTATGCAGTAAATAAACTTCATATCACATACATCAATGTGAAATGAGTATTAAGTGTAGTTTCACAGAAAACAGAAAAATAACAGTATGTTGTAGGCGGAGCAACTATTTAAGTACAGACTGGATTTGATCTCAAGTCATGTTGATACTGCTGTTAGATACTCAAATATGAACCTTTTCCAGTCAAGAAACACGTGCATGCCTGTGAATTTTTGAGGATATTCCAAGACACATTGACTGCAGTGAGCAAGAAAAATACAGCTCTGTCACAGCCCTGGCAGGTCACGTTTTTGATAACAGTGAAGTGAGAGTTTTCATGAAAAATAGGCAGCCATACTTCCGAGCTGTTTTATTATCTGATCTGTGCTGTATAAACACCTATGAACACAAATACATGAGAGTTTTTCAAACTAGTGGAATCAGCAGTGTCAGAGGATCCTTTTCTCTTCTAGCTCTCAAAATAAGGCAAAACTTTGTAGTCTTTTCTGAAAAAAATCTGGTACATGTGGTCACTGTTATGAAGTGCCATGACACGGGACATGCATGAATTCAGACTGGAATCTCCATGATGCTCCTGCTCCCTATAGTTCAGGACAAGGCATCACATTCCAGTGACTCAGGCATGTAGGTGCCTTCTCTCACCTTTTTGAAATGTAATTGAAGTGGTTTCGGGGCTCTATTCCTTCGGTCTGACATCTTTGCAGGACAGCCCTAGTTTCCATCAAAATGAACATTCATATTTGGTATGACTCAAAATTCTCGAATTTGCTTAAATAATTTGTGATTCCACATTTTAAACCTGTGGTCCCACACTTTTCAGTGGATACTCTGGAAAGGTCACTTGAAATAATTGTTTCCTGAAGTTCTAGCAATGGAGTTGAGTCATCCCAAATTTTTGACACTGACTTCTAACAGACTGTGTCAACCGTCACAGTAACTGTGCTTTTAAGGCATTTCCTTCCTTAATGTATATACTATCAGAATAGCTGTGCCCAAAATTCAACACTGAATTCTGTCAATTCCTCAGCCCATTCCTTATCATACATGAGGGTTAAACTTTCCACTCACAATTTATTATTGAATCTAGATACAGCTGCAGATATAAAAAAAAGATTTAAAGGCAGGTTAGAATTAGGTATGTATGTGCATTTACAGCATAATGCACGGATTATTTATATGAGGAGGGAACCAGTCTGGAAAATGATCGCTGAAATAAGCTAAGGTGACAGATACAATGGCAAACACAGGAAGTATTTCCTGATATCAATTTTTGAAGCATAAATGGTTGCAATAGCTAAAGATATTGTGGAAGTTCTTGTTCAAAATGTTGAGATCTTATCTGCTTATGGCTTTCATGCAACAGAGAGATATGATTTTCAAAAAACGCAAGCGCCACCATCAAAAGTGCTGCTGGCATCTTTTTAGAATGTGAACCTTTTGGAATTTGCGTTAATTAATTTTAAGAAGGTGCAAAAACAGTTTGCAGTCTGCAGCAATAAATCCTAATACATAGCTAAGGGATGCTGAGGAGCAATCTCATATCCCTGCATTTTGACTGTCATGTACAATATAGTCCTTGCTCTTTTGGAGATGTGCATGTGTATATGAACCATTACTTCCTTCATATTTTGGGTGTGAAACACCTCTAACTGATTACCCTAAAGCTAACTTCTTGTTTTGCTTGAAAAACAAAATAATCCTTCCAACATTTCTCACAGTTTTCAAACAGCAGTTGTAGAGTAACACTGCAAATTGTTTTAAGCATTTCTTGCTTACTCTGTTGCAGGTGAGTCTCTATCTGTGTCATGTTTGGAGATAGATTGTAGGTTCCCCGACTTAGTGGTGACTGGTGACATCTGTAAAAGAAACAAAAAAGCAGGAAGGTAAAAAGACAACAGACAACGGAGCCAACACATGTGCATAGAAAACCCACCAGCTTCCTGAATAAGGAGAGAATATACCTCGTTTGAAAAAGAATGTCTATCAGCCATAAAATGTTAACTCTTGTGTGGTTACAAACAAGGAAACAGTGCCCTGCTGTTAAAAAAAAAACAAACATACTTGCAAATAAAAGACAGTTTTCAGGTATGTGTAGAAACAAGAAGTAATGAATTTGCTTGAAGTCAGCTATTAAAGACACATTGTCTTCAAAGAATTGTTATTTGTGCTAGTACAAGTGAAAAAGCAGAATGCTAAAAAGCCTTCTTTATTGCATAGTTTTCACAAGAAAAAACTTCCTTTTTTAAGCCTGCAAGTTTCATTCAAAAACAGTTCAAATCCAGGTTACCTTGTAATTCAGGGCAAAGAAGATTCCCCAAATCTGCAAAAGTAAATTGTCTCATTTCCAGAGTAATTAATGGGTCTTTGTACAACTTGCTCCCTCTACAAATAAACCTCTTCTAATTCTAACAGGTCTCATACCTAATGAAGGAATTCCTATAAGGAAATGTGAGTGCCCTTCCTGGGTCTTCAGGTTAGTTTAACATTATTTTTCTGCTGACTTAGAATAAACAGGATCAAGCTCTCATTGACTTACTGAATTCATACACTTACATTGCCCACAACAACCATGTTCAAACATTAGTCATTAGAATTAGTCTGCTGTAAAAACACAGATTGTTGGATTAGTTTAGACAAAAGTCTGCCTATTAGAATACAATAATGTAGCATTGGCAGGGCTAGGAAGAAAAAATTGTCTACTTTACACAAAAAATCCTTGTTAATAAAGTAATAAACTTGAGACTAAGTCAATGATAAAAGTAAACACAAAAGAAGGAAATATAATACCACTGATATGAAAATACAAGGGAGTGTTGTGAAGGGAATGACTCCAAGTAATTAATACTTCCTTCAGCATTTATAACCTTGTGGTTCCCTGCCATACACAATCATGAATTCACTTTGCTTGCAGTCAAAACAAAATCGTTTTCACAAAATCCTGTGTGAATGATGTCAAACCATTTTTCACCCGCCTTTTTGAGTAAATATTACAGAATCTTCTCACTGTACTAATACTATAATCAAATATGAATCATTCCAAAGAACAGTAGAGTAGAAATCCCTGAAGTGCTACTAGAGAAGACTGACCTCTTATAAAAAACAGACCAAGATTTTTAATACTTTCAGACACCTGAACACAAAAAATTATGCTTGTTTTACAGTTAGAAGATTAAAGTATCCACTAACTTAAGCTGCCTAACTGAAAGTTCATATGATCTGCTTTGAAAACAACTCATCACATAGCTTTTCATATATTAAAGCACAGCTTTTTAGTATGAGTACCAAGGAAAGAAGAGCACACAACCGAAGACATTCAAATAGCACACATGTTCACCTCACATGGCAACTAATGAGAATTCCTAGGTCTGTAGCGACAGACTCCCAACTGTCCACAGTACTGCTTGAGTATGACAGCTTTCTTACTTCATTCCTACAAACTTTCAAGCATGTAACAAAGGAGGAACTAGATACTAGACCTTTTTGAAACAGATCTTACTGCCACTGCCTCCTTTTGTCTATCCCACATACCTCTGGGTCCCTCTTAGCCTACTCCTTGACCTGCTTTTCCCATCCTAATTATGTAAGAAGTAGCAGTACTGAAGAAACAAGGGGATCAGTGGCAGATGCAAGGAGGCAGTTCAGGAGCTGGTGAAACAAGGGGATGAACAGCAGGAGGAAGAAGTGGAGGCTGGGAAAACAGGCAGGAGGTGTTTGGCTAAGGAGGTGTGGTAATACATTGGGAACTCACTAAGGACATGTCAACATAAGGAGCAAGCCAGGGAAGGCTGGAATATGGAAGAGCTGAGGAGGCTCTTGATCTCATCTCCATCCATTTCTAAACCTCTCAACCACTTGTTATGCATGGGCAGATCTCCCAGAAGGCTCCAAACAGCTCTGCACTATTGTCACTGCCTCTGGACTAAGATTTAGTAAACTTGGTGTTCGAAGAGGCATGGTGTGAGCTATTACACTCATCCAGATCACAGAGCTTAAACACTCATATAGAATTATTAGGGCAGTGATTGCTTTAAAGAAAAATACCCTAATGTTTCCGACACTTATGAATATTTTTCTGTTCACAAGAATAAATACTGAACACAGTACAAAAAATGAGCCCCTTGGTACAGTGTCACTAACTGTGTTCAATTTTGTTGCCATGTTCTAATTCTCCCCCCGTTCATGAGATATTCTCCACCAGAAGGAGAATATTAGTTCATATCAACTGTAGAAGCTTGGATTTTCTTAAGTTTCTTTTGCTTTACAATCATAGAAATGAAAATTGTAATGAAATACATATTTTCCTTTTCTAAAAGTCTTCCTTGCTTTACAGCTCTTATTTTATACATAATTCTCTTGCTGCCACGTAAGAAGCAACCAAGGCAACATAAATAAAGGAAAACACACAAAACCATATCAAGTTCCTGATCCCTACTGTAGAATCCACAACAGTAAATCAAGCACTAAACCCTTCCTGTGCAATTCATGGGAGCAATCAGGTATTTCAGAACACTTTCTAAGAGTATCTGAAGCAGAGGGCATCTAAAGGAAATACTAGGGACAAAGTCTCATCCCAAGTCTTTGGCAGTGCTTTCCTCTAGGCTGTGCAGAGTTGTCCCTAAGACTGGCAGTCCGCAGAAGTTCTCTGGCAAACTAAGAGGTAGATGGACAGAACAGAGTAGTGCAGGAAATCTGTTCAGACGATTCAAGCCTTGACAGTAAATGAGTTTGCTCTACAGCCTACTCTGCACAGAGGAACTCTCCCATAGAAAATTTTCTACAGAACTTGATCTAATTAAAAATTCATTGGATCACAGATGGCAAGAATGAACATGCCTCTGTGCCTTTTCAGACTTGTCTTTAGGACACTACACTCAGTATTAGGTTTGTATTTTGTTTTCTATTACGCAGTCCATGGATAAAAGATTCCCAGCCATGTCTTAACTCCCTAAAACTACACCAATGCCTCCTGTCAAAACTGTTCTAACACGTCAACTTTGGGAGAAATGTGACACCACATCACACTCATCATTTTCTTTCCTGCTATTCCACACCTATCCACACATTTCTCCATTAAATTAACAACTGGCAGAGACCTTTGCTAGCAGAATTACATACATTTATTTTGCCACGACCTTCCTATTTTAAAATGCAATTAACTCACAATTGCTTTTTCCCCTCTCTAGTGTTTTTAAAGAACAAGCCCATCTAAATCAGATTGACCATATTCAAAGCCTTACATCTAACAGTATTAACTTAGTTGTGAGTATCTAGCAGAACTGTGGCTCTCTATACAATATAGACATTGGCACAAATTTCTATCTTTTACATAAAAGGAAAAAATCTGTTGGGTCAAAACTGCAGTCATGGCTTAACACTGACAAATACTGCATCTCAGAAATCAAATCCACTACATGAGTTTTTCACGGATAATAAAAGAAGGAGGAGGAAGAAGAGAGACATGATACTTCAGATTGGAGCAGTATGGTTTAGAACACCTGTTTTCAGTCTTGAAGCCTTGGCCTCTGGGAATTTATATGGAGTCACAATTTTGCATTGATATTTGCATAAAAATAGTTCAATTCTCTTTAGAAACAGACAATGAGGATCCAAGGAGAAAAACGGGGAAGGGAGAAATTTGCTTGCTCCTGTGATAATATGAGTCACTCAACAGCATTTTTGGTTCTGCTTGACCAATTCAGTGGCTCAGCCTGATTCTTCCTATCTTTAAACAGACTGGTCACCTACATTAAATGTCTATGTGTGAAATTTCATCTTTTCTTTTTTCCCCCCAACAAGTATTAATTTGCAGATACCTTCTGTTTCAATGACTCAAGTAATACTACAGACACAGCTGTAAATACTTTCTGAGACAGAACATGCAGCTACCAGACTACAAATAAAGTAGCACCACTCATACTTAAAAAGAGAGTAATTCAACTTGCAGGTGCAGTTGACATCCTGGAAGAAAGGGATGCTGCCCAGAGGGACCTTAAGAAGCTTGAGAGCCTGATCTGTGCTAACCTCATGGAGTCCAACAAAGCAAAGTACAAGGCCCTACATCTGGGTTGTGGCAATCCCAGACACACCTACAGGCTGGGCAGAGAAGTGACTGAGAGCAGCATCGTGGAGAAGGATTTGGGGGCGATGGTTGGTGAAAAATGCAACATGATGCAGCCATCAGCGCTCACAGCCCAGAAAGCCAGACAAATCCTGAGCTGTGTCAAAAAGAGCGGGGCCACCAGATTATAGGAGGTGATTCTGCCCCTCTACTCTGCTCTTGTGAGACCCCACCTGGAGTGCTGTGCCCAGTTCTGGACATGGAACTGTTGGAGCAAGTCCAGAGGAGGGTCACAAAGTTCATAAGAGGACTGGAGCACCTCCCTGTGAAGACAGGCTGAGAAAGTTGGGGCCATTCAGCCTGGGGAAAAGAAGGCTGTGTGGAGAACTCATACCAAGCTTTCAGTATCTGAAAGGGGCCTACAGGGAAGCTGGAGAGGGACTCTTTGTCTGTGTCCTGATTTGAGCCAGGACAGGGTTAAATTTTGTGCAATAGCTGGAGAGGCATGGCCAGGACCCAGATGTGATAGGACCTCACATCACTGCCAGGGGTGGGGGGTAAAGGACTCTCTCAGAGAAGGGCATTCTTTCCAGCCAGAAACTTGGTGGGGGGAAGCCATCTGGCACTAATTTATTGTAGCAGGCTCTGCAGTGAGCATTTCTGGATGTGAATCACTCTCTCTTTTGTACACTTTTGTTATTAATATTGCTGCTGTTACTGTTCATTTTCTTATGAAACCCACGATCTTCACCTTTTGTGCCTCCAATCCTCAACTCCATCCCAATAAAGTGGAAAGGGGAGAAAAGGGGGAGTGAGAGAATGGTGTGTGCTTTGGGAGAGCCTCGGTGAGGGCACTGAATTGGGCAGCACCATTCCTAAACTACAACAGCCTGGAATGCTAGGAAAAAGAATAATGGGTACAAATTGAAAGAGAGGAAATTTAGGTGAGATATTAAGAAGAAATTTTTTACTGTGAGGGTGGTAAAACACTGGTTGCCCAAGGAAGTTGTGGATGCCCCAGCTCCGGCAGCATTCAGAGTCAGGTTGGATAAAGCTTTGAGCAACCTGGTCTAGTGGGAGGTGTCCCTCCTCATGACAGAGGGAGCTGGGACTAGATATTCTTTAAGGCCCATTCCACCCCCTTCACATTCTATGATTCAAACTCGAACAGTACAAACTGAATTTTAAAGGAAAAGCAGAGTACCAAGAAATAGGAAACTAAAGAATTCAAAAGCTGAAATATGTTAATGTTGGGTAAGGATTAAGAAAAATGGCCCATTACTCACAGTCACATTTCCTTCAGATTAATGACTTCTTAATGAATAATCAAAGTCATTACTACTTAGAAAGCAGGATTTGTAAAGATATATCTATTTTATAATGCTATTCAACAATTTATGTGGAAGACTACATAACTGCTTTGCATACTGATACAAGAAAAGCATAGTTTCTGTCAGCCCAGATGTCAATACCTTCAGAGAGATCTGTAATGATAATAGCAAGAAATTATGTGAACTTCGCTATAATAAGATCTAATTCAATTGATTATCACTTTTTTTCATATCTGCTATCTCTCTGAACCTTGAAAATGAACACGCTTCATGTGTCAAAAATCTTCAGTTCTATTCACTGCAAGAGTTTTATTGTATTAATTCCTCAGTGTTTCCCTCATTAGCATAACCACATCTTCCTATTTCCCCCTCCTTTTCCTAAAAGATAATTAGTCTCTGAATTGCTCCCCAGTAACCTGAAGAAAGGTAAAATTAATGGAGAAAATAGAAACAGCACAAACTATAAAACTTTTTGAAGAAATTAGAAATTTTTCTAGCAATTATTTTTGGAAATATGGAACAAGTTTTCAGTGCTTTTTAAATTTTTAGATTTAATGAATAATTTTTAAGCCCACAAAAACACCCACATGGAAAGAGCTCAAGCCCAGGGGAAAAGCATCAATTGCTTGGCAGGTTAGTTTCAGACACATTGGGGTGAGTATTCACAAAGTCTAACAACAACCTCCTCTAGGGGAAGAAGTGAGACCATGAATTATTTATGTGAACAAGGATAATCCCAAACTTTGTTTAAATATACATGGAATCAAGTTTTGCTGACCTTTGGGTAGATTATTCAAATTGTGCAATAATAATGTGGTTCTTGCCAATAAGCCTTTTCTTTTTTTCTGTTTTATATCTTGGCATCAATTTCCAAAGATAAGTACGATAGAAAGAATGCTTCCTTACACTTTTAATGGAAGTTTTAAATTTACTGCTTTGTTTTTGTCTAGTACTACTTCCTACTATTCTTATGTACTGTGGAATTACATACTTATTATTCAGAATCCAGCTACATGCATTTCATGTAGCGAGTGGCAGGCCATAAAGTAATAAAACATGTTCACAAGATCTTATAGACAGCAGAAAATTTCTAGTTAAAAGAAAAAAAAGACATTCTATCAGCCTAAGCAAAGATCTCTGCCACTTTCTGATTGGCCAAAATTTTGCAAAACCCAGATTCTGGTTTCTAATAGAACTCTCTCTGAACTCTTGCCCTTTCCACCTTTATCTTAAGGAACCTGAAAACAACATATTTACTTGAGCAAATGATAAGTCTATCTCTATTTCTTGGAATTCTTCATCAGTGCAGTGAGAACTTCACTCCATGAAATTTCTATTGGCAGTTTACATGCATGTTGTAATTAAAGATGATTATGACCTAATTTTGTGGCTCAGGAGTTAAGTAACTCATAAGGCAGGAAAACAAGGTTTGCATAAAATTATAATGTTATGAATGCAAAGCTGATGGTAGAAAGTATTTTGAAAGAAAGTTCTTTGAACTACAGCTTTTTAAAAAAATTATTTGCAAAGATTAATATTGGATCTGCTAATGTTAATAATTCCACTTTATTCACTCATAAAGCTCTGACGATTAACTAGATATACATGTGTAATATCTGCAGTTGGAAAATTATTTTTAATTAGATTATCTGGTATTCTCAGTAATTAAAACCATAGTCACAGTCAACATTTTAAGTAACTTATTTAGTCTTGAACAGTAGCAAAATCTCACAAGTAATTGTTATGATGATTTTCACAGTAACTGTTTTGCAGTCTCAACAGTGCTGAACATTTGAGTGATCCTTAAAAAAACCCAGAAAGAACAACAGCTTTAGCAGACCTAGGTATAACCAAGTATCTTGGAAAACAGGCTTGTGTCCAAAAAACAAACACAACCAAAAAAATTCAGTAATATTTTCCTGCTCGTGTCAACAAACTTCAGCAACAACTTATTTACTCAATAAATATTTTTGGATTAAAAAAATAAAAGCTTGCCTGCCATAGCAAAAGCAAAAAAAGAAAACCAAAACACAAAACAAAAACCCCAACAAAACATATGGTATTACAAAGTAATGATTTTTCTTATTTCCATTAAAGGAAATTGGCATTTCCCTCCATCGGGTCTTATATTTAAAAAAAAAGAAAGGAATAGGAAGAAAAGTTGCTGTGTCACTGCTGCAAGACAGGAACTGCCATAACCGATGAGCCCCCTCAGTGGTCATCTTAGCAGTTTTGTCTCAGAAATCTCTGGTATTGCCTAAAGCCAAAGCACTGTACAACTTTTATTCATTCTGGCAAACAGCTGAATGACGAGTTATTTCTTCTCTGCAGACCTCTGCAGCTTTTATAAACCTATTACACTTCAAGGCAGCATAAGTCTCACAGAAATTTGATTCATTATTTGATTCAACTCACTATCTTCTTGATGGCTTATACAGTGCTGATGTGACTTGAAATTAAAAAAAATATGCCACATTGTGTTTCCCAGTCATTCAGATGCTTTTGGAATCTCAGCCATTACCTCAGTCTCAAATG
Organism: Pardalotus punctatus; assembly: GCA_013400915.1. Lineage (NCBI taxonomy): Eukaryota > Metazoa > Chordata > Aves > Passeriformes > Pardalotidae > Pardalotus > Pardalotus punctatus. The sequence continues at coordinate 66,265 of VZTX01027356.1, forward strand.
TGTAATTAAAGAAATTAATCCCTAAGCATACACATTTAAGAGTAATCTTGTAGTAAGATTTAAGAGTAATCTTGAGTTCACCACGGTAAGTAAGCATGGCATAAACAAAAATTTCCTTCTACTGATAGCAGTTGTGTTCTACTCCAGCTTAATGCTCCCTGACCTTGTTTAACTGCAGGAAGAAAGAAAAATAAAAGGAAGAAGGGTGCATTGACTTCATATCAGGTACTACTTTATATGCTCTGTCCACTGCTCATCCTTTGCTAGTTTAATCTCGTATGCATATCCTCTTATATCATTATTCCCAGGACTTGTTTCAAAACTTTCCTCTGGACTCTTTATTGTTTTGTAGTGGCTTTGTTTGGCTGCTGTGCAAGATAAAAAGCAATGTATTTACTTGGTTTTGGACTGTTACTGTACATTTCATTAATTCTAGATTTTGAATATCTGTATGTATATATAGACTACTACAAAATTGCAACTAATTAATAAATATGCAGTTAATTTAACTCAAGGTGCAAGAAGAATCCAAGTAAACAGCATTTTAATAAAATACTATTAGTGTTATTAATTTTTACTATTATTAATTTACTTATAAATTTATTTAGTACATTAATTTACTAAATAATATTTAATATTATTACTACTACTTTTTAGTGTTACTAAAAATAGTACTACTAGCAATACAAAAACTAATGTTAGAAAAATGTGTCAACCGTAGACACTTGAGAAATTCTAAGGAATCAAAAGTAATCAAATGTTGCTTCTCACAAAGCTGAATAACAAATATGGGTTGCAAATGTTAGTAGCAGTAGTTGGTAGTATTTTGATACAGTAAACTGACTAGATTCCTACCAGATTAAAACAGAAAAAAGAAGATGTGGATAACAATGACCAAGTCTAATAACAATAGGTATCTCAGCACTTCTCTCTCTTCTAATCTAGGTATGAGCAAAGCTGGGTGATTACAGCAACATATAATAATCCCTCTGGGATACCCTCCTTGCCTCTAGCAATGTAGACAATAAATGAAAGAAATCTTCAGTAATGTAATTTTTCCCATATTTATTTGAGTCTGCCTTTACAGAAGCATCTGGAAGTAATGCACCCTCATATTTCCTGGACAATGGTTTGGCCAGGAGTTTCTCAGCTACAAAGATACTTCAGATTAATTATTACTTCAGATTAATTATTACTACTTGGTGTAGTGATTAATTCCATTTTCCAAGTATAGTTAGGAACAGAACACTTAGTAATTCGATTTATAGCAGTTGGCTTCAACAAGACAGCTGGCTTCAACAAGATTGCCAAGTGACTAATCTGCACTCAATAATTTATTAAATGCTACCTCTCTATATCCACCTACTACAAACTTTTTGCTGCACAAGAAAGGTCAATAGAAACAGCCTTGAGTGTTTTAACCTTGAGCACTGCAATGTCTTTTCCAGCCTAAATAATTCTATGATTCTATACACTGTGGAGCAAAGGCTAGATGAATCATCTGAAAAAAAGTCCCCAAAAGCAACACAAAATATGTTTACAGTCTTGCAAATCAGACACAAAATATTAGATTCAATTTTAGAAAAGTACATGGAAAAGTCAAATAATTTGAAAGAAATCTGAACAACACTTTTTAAGTAGTTGTGTTATTACCATTTGAGTAAATGAACAGTTGTGGAAAGCAAACTTATTAAGATACAAACATTTTGAAATAAAAATTTCCTAAATTCTAACAGGTGTTGAACTAGTTTTTATTCCTTTTTTTTTCTACAAATTATCCCATGTTTTAAGACAATCACCAGTCTTATTTCACAGAGGGGAAGCATGAACATGCAAAGTTTCTAATCTCCTGGAGAAGGGAGAGTCAATTGGCCTGCTTTCACACATCGGAATCTCTAAAGATCAGGGGAAAAAAAAGCCAACAAAAATAAAATAAGATTTTTTTTTCTTTTTCCCCTGGACTAAAAACTGAGTCCTGTTTCTTTGTTGTTCTGTACATACCATATATTCTGACTAACTAAAATCACAGAAACAGGAATGCTTACGCACACATAACTTCTGTAAACTTGAAGTCAATGGGTGATTTGCCACTCATTGCAACGGTGCAAGTAAGCAGAATATTTAATTGTCACATGATGGAACAGCTGATTCCACACAGGATGAATATTAAACTTCTGCTGAAAATCTACCTGCTTGACTGGAATGAGGACTACACATAAGAAATTTTTACATAAAAGATCAAAAATTAACATAGTTCATGTAGTGTACAAAAGACATAACCTACCACTACTTACAGAATCCTTCGTTCTCAAATTATTACCTTATCTAGTGTCAGAGAACCTTCTTCTGCTTCTGTTGGTCCTTCTGGTAGGAGAGGAGCAGAATCTGGTACTAATCCTGGAGGCTGTTCTTCATATTCTTCTGAAAAGAGGAATCATAATTCGCCATTACTAGAGGTATGAAACAATTTTGTGAACCACCATGACATTACAATCTAGCCAAAAACAGGATGTGAACTAAAACAGGTGAAAAATTTCTGAAGTCAAATGTTGTATGAGAATTTATGAAAATTCTTCCATAGACCTTTATTTATACTAGTAAGCTTAGAGTTAAATGTGATTTATATATTGGTTATTGTATAAAAGCATTCAAACATTTACCTAAGAATAAAGCCCATACTGTTAGCAAGCAGCTGAAAATTAACAAATGCATTATACACATTTATTTTGATTTAATAATAAGATGGTCATCAACTAAAATAGCAAATTATTTACCAAAGATTTTTTTGCACAGTTGGACAACTGCCTCAAAAATTTTGTTTCCTTTTGTTTTTTCCAGAACATTTTTTTAAGGCCATTACTGACAACTCTTCCTACAGACTTCTCTCTGGGTTATTTCACTAGAAGGAAAGGCAGGAAAAAATGCATGGGATGTACAAGGAGAGGACAAAATGGAAGGGCGATAGTAAACCTAACTTTAATTAACCTCATCAAGTGAGCACAGTGTTATGTGCAAGTGTTTTTATGAAAGAGGCTTTTAAATACTAGATTTCACCTAAAACACAGAGGGAGGAACTAAAATATGGGGGAAACCATCTTGAGAAATGTTGGGTTAAAAGATTTCCAAATACCAGTATAGCTGATAGTTTGATAGTTTTGGACGGCAAATGAATTTCTTGTAGTATGCAACCACATGCTGCCCACAAGCAGAATATTTACAACTGCCAGCACACTGAGCAGCATTTTTACAGCAGTTAACTAAGTAGGATGCTTCCTATATTATTTGTTCAGATTCATCTAGGTTTGTCTGTATCAGTTTAATCAAAACTGTTTTAATGAAAAGGACCTGGTAGCAAGTTCAATGCCCAGATGAGAGAGGTAACCATTACTGTTCTTTAAAACTTCAGACTGAAATCCAGTTACTTGGGAACCGAACATTCTCCATTAGAGCAGGGGGAGAAATTAAGAGTTTGTAGAAAAGCTAACTCTAATGGAAATTGCCTAAGAAAAAAACCAAGATGTTTGTGAAATGCTCTGATATGTCCTAAAACATTGTCAAGCTAGGGCCTGAATCTATGTTAGAAGAGACAAGAGATCCATCCAGTTGACAGATAATTAAGTTAGTACTACATAAGATGGAATGTTTAACCAACTGCACTGGTTAACTAACTTTATACAATTTTTGCACCACAATAAGTCATCATTACGCCATGTATGTACTACATAAATTCCTATCTTCAGAACAATAAGCAGAACAGCATGGTAAAATCTTGGAGCATCAGTTAAACCCACACCGGGTATACCAGGAAGACGGCAGTAAACTTACTTTCACCAGCCACATAATTAGCTGGAAAATAGCCTTGCTGTCCATTTGCTAAGCTGCCAAACCACCAGTTATCATTATCTTTGTATAACACTTGGATAATGTCACTGCGATGGATGGTTAGCTCATCTGATCGATGCGCTGTGTAGTCATAAAGAGCCACTACCTAAAAGAGAGATAAGAGCACCACAGCTTTATCACAACCATGCCACAGAGAAAAAAGCGCAACATTCACTTCCTCTTGCAGAAAAGCAGCTGAAACCAAAGCTGCACTTTGGTAAAAGCTGAGGCTGCCTCAAGTTTTGCTAATGGGATCAGGGGTGGTGGGAAAGCAGCAGGAGAGGCAAGATAAAGGACTGTGGGATTGCAGAAATGGTTAAGAACATTCAATTCACTAAGATTAGCTTCAAAACAGCAGCTGTTAGTTTTATAAGCAATTTGCTTGTGAAGCAAAAGGGAAAAAAAAAACTTCATACAGTCACTTTCTCAGAATTGTTACACCACCTTCAGATCCCATTCTCTGTGTGCTCATGAAGCATATGTGTTTGAATAAATACTTCAACTGTATGACAGCTTTATCCAAGGAAAAATTTAATACAAAAAGACATTGCAAAGTTTTGCTTTGATTGCTCCATTTTTTCTTTTTTTCCTTTTTTTTTTTCCCCATTTGTTTTGTTTTGCTTAGAAATAGGCATTTGGATCTACAGTTTTATAAATATCTGCAAAAAATACATTTATATTCCATTTTGCATAATAAATCTATTTGACAGTGAAATACAGTGCATCAATAGTTTTATGAAAAGGAGTACTAACAGTCCTCAGCACCATGTATACTACATATAATAAATTACTAGGAAGCCTGTTTCCTACCCTGAATATGAAAATATCAAGTACAATTTCTTATTTATTTCCTATGCCCTATGAACAAAAATCTGTCCTAGTGAACTCTGAGCAGAAAAGCATGAAAGGAAAACAAATGAACTGAAAGAATAAGGCAATTGCTCACTTCCCTCATCATAAGTGAGGAGCAAAATTATGACCTATTTTACATACAGAATGCAATTTCCCTACCTACAACCTTCATCTCATATTCCTCTACAAAACTGTAAGTAGAAGTCAGAAACAGAGATCATTAGGAGCAATAGGAGATTTAATGGGATTGAAGGACACAGCAAAGTTATGATGATAGGGATAGAAAAAAACCTTTTTTATTATGTGTGCATACATTAAAATGTTAAGACTCCTGAATTCCACAGTGCTTTTTACATTTGTATTTCTGCTTTGAGTAAGATGACCTGTGAGTTGCGTGTGTAAAAATATAGCCAATGTCACTTGTATTTTCATAATTCCATGTCACCAATTAAACAGATTAAATCAGCTATGAATGGGAAAAGATGGAAATGATTCTACCATTGTAAATTTTATGTGGCAATTTGTGAGCTGGTCAGCATCAAATAATTAGTTTCAGTATAGTTTTCAGCAGACAGGAAATTTATCTAAATATGCATGCAGCAGTACTGAACTTACATAAAGAAGCCAAACAATGAAATGTCCTTTAAGACAACTCTCCTCCCTGCATTAGGAAAGCTAACAGAGTAATTACAGGTGATGTTGACAGCACAGAAATATGAACTGTAGAACAGAACCAAACTAAACCACACTAATGAGCACCATGATCATGTCCAGTAAGAGGTGCTCTAACAGTGCCCACTTCAGTTAAGTGACAACCTCATGAAAACCATGAGGTCACTTAAGGTTAAAAAAAAATCAAAACCCAAAAAGGAATGTAGGAATGTAACACTAATTATTTGGTAGCATGAAAAACAATGAAAGGCAGAGCAACAACTACTTTGTTTTGCAGTGTCTTTTGTAAGATAGTTCTGGTGCAAATGTTTTGGGTTTTTTTTTTTAAATTACAAAAATTCAGTCACATGGGAGCTGCCACAAATAGTTCAAACCATTTAAGAAAGTCCCACTGTCTATCTCTCAGAAATAAGAAATTCTATACCAATGTGTCTTGTAATACAACTGGCTTACTAAGCCTGACAATTTAAATAAAATGTGGAAATTGCCATTATAGTCTCCGTTGACATATGATCAGAAAAATGACCGTAACAGGATACAGGAAATGCACCTCAGAACCAAAGAAGAATATAAACCACTCCCAATTACACCTAAAGCAGTGGACTTTTTTCTGGTATGACATTCAAAAATTTGTCAAGTTCTACTTGGGTCCAAGTGCAAGCAAGAAAGAAAAATAAAATGTAAAAAAAAAATTATTAATTTATTTATTCAACAAGATTTTACAGAACTGTTTTTCAAGAGTGATATAAAAGCAGCAATGGAGTTATCCAGTTATGAACACTTTTTAAGAATTACACAATCCCCAGTAGAAAAAAGCATGCCCTTTTTCTTAGCCCTAAGAAAAAGGGCATGCTTTCAAAAGCAGACACAGTATAACAGGTACAGAAGATACTGCAAAAAATTACATCATACTTACTGTCTCTTGCCCTGGTGGACCACTGTTTCCTCCTCCCACTCCCAGTGCAGTCAGGCTGCCATCATTCTAGAAGAATAAGTTATTTTAAATTTTATTATGAAGTATTTTGCTAAACTATGATTATAATTTCATTTCTCCCATAAGACATTAAGAAATATCTACAACAAAAAGCATTTTTAAAAAAGAAAAAGCAGAAGTGATGTTAAGCATCGCTGAGTAATATTGGCTATTGGCTGGTAGATGTTTAGAAAAAGATATTAAATTTTTCAAGTATGTACACCACACTAAAGACACAACTGGACTGATGACTATGCAGTCCAAGCTTGTTTGCATTGCAAACACTGCAGCAGGTATTTAAGAAGTTGTTGTAGTGAACTTTAACCTCTGAACCAGTATATAAAAAATGTCACTTCCACATAAGGGAGAATTTCAGGTGGGTCTTAATAACCAATACTTCCCATTTAATTCTAATTGTTCTATCCTTACCACTTACTCTTCAGACTTTCAATGAATTCAAAAGAATAGTAGATTTATAATGCAATCATCAGGATAAGCCTGTACCTAAAAAAGATTGATTTCTGTAAAATTATAGAATGCTTAAGCTGAAAGAAGATTTAGAGTAGAAAAATTATGAAAATTAGCAGAGGAACAACAAACTAGGAAAAAAAAAGGAAGAGCAGGAAGTCCTTCGCTGCTGTTACTAATTTTTTTTCAATGGTCTACCTTCACAAAGGGGAAACAAGTTTCCCCTTGATTTTGTGGGCATGAAAGGATACACACTACCATATAAAATCAAAATATTACACCACAATTAAAATATTTTAGAAGAGTTGAATGAGGGCTTTGTGAACTAAACAGCATCTCTAACTCTAACATATATACCACATTATACACATTTGAATTTGAAAATTTATATCAAACAGACTTCACCTTTTTCATATTTTACAGCCACTCCTTTATCTATCTTTGGCGAACTTCTTTCTGTTCTTTTAAAAAATATATCTAAAATACACTGTTCTTTTTATTTTCAATGTTTGGGGTTTTAAAATTTTTTAAATTTTTTATTATGGTGGCCCAAGGAACATCACTAGAAATTACAAACAAAATCCTTGCAAATCCTCACCAGAATAAATGGAATTCTTGAGAACAGGGATTCTTGCCCTGAGTGCTGCTTTCATAATTTAGATGGGCTTAGCCCATACGGGAAAGAAATCACTGACTATTCTGAACTCAGAGATTCCATCCAGTCTCCAGATTGTTTTGGTATTACCACAGTAGTTACAGACAAACACAGTAGTTACAGGGGAACCCAGTGTTAAAGTGAACAGTTGCACTCAGTTCTTATAATCGGCCAAAACATTTAAGCCTACCACCTAAAGAGTTCTGAATAATAATGTACATGCACTGAAGGGGGAAAAAAAGTGTATCTGCCTGATTTGATAAACAAATTTTGAAGAAAGACTGGTAGAGCTGCAGTTCAGAGTACACAGCTTGTTCAGTGGTCTGTTGGTAGTCAGCACTGCTGTACAGGTTTCAGCTAATTCTCATTTTCCATTCTCAAGGTTAAGAGAACTGTGCAGGCAATGCGCTTAGCCTCTGGGATGGGAGTGCCTCCTGTTGCTCAAAAATGATTCATCAGAATTATTAGCAGTATTATTTAGGTATCTAGTTCATATTGCCCCATTATTGTGTCTCAATCTGTCTGCCTCCCTTTTTTTTAATAAAGTATTTATGTGACTCTCAAACACTCAAGAAGAGCTTGAAGAGAGCAAGCTGTTTGGAAATAACAAGCTAAAATCTATGAGTCACCCCAAGACTATGCTGAATGTTCTCAGACACTGCCTTAAACTTTTAAGGCAACAACAATTCAAAGAGGTGCCTCTTAAATAAGTGCTCTGAGTATGTCACCGGCTGCACACTCCTCTACCTCCAGCTGTCCGGGGCAATTGCCACAGCTGCCTAAAACAAACACAGCTTCTGCAAGGCAGCAGAGCTGCCTCTGACATGCCATGCCATTCCTCAAGCGGTGCCATGCTATTCCTCAAGCAGTATCAACTACCACAAGAAACACCCAACAAAAACTACCGGCCTTTCAGTTTAGAAACATCATTTTTTAAATGCTGCGTCATCAGATTAAGGCATGTTTTCAGTATTTCAAAAAAGCAACAGGCATACTGAATTGTAAGAATATACCATTCTTAATACAATATTAATGTCTCCTTTTTTCATGGAGGATGGACACTAGCTAATCCTTTTCTTTCACTGGAACAGATGTGGGGCTATAGCTATGGTCCAAGGAGTTGGTCTTTTTGGGAGGCAGACCATCTGTGAGAAACAGAAACAAAATGCTTGCTGAAAAAGTGTGCCATGTCACACTGATTGTGGTTGAACAAAGCTGTTAGGAGCTCTCAGCATTAAGGTACATAGTCAGAGGAATGTAAATAGATCCATCAGTTGATGCAGAGTTCTAGACCATGGGGTATCACACCGGTTATCCGTGACTAACCCACTTAGATACCCTTCACGCTTCTAACTCAAAACCAACCAAAAATGTTTCAAGACACTAATACAAAAGAGAACGCTGTAGGTGAGAGTAACCTGATACATTGTTGCATCAAGTTTTACCATTCCTGATAATTGCTCTAATTAAAATGGTTATGGCTTCAATGGGCCAATTTCAGTGATTGCACAAATGGAGGTTTTGCTTTTTTGATGCAGATGTATAGTGGCCAACAGGATCTGGGCATCAGACAGCACTCATTCCCTTAGGAGAAGGAGCACTGAGTAAGAACAAGTGGTTATCTTATTGCTGCTTTTTCTGTAAAAATCTCAGCATTTCATTTCTACTACTGAACAAATATATTTCAATTAACACATTATCAAAATTTAAAGAAAGAAATACAGAAAAAATTTAAAGTCTAATGGTTCATATAGTTTCATATGCTTCTTCTTTGTATGCAAACATGTTCTTCATTTCAACAGAAAAAACATAAGAGATTAAGTCCCACTTCTAATTAGTCATTAACTCTTGAAAAACAACACTTGGCAAATAAGCTTTTCTAAGATTAATTTTAGGCAGCCCCTACACATAACAGGGTGAACCCCAATGTGTATATATACAGGGCCAAAGCCACTCTTCCTCCTTTTACCATTAGTGACAGACTCTGGGACACAAAGAAGGACAAATATCTATCTCCTGGATGCTTCACAGTAGCACTGCTTCACTCCACTCCACCTCCCCAAACCTGCTATCAGCCAGAATGGAAGAGAAACTGGGAATATTACTTATGCAGACACTCCATAAAGACACAAAGAATGTGTGTTACAGCTTCTCTTGTCTGTCCAGTAAGTCTGCGCATCGGTGTGTAATAGCCTACATTCTGAGACTGCTGCCTTTTGGGGTTTGGTGGGGGGTTTGTTGCTGCTTTTGGATTGTGGTGGTTTCTTGGTTTGTTTTTTTTTAAAGGAGAAAACATAAGAAATTAACTTACAGAGCTTGACCGAAAACCCTTGGTTTGCTTAAAAGATGATGTTTAAAACATTTTAGAATTCTACAGAACAAATCTGAGATTTTACTGTTGATCCACTGTTTTCCTTTTTCCTTAAGAACCTAAGGGTTAGAAATTTACTTAATTGTCTCCTCCCCTAAGAATGCTATGCAATCTCTTTACTACAGTAATAGAAGTTTTAAATTAAATGCTAACTAAGATGAGACTTCGAAGAAAACAGCTGAATACTGTTAGCACTTTTGTATTTCTGTTCTCATTCTCTGGTCCAGTGCAGGTCCAATGCTCAGGACACCTAACTACCAATTTAGTCTAAGAGAAACAGAAGTACAAATGTCAGTATTAATAGCTAAATTAAAATTATGCTAGAAGTATCAATTGCTAAGAATGATATATTCTTCTTCAGGCATAATTAATCTGTCTGTAGACACTGTAAAGTTACTTCCTTAGGCTTCAGAAGACTACAGTCCTGATTTGATTACAGTCCTTCAATATTTAATAGGCACGGGAATCTATAATTTGCCTAGAGGAAAAAAGGACAAAAGCTGCACCAGGTTGCACTTTATTGAAACCTGCAATGTACAAACAGAAATCAGAAATGCAAACACAGCTGCTGCAGTAAAGCCTACAAGGATTTAAAAAAAAAAAAAGAAAAGGAAAAAGGAAAAAAGATCAAATCAGAAGCACTTGAAATACTCCAGCTCGTGAAATGATTCAAAACCTTGTCAACTATTATGTCATTTCTAAATACACTACATTTTGGTATTAATTACTTGGTTAACCTGCACTTATATATATTAACACATTTATAGTAGAAGAAGTAACAAATGTATTCAAAACCTTAATTCAGCCCTCTCACTAAAAGTATTTTAAATTAGCTGCTACCTAGCTTTTCACAAAACAGTTGATCCTGCCAATGTTTATCAAGCTTGCCATGGTGGAGAACACTAAGTACTGGCTGAACAATTCATATTTTCCCCTAAAAAATTATATATTGATGGCTAAAAAATTGAAAACAGGAAAACAGGAACAATTTGGCAGCTAAAACAACAGCAATGTAAAACCATGCTTTCAAAATTTCTTGATGAATCCTATGTATCTTACAAGCTTTCCACAACTGCCTTAAGAGATTCTGTTAAAAAAGGTAGGTCCAAAAAAATCCTAAAGCAATTCAAAGAAAACCCCAAACTGAAACTGTAAAACAGGTACTAATGATCCAAGTTATTTTATGTCCATTTATAACATTTCTCTCAAAAATTACAATTAGTGTAATTACAACAGAATATTAAACCATGGCATTCTATCCATGGGTGCAGGAAAATTAACATCTCCAGTACAACACGCCCCGCTTCATAGAGACACAAATGCATTCAGTATTCTGAAGCACCACTTGTTCTTTCTTCGCTAATTTCTCCATACATTTTGTGTTTAATACAGGTTCATCAAATGTATAGTTGCAATTAATGGCATTTACAGGTTCTGTTGGATTTTTAATATGGTGATCAGCAAATCAGAAATAAAAAAAAATGAACAAATATAGTTAGTAGAAGTTTACAATCAACATTTAATAGATAAGCAGTTAAGTAAATGGGATAGCTATGATTTCACTTGTAACAAAAAGATGAAGTATGAGTAAACAGTGAAAATGTGGTGCTGCAAAGAGAATTTCATTCCAAGTTATTGTCTTAGCTTTTCTCTCAGTTACTTATCAACACCTGTTTTCTCAGTAACAATAAAAAACACAGGAGTGTGATTTTATCTTATTTATTTTTATACAACAGAAAGTAAATCATAAAAAATATAAAGCTTGTGATTTGCAGATATCTGATCTCACTACCAGCTGGTCACAGCATAAGCTAATTTGGCCATGTAGAAAATTGGTTTGAAGATACCTCTTTTCGAATAAAGACAGGATAAAAAAAACACCTCTCTACAATGAGAACTTGGGAATAATGACATTTTATAGTTAAACATCAATTTAAAAAAAATGCAAAAAGAGAATTCCTTACCGTCTGTAGTCTACCCAATAGTGTTTGACTAAGAGGATTTCCTACTGGGCTGAAGCACCCTGTGAAAAGAAAAGGCTGTGAATTTTCTGCTTGTTATCCTTTTCCATCGAATAAACCATTTTATTTTAAAATCATTATGTTAGCAGGACATGTTTGACAAAATTCTAATGAAAAGCAGCAGCATCTTTCAGTCACAACTATGCATCCTTCAGTCAGGAACAGCTGGAGGGTTTATTTAACTAACAGACCTGACACAAGGTTAACTAATCCAATATTTCCATTCAAATGATTTGGAGAAGTAGCTCAAGCTATGTCCACATGCCACCTCGTGCTCAAAGCTGACACTATTATCTAGGCTGTATTGCTTTTCTCTTCATTGAATTTCCAAGTAATGCATACAAAGTTTTCCAACAGAAATGATCACAAAAACTCACAAAGGAATTACTTCCTTATTTTATCTGAAAGAATAACTATTCCTATTCAGTAGTTCCCTTTGATCATCTGAGTTCCTATCACAACACATCTTGCTGTTTATTTTATTCACTCTCTACATAGCACACTTGAACAAGTACTTGTAAATTCTTTTCTTTTCAAACTATTATGTTAACTACTAAGCTCACGAAAATCCTTTCATCATCTATGGATTTATCTTTTTGTTATTGGTCTCCTCAGCTGTATACTTAAGAAAACATCTTAAAAAGAAAAGATACAAAAAAATCTGAAAATCGTTGAACATGACAGTGAAAAATGCTATCACTTCATTGGAGAACACTTTCTCAAGTACAGAAATGCCAGGCAACACAGAGTTAAGCTCACTGGCTTTTCTCTGTGAGACACTGGCTTTGAAACAAGTTTTGTTTTTAAAGAAATAAGTTCTGAAAACTCATTTTCATTTGCCACACCAAAAGCCTGCTTTTGAGGATTTCAGTATCTGAATAAAGGGGACTTTTCAGATTTAGATTCCCATATACTGGCAGAGCTCCACAAGGAAGCTTGCACAACTCCACCCACAGTATACTTTCTAAAGCCTAGTGGTTTTGACTTTCACAGGAGATTTACTCATAAATGTTTAATCATTAAGACATTTAGATCTTTCTAACTAGAATAACAGATGCAAGCTCTAATAATTGTAGTTAAACCAGGCTCCTGCAAATCTGTATGTGACTAATTTTGTACTTGTGAGAAATCCTAAATACATGCAATAATGGATTATTGAACTTCATGTATGAATTTTAAAAGTTTGGTCTTAATAATTAAAAAAATCTTGTATAAATTCTGAAATACTTCATTTTGAAAGGCTTACTCTGCTTTTCATTACTTTCTTCCATCTCTTTTAAGGAGAAAGAAATGAGAATATAAACCATTTCCTGAATTCTACTCTAAGACAGTAGTCCTGAAGGTAACCTTTTTTCAAATAAGCTATTTGCTGAAACAATTGTTTAGCACTAACACCAAAAGTCAGTGGAGATATTACTCCTGTTGATATTATCTACACACTCACAAAGTTACAAAAGCAGATGCTACAGAGATGATATAGATATGGATATACTGTTGCACAGAAGTGTCATATCAAGTCTTTAAATAAATAAAAAAACAAACTGAAAACCAATAAAAAGTCTGCATGTTTTTTTTTTTTTAGACAGCCAATTTGAGCATGGGAGTGTTGTGCCAATTTGCACAAACCCATACTAAGATAAAAGATATCTAAAGTATTTGATAAAAACAATTGTTTGGAAAAATACTCAAGTTTTAATTAAAATATTAATCTGCATTTTTATCAGTAACATCTCTGACCTTCTTATTTTTCTATGGAAAATACACACGACTTCCAAGTGCTCCTTGACTGGACATTTACGGATGTGAGTACTTCTGCGCAGTCTTTACATTTAGCTGCTTATCAGGTGAAAACTTTATGGTTAGACTGATATTCCCAATTAAGCCTCAATAAAGGGCAGCACAGACCTGCTATGCTGCAAGCGTATGACACAGACAGATGTGTAACTTAAAGAGATAAGGAGTGCTGTATGGAATTCTAGAAGCTGGTACTGGTTTACACTCAAGCGTTTTCCACGACTAGACACAAAACAAACAGAAAATTCTTATTACTTTGCTTGAGGTGTAAACAGACCACAGCCCACCCGGGTCCAAATACTCTATGATCATGCCTACTGGTTACCCCAAACTGGTCTTCAGTGTTATCTGTTAGTTGTTTTTACTTATCATGCATTCCTTTAGTAGCCCCTTCATTCAAAATGGTCATATTAAAAAAACTCCAAGCAAACAAAGCAAACCCAAACCAACAAAAAAAACCTGTTCAAGTCTTCCTCATTCACAAAAAAAGGTCCATTCAGCAAGCAAGGGAATATCCATCCCTTCTTCCCCAAATGACAAAGTAGAATTTTACAGCAATGTTACACAACTATGGGCTTGCTATGGTTCCATGCTTGATGAAGCATGTAAATGACATCAAGCAGGTGTGACTAACAGCCTCAGCAGCGCTCGCTTTGGTTCTCTCATCCAGGCTGTACACGCTTTTCAACTACTACATTGAAACTGAGGTCCGGATTCCAGAAGGACATTTCCACTTCATCTAAAAATTAAGTTTACAGGACACCGTGACCTGTTGGGACTCTCACTTAGTCTGAGCTTATAGAAAGGTCATTAAATCCCTTGTAAGGTCAAGCCTGAAAAACCCCCAACACCCACATTAATCTAGACTGTCCTATCTTAAGGATGCTTCAGAATCACTAATGGAGAAGCATTTTTATTGATGCAGAGGGTTTACTTGAACTCTCCAACAACCTTCTCTCTTAACAGCATCTGCTGTCTTTACCTTCAAAATCATATACATCCTGAGAAGATAATCTTCCCTATGAAATTACCAACATTTGAATTAATGCATCTCCTATTACCCTGCATTGATTCTTCAGTGGTTTCCTTTATATGGAATTTTACAGGAGAAGACCATATTATTTCTAGAAGAACTTACTGCTAATGTCTAGCTGCAATGTTAGGCATCTCAAAATGATAGATGCTAATGCTTCTCAAATGCTCAGAATTTTCACATCGATACAATATAACAGCAGGACAGCTCTTCTTTAGGGTCCACATAATCCTATTGTAACAATTACACTGTGAGCCCAAGCATACGCTGACTTTAGGGAAATGACTACCAAGGAAATGGTTTGAAAAACAATGCATCTGTCTGCCTTGAGAGGAGTCTGAAACCGTGGTAGTTTCCTGCATAATTTGAACAGTGAACTGAAAGTGTATCCTCAGTTCCCCTCGGACAATTCTGGCAATATATTCTCTGCCACTATAACTGCACCTACAGAGAAAACAAGACAGAAGCCAAGCAGTTGTCCCATCCAAAACATGTCTGTACTACCACATTCCAAGTTTTATTGCATGCTTTTACTGAAAAACTACCCTCTGCTCTAGATAAACACATTAGTGTGAGGTGATCAGATTTTAAATAGCTGGACTGAAATGCAGAAAGTAGATGAGTTCACTTCCAAACAGACTTGATTTATATAAAAATTGGTAACAGCAACAGTGCCCCAGAATAGTACTTGTAATAATTAAGAACACATCCTTTTAAATAACAGCATCTTTAGTGATTTTATCTGTTTTAAACTACCAGCATAAGAGGGAGAATAGGGAAAGAAGTCTTTCTAGGGAGTCACATAATTCCACTATCATCCTACCAGACTGCCTACAACCACCCAATGTGAAATATTTTTGTGAAAAGATGCACTTTTAAAAAAGGCTTAGAGAACATTCATTACAGAACCCATGTTTTAATGAACTTTTGAAAAGAAGACTTCTTCTTGCTTTCTGAAATGTTCTTGATAAATTAATTTTTTTAATTATTAAAGGTATTTGAGCATAATGAATCTCCAAGAATTCCAGTCACATGAAATCTACAGTCAATGAAATAATCCAGAAGTTCATCCTGGAAAAGTCACAGAAAGTCAGAATGGAGAACAAATATGTATCTAAGAAAACTGAAAAAAGTCAATATTCAGACATTTCTGTGATTAACACCTCTAAAGTATACAGAGAGTGAGGGAAAAAAAATAAATCTTACCTACTCCAGTTACACATTATTCTGTTTTTGAGTTTTACTTTAAGTTTATACTAATTGCTAATGTCTCAAAACCCACAAAAATCCTGAAAGACATGAAAATAAACAACGCCTCTAGGAAATGGTATTTCTTATTGCAGACATTCTTATGAATTATATATCATGGTCTCTTGCAACACAGGGTAGTTAAAATATGCCCAATTAAATAACAACACTGGAAAAAAGTCAACTCAGATAAGAGATGAGTATGTGTAGATCAGCTTGTTCCTATTCCTACTCATCTTCTGTGGCTTTAAAACTGTTTCAGGTAAACAGAATCATGTTTTCAGCACAGCCACCTCTTGAAAAGTATGACCTTTGTGACTAAAGGATCTTTTAGTATGCAGTACAATCTCTACTTTAGGTTTCAAAGGAACATTTTGAGGTTTTCGAAGTAAAAGCTTTCAGCTATTTCTGTGATTTCATTTTTCAAGCTGTGCATAATGCAAGGGAAAGAAGATAATTTTGTAATGATCTAAATATATATTAACCTTCCCTTGAAAACTTTATCCTCAAACCAATTATGCTCTAATAGATCAAACAGAATTCATTAAATAAAAAGATTGCTTATATATTGGGTAAGAACCTGTTTTCCTTTAGTTAAACACAGGATCACAAATACATTTACAACCCACCACAAACATTCTCAGATGCAGTTCACATAAAATGAAAGTAGTGGATGCACTCATTTAATACAAGCGTACCTTTTTGTTTTACCAGCAAAGCAGATGTTTCACTAATATTCATTGCTGTAGGTGAAAGCCCACTTCCAAATCTGCTCTACATAACTTAGTCTAGCACCTATGATTTTGAAGATACTCCAGATTGAATGGCAGAATTGATAGGACCAAAGTGCATTGAAAACTGTTTCAAAGAAGTTGAATCTGTATCATAGTGACAGGACAAGAGAAGATGGCCCCAAACTGCATCAGGGTAGGTTCAGATTAGACATCAGGAAGAATTTCTTCATGGAAGGGGTTGTTAAGCATTGGAATGGGCTGCCCAGGGAGGTGGTGGAGTCACCATCCTTGGAAGCATTCAAGAAATGACCGGATGTGACACTTAGTGCCATGGTCTGGTTGACAAGGCAGTTATTGGTAAAGCTTGAACTCAAAAGATCTTGTAGGCCTTTTCCAATCTAAACAATGCTGTGATTCTGTGACCTTGCAAACCACTTAAAATGCATATGCTCAAAACAGGCAGTTCTCACATGCTGTATTTAAGGGTATATACAAAGGTGCTGTGATGGCAATATTACTGAATGCAAAGGTCTTCTACAAACACCCGTAAGATCCTTGCAGTGTATTCTGCACTGCCAGAAGTCTACTCAGTGTCAGTCCATGCCACTACTACCACTCTCCAGGTCTTTCCCCTACCTTTTTCCTCTGTGAGAGCATCCAGAAAAGGCTGAATGATCTTCTCAATGTTGTTCTCATTTTCTGAGTGGGGTTCCAATTTATTAAGCTAAATCTATCCACTTAAAATCAAAACCCAAAATCTATAGGACAAATAGAATCCCTCTCTGTTTATTTTCTCACTTTTTGTAAGTTATGTAGAGACATTTCTGTTACTTTGTCAGTTGGATATGAGAGCTGTTTACATGCTATATACACTTCAGAAAAATGAGACAGAAAAGCCCTAGCAGCTCTACTGCTGCCAGATGTCACTCTTCCAGTTATTGTCATCTAGATAAATCTGCACTGACAAAAATCCTAAAGCATGAAAAACCCCAAATTCACCCCACCCTACCTGCTGCAAGTTAAGCTGAAACAGTTGTGCTGATAGGTGGAAAAGCATAACTTATTTTGTTTTCCCTTCCCCATCTCTGTTAATACAAGGAAAACTTGGAAACTAACAAAATAATATTGGGAAATTATGTCAATAGATCAGGCTTTGTCTGCCATTCAAAATACTACATTATATAGAAAAGTCTGTAAAGAGGGATAAGCTTTCAATAAAAAAGCAAGCCATGTTCACCTTTTTAACCAATTGTTTGCTAAACACTGGTATTAAAAAGAGTTATCTAGAAAAATAACTCTAGGGAGTTACACAATTCAGGACCATGCAGTTCCACACATAGTGCTGTAGCTTCTTTAACAAAGCATGTGATTTCCCAGTGGATACCCCAACTGCAGGTATTAGGAGAACCCTCGTTCCCGAAGTATGAGTAAGTTAGTTTTCCTAAACTGAGAGACACAACTGGTCTAGTGTGCTTTAACATAGTAACTTCTTTATCCAAGGACAGATGCAGTTATCTCTTGCTAATGCATCTGGTTGTCTCCGATTCCACAGCCCAAGTGACCAAGTAGTTTGTCCTTGCAGCAGAGTTAAGTGAGCACTGGAGCAGTGGAACAGAGCAAGGCTTAAATTCACACCTGTAGATCCACAGAGAGATATCTTTGCTGTAACATCAACCAATTCCAATCCTCACATAAGAGACCTCAGCATCAGACAGCACTAACACGAAAACACTATGCTTCTGGCAGTGCCAGTTCCCACAATATAATTATATCTCCCATCAGCCGAAAGAATGTACAGATATTCATTCAAGGTTAGCCATCATTTTCATTCCTGGTTCAAGACAGACAAGGGCATATACATGTGTTTGCTCTGAGAATAATGCTCCAGGAGGACTAAAGAGATAGTCTGTCACTGGCTTTGAGTTTAATTTGAAAACATTTATTCTGTACTTAGGTGCAATGAAGAGGCACAATTTGGCCCCTATTTACAAAAAGCATAATGAAGTAAAAACTATTGCATCACAAAAACAATTAAAAAATCCAACTTTTTAATTAGAGATTAAAATCAAATACACTTAGCAGCCTACACACCCACCTAATTATTTCTGAGTAATCTTATCAAACCATCATCTTACATTTTTCTTGCAAATGTTAAGTTTCTACAGTACCATATATAAACAATGCAAGTAGTAGCACGTGTCCCAAGCATTCTTTTGAAGTAAAGAACATTTATTGAATTCATGCTAATCAGGAATGTGCTAATTTACGACAACTTCTAACATTACATCACAATGGCAGTAGATAGTACTGAAAATGAGCAGAGGTTATAGTATCCAGTTGTTTCTTTCTACACTGCAAAGAACAGAAAGTGATTCTACAGCAAACATCAGTAAGCCCGCTCAGATACCATCAGCTTTCTGAAATCAGATTGGCAGCGTTATTTACAAGTTTTAGATAGCAGATAAAAAAGATGTAAGGAAAATGCAGACTGTGACGCACACTTTGTATTAATAAGAGTTATTTTTCTTCTAGTGCTGCAGATATCCTGAGAAAGTCATTATTAGTTTTGCTAAGCTCACCTGGACTATTTAAAAGCAAACAAACTAAAGTAAAATTGAAAAGAAACCCATTTTGTATTCTATTACATGTAGCTTGTGGTGTTCCCTATCAAAAACTATTTAATGAAATGTAAAAACTCCAGTCCCTTGGAGTTATGGATGCCCAACACTGAAGTAGCAACCTTCACTTTTGGGTTTAGTAGTATTTTTGCTTCTACTTTAACTTATCCTCCCTGAAACAGAAGAAATGGAGCTCTTAAGCAGGATTTATGCTTATTTGTTTTCTAAAAATAAGTAGTACAGATAAATTTTATTTATTAATACAGATAATTCCTATGGAATACAGTTAAATAGGATTTAACTCCATCTGCAACCCTCAAAGTCAAGTATCTTATGCACTTATGAGTCTACTCATGTCTAAAAAACCATATTTGACTATAGATAAAAGATAAAGAATGAAAAATATTTAAGGAAAGAAAACAATGTAATTTACTTCACATGGTTCCTCCCACAACAGAAATTCAGCAATGGCTAGTTACTCAGGGTTACTTAAATCAAATTAGCCTGCTGTTCTACAAGTGGAAAGCTGTAAGAAAATAAGCTTAGAATACCATGAATACTTTTCAAAATCAGCTATTAACACATTTTTGCAATGCAAAGTCTTGTCAGCTAAGCAAAAACAACCAGTTACTGCATAAACTACTGAATGTCTATATTACCCTGTGAGCCTCATGTCAAATTGCATCTTGATGGAAAAAAAAAAATCTAAAAAAAATTCAAAACTTATAACTGCTTGAAGAACTTATGTAGCATTTTCCTAACATTTACATTCAAGGCAAAATACTATCAACCAACATCATGCGCAATATTCTGGAAAAAATAAGTCAGCCTGGTATTTCAGGTCTTTATCATGACTAGACTAGCTGCTACTTTCTCTAGGACATTAGCACTTTCAACCAGTACTGAATATTAATTTTGACTAAGTATTACCATAAAATTACATTAAATAGCCAAACAATTCATAGATTATCAAGCCTGAAAATGCAGGACCACTGGCAGACATTATATCAGGAAACCATTATGTAAGATTTTTAATCTGGTCTCAAATCAAGGGAGTAAGGAAAAAAGTTCATGGCAAGAACACTTTATACTCAGAAACAGGAGATCATGTCTTTAAATTACACCCCCAAGTTTGCTTTCCATTTTGTAGCTCAGAAATTAGACTGGTCAGATATTTCATGAAAATACACATGTGGAGAAACCAAATTTCCACATGAGAGTTTTCCCACATGCACTTTTGAGTTTTCAGACAATTTATGAACTACTTTAAGAAATAGTTTTTCTACATATCAGTGATTAGAACATGTATGAATAAGTAAGCCCTTTCTAATCAGTATCTGACTGCATGGGGAAATAAAACAACGGCCTGTAACCACTTTGGTAACAAAATCTGAATATAGTTCCTTGTAAATAACATATGACAAAGCACTTGAGACTAATATTGGTATCATCTGTTGCAAAAGAAAATATACTAAAATTTTAAGTCCAGCATTAAAGCAACACATTACAGATCCATCTGGGCACATATTTCAGTGATACCAATTTTTCAGCTTCCTTTACCTACAAGGTCTGCAAACTTTTCTAGAATGCAACAGCAACCTGCTACTATTTTTACAGCAGTGGATTTTTAGAATGGTTGAGACTTAAGTGGGAGATAGGCAAAAAAATAAGCATGGAAACTGCAACGAACCTAATTAGGAGGCAATATTCCCTTTCATTTACACAGTGGTACCCTTCTGAGGAGAGGTAAAAGAAAACAAATCAAGACAAGCAGTTTCATAAAGAGGGGCTGTGCCCAGCTTTGGGCACATGGACCACATTTCTAAAACTCTGGACTATCCTGGAGAGAATAGAATTCTCTCCAAAGTTCAATGAGCAACACAAAATGCTGCAGCTGGGATTTGAAGACAGTCACTATCTCAGTGGCAAGCCAGAAAGTAAAAGTAACAGTCCTATCCAGTGAATTTGTATCTTATTTGTATAGGAATTTTGCAAGCAAGATTATTTGCACAGCAAGTCTAAAAATGTAAACAAAAATATTAATGAAAATTAAACTCTTAATGAATAAAGAAATACCGTTTGACTAAGTATTTTTTACAGTATCATGAAATACAACTTGATTTAAGTACTTAATACAATACCATACCAGCTTTTTTCACCTCATCACACAGGTAGTGTGCGATGTGCCGCACTTTTAACAGTGCCAAACTGTTAAAAACTGCAGTACTTTAACATGTAAAGTTAATTATGTGACCCATCCTCTCTGGTTTGACTACCAGTTGCAGCTAAAATCACTACTGACTACGCTCATACAGCATATTCAACAACCCAAAACCCAGACAAAAGCAGCAAGTGCTAAGTTTTCATAATCATCAGTAAGAGGAAGGTAATTGAGGTCTAAATATTCAAAGACAGGAAATTCTTCTCCATAGGCTATTTGGAAAGGAACCACCCATTTCTATGCATTATGCATTGTGAATATCTGAGTTTCTTTAAAACCAATTTCATCGCCAACTGCTACAAACATTTGTTTCTTCAAAAGGACCAAACTGAAAAACACAGAAAATTGTCTAGTAACACTCTTAAGTTTGGAAGTCTCAAAGCACATATCTTAATAGCCTTGTTCAGTAAACCTTCCTAGATGGTTTTTGCACACGCTTATGAGCCAAATATTAACTCAAGAACTGGTGATACAGACAACCCTGGACACACCCTGTTCTCTTTGAGTGATTCCTGGAACTTACTCTGAAAATTATTTGTTTTGGTAAAAAAAGTTGATTTGCAGGAAGAGTCTTAATTCAAACCACAGTTTTAATTGCTGAAGATCCTTTTACATCTGTGAGTAGCAAAAAAAGCTCTTTTTGGAAGTTTTCTTTATGTTCTGTATCAGAAGGAAAACAATTTTCCAATAAAGTACTGTTATCAAGGTACATATGATGTGTTATATTATAGATGTGCATCAGGTAGGCATAACACTCCAAATATTGCAAATAACAATAGAAAAAATTTTATTTCTTCTCCTCTTGTTCCTGTTTTTTATGCAGAAGCAGCCAAATCTGAAGCAAATATAATTTGGCAGAACATACATTAGACTGAACTGTTGGACACAAAAGGCGAAGAGTTACCAGTAAGTAATCAATATATGTATGTTCAGAACTTGTGCTTTGAACTATTTTGAAAATGAAAAATTCCAAGAACATGGTTGAAGTCCTTATAAGAGATAAATACCAACTTGGTTTTAGCTAGGAGCTGGCCCACAAGAGAAGTTCTTCAACTAGTAACATGCATTAACTCTGTTACAACATTCTCCTGAACAAGTAGAAGAGGTGACACACCTCATGGATATCTCCTCCGAATTTAGACAGTCATAAAAAAAAAACAACTCTGTCCTTTAAGGACAGGACCATCCTTTTTTACTAGAGAGGTGAACTCTCTTTAAATGTGACCATCCATAAACAAAAACTCAAATATTCAAGGAACAGAAAAATGAAACCTATTTAGGGTCTTCACCTGAAAATACAGCACCTCACAAAGTGAATCTTATGCTCTACAGGTGTATTTTCTGCTACTAGGCAATTTGTCACACCAAAATATGCTCAACACATATTTTGAAGGAAGCTCCACTTGTCTGTATTTTATGATTTGGCATATTAGCTTCAGAAGCCTGTGCCCTTTGACCAGTCAGGCTCTGAAGGGATTCCAGAAAGACCTTTATCAACATAGACCACTGCAACACCCTTCAGCTAATCTGTAAAAACCCACAATCAATGAGGCACCAGAAGCAAGCATAGATAGACAGCTGGAGTAGAGACTGACACGACAGGAAAAGGGGATGTGATATCTCAAATCTTACGGGGATGCAGCTGGAATCGATCTTTAGATGAGATACAGAGTGTCAAACATTATCTGTTATACATACAGTCGAGTAAAAGCCTTCTGCAAAGGGATTGTCCAGCAAGCCAGAACAAAGCCTGCGATCAAGTCAGCAGGAGAGACTCTAAAGAGTTTTTTCAAATTTACCTGTTAGTCACTTGAATCTTATTTCTTTGCCTAAGGAAGATTCTGAAGAATCTGAGTCTTAATTAATAACTGAAGAAACTGAGTCTTAATTGTGAGAGGAAAACATGGAAAAGGAACCTCTGCAATTTCTTCCTTCACTGTGCGCCGTAAGAGCCACCAGCCTCTATCATTAGCTTCTACAGCACCAATGTGATCAGTATCAAACTACAATGATCCAACTGCATTGGTACCACAGCCTATTACAGAGTATAATATAGACCACGTATACCCAAAGTTAACTTTAAAGATATTATATTAATAGAATGGATCATGTCAGGGAAGTTTGCTCTCACTGAAATTGGTGCTTCAGCAATGAGGGTAAGTTGCATATGAGTCCATGGAAGTTTAGTTGCTTCACCCATAAAAATCTACCAACCAAATCAGCAAAGGGTTTTCAGAACAGTTGAAAAAGCATGCATATGTACCCAAATGGGATTGGATAATGTAATAAAAATAGATTTTTTATTTTTTAATATACTTGGGTTTTGCTAACTTGTCAAAACCAGCAATGAAGTCAAAGTACTTTGGTCTCCTCTTGGGAGATGGAGGTGTCTCCCTCCTGCGCACCATGGCTGCTAGTGGGTTTTTTGCATAGTCCTCCCAGCTCCTCTGGAAATGAAAGGGACAGAAGGATTGGACGGATACAATACAAGGAGGGATCAATTTCCTCATTTTATTGATTCATGCTTATTGCTGTACAGACAGCATCCTTGCTGTCCTGAGCTTTCTGCTGGACAAGAGAACCAATACTCTACTGTACAGTCCTTGGACTGTAGGACTGGACAGAAGGACTGGTTCCACCTCTGTGACCAGCTGAAATTTCATTTAAGCATGTTGTTGTCTCATGGCTAAATAGCCCAAAATTACTGACAAGCGCAGAGTGAAAACAGTTAACAGGACCTCTCTACTTAGGAATTAATTAGATTCAGTTGTTTTAGAATGCACATAACTGAGAAAGTAAGGGCACACTTAGGCCAAATCACTTTTGGCAGAGACTTTCCACAGTACTACGTCACACCCTGATTTTGCAATCTATATCCACTGCTGCCAAACAGAGAGTAATGCTTCATTTAATCCACACCCTTGTATAATTTGGCAGAGAGTACTTCCTTTAGCCTGAAGGTTCAGCAGTAATTACCCTAACACACACCAATTTCAAGTAAATATAAATGGTGTTCTTTAGATAGAGTTTTTGGAATCTTCAAAGATTGCTGTTATTGTGCTCTGTATTTAGTGTAATTTTTAGAGAAATATTTTAATTAACTTACCTAGAAGAAACATGAAAAAGAACATATAATAAAGGAACGTGTATCTTTGATCTCAGTATAAACAATTCTAGCAAGTTTAACTAGAAAATACAAACTCTTCTGACATTTATAACATCTTATCAATCAGATAGAAGAAACTGGATAGGTAAACTTTTAGAGTAGAAGAACTAGATTGTCATTAATGTTAATGGTTATGTCTCTGTGTCTTTACTATTTTGTTGGAACATTTTTGTGGTTAGATGAATCTATTTATACAACTTATGTATTCAAATTAAAAAATAATTTTTACTATTCATTTTATAAATGTAAACACCCAGCTGTTTTACCTTAAAATAAGGTCCTGTATTTGTGCTTTGAGACAGAACTCTGACATTGAGCCAGAACTCTGACATTGTCCAATGATGTGAGCAGCACAGGAGGGTCACAGAGCTCTGAGGAAGCTCCTTCCCCTGCAGAATGGCCTGGGCTACCTGTAAGCCATGATGAAGGCACAGATGTGTCCTGATACTCTTAATTTTTGTTTATTGCCAAAGTCAGCTGTAAGCTGGAACCGCATAAGCCTCTGTAATCTAGTTGCACTGAAGAAACTGAGTCACAGCTACTTCAAAATGTAAATGGTATAGCAGAACAGCTTATAAAAGAACCAGGTATAAAAAAATAACAAAAAAATCTTGTGACAGATGCTCCTATTGTTTTAAAAGAAAATTATCTTTGAGAAAAATATCTGTAAGCTGTATTTTTGAGTTCTTCCATTGCATTATAAGCAAATAATAACAAAAAAAAAAAAAAAAGTTTTATTTTCTTTCTTTCTCCCTTCTCTCTTACACATTTCCCTTAGGTCAAAGTGAGAGATATGAATATCTGAAAATGAATGATCATTTTCCCCAGGGGAGCTCCCATTCAAATTAACAGACATATATAAAAAGCACTTTAGACTTAATGCTCTTCTGCTTATGGTGAAAATACTTTTAGCAAATATCAGTGTAGTTACATCAGCTGACACTTGCTGAGATCTGGTCTGTGGTGTTGAGCTGGTGATTTCTCTCTACTGAGTTCTCTTACCATCTCTTGAAAAATGAAGAGAAAATCTGCTAACTGGATGGAAAACTTAATCCATTATAATAAATTCACAGTGACTATGCAGGGCTCTTTAATTAAAACAAAGGCTTGTAATGACTGTAAAGGTATGTTTATCTCTGGTTAATAGGAGGAAAAGAACCCACAACAGAATAATATACTCAAAAACCAAGGGACTAAAATAAGTCAAGTATACTCACTTAAAAAGTGCTACTATTCTGCATTATTGTTATCCAGGCCAAGTAATGGTAGGGATGTTTAAGTAATTCAGTTTCCAAAAGAAAGAAAACATACATACTTGATCCAGCTACAGAGTTAGAAGCAATTACATCCTACAAATCACTGAAAATGTGAGAATTCTGCAAAGTTGCAGCAAGATACTTTTTGTAAAAACAGAAAGCAACTCATATTTCTACGTTTAGGAATGTAAAAGAAAATACTGGGCAAAATTTTTTGATTTTTGGCATCAGCGTCCCATTAAAATAACTAAATGAAAAGGTCACATTTTAAAAAAAAGTCCGACACCATAAAAATATTAGAAGAGCTCTCTTGGAAGTTTTAATTTCTGAAAAATATGTCAGGCAGAATTAGTTCTTCAGATATGTGACAGAGCAGGAAGACAGCAAACTGCATAAAACCAGAAAAATAACTGAGAAGTGAGAGACAAGTATTAGGCACATATTTCTTTCATCTTAATGCACATTCCCCTTTTTTAAACACATGACATAATCTACCAGCAACAGACTGTAGCTTGCAGGAAGTTAACCACTCTGCAAGCATTTATTCTCATGTATCACTTCCTATGTTGGCAGCACCTCTACAGGACACACTAATAGTTCTGCATTTCTATCCAGTTTCAGACTTAAAGACAATGGGTAGCAGAGTCCTAATCAATGATATTTCCCCCACTGGACGGCCTGATCAATTGAGGGCAATCAGGACTACCCTTTAGTGAACAGGAAAATAGCATTTCTCCCTCTGCAGCAGTAAGAATAAATGGAAAATATTAACAGATCAGGCAACCAGTGAAAAGACTTCTACAACCATTCTGCACAGGCCTCATAACATTACTTCATTATTTGCTCAATCAATAACACAAAAAAGCCCAGCAGACTCACCAATACTAATGAAATTGAGAAACTTTGAAATTATTATACATTACATACTTCCCTTTTGCAAGTTTTTTAATAAATAAAAAAAAGTAAAATTAGTTTCTATCATTACCTATTCCTCCTAGCAGCTCGTACTCAAAACTCTTTCAACTAATAGTATGGGTACTGAAACACTTTTAGGCGTGTATTTGGTACTCTTCACCATAATACACTCCTGTCCCAATCTTAAGAAGATATGGGGATGAAAAGAAAAATCTCAATGCAACTTAGACATTATGGTAAATTACTACACCATTTCCATAGCTCTGATCTGTGCAGCCCTGCAGGCTTAATTGCTTTCACCATCACAGCAAATCTAAATGAAGCTGCTGGGTGAGCTAATGAGGCAGCACACATTACAGTTTAACGGGGAACACATATACCCAGATTCTTTCAAAACAAAATTGGGTTATTTTCTTACATTTATATTCTTGGCAAGAAGTCTTTTACACACACTGAAAATATTTCTCTTAAAAAGTGAATATGAAGATATTTCACTCCTACATTAAAATTTGATAAAATACATTATTTAGAGTAAGATGCTAGGTATTAAAAAAAAAAAAAGAGCACTCAGTGATCTGTGTGCCATTTAATTTGTCTGCATGGACTGGATCCCAGTAAAGAGTTCTCCAATGGGCACTCCCTCTAAACAAAAATGGTCCCCCCCAGGTCAAAATTACATATTTTTAACACAGCAGTGTGGGGAAGATGACAATGCTGCTGCCTGTACCACATGGTTTTCTTAGTCATCTTCTTTCAATCAGTTCTTTCAAATAGATACTATATTATATTTCACTTTATACTTGGACTATACGGTACACAAAAATGCTCCCTTCAATTAATATATACTCTGTCATCTTTTTTAGTAACTCTTTGGTATATTTTGTTAATGATTATGCTCAAATTTGAAAAAATAAGTTATTCTAATAATGAAATTGAATTCCATTGTTCATTTGACACATTTTCAATTATTATTTGCATACGTCTTTTTCCCCCAGGAGTTTCTTAGTAAGAGATGAAAAGAATAAGGCCACACTGAACAAGCTTTCTGCAGACATTCTTTCTTGAGTGGAAGCAAGGAAAAAAACCCCAAAAAACTATCCACCTCCTCCAGGACTGTGGCAGTACTGAAGACAGATGTTACATAGTTGAGGAGAAAGTATGAAATAGCGAAAAAAAAAGAAAAATATCAATTATATAACATACATACGAGGCCGCAACTTTTGACATGTTTCTGCAGTCTCTCTCCACAGTGTGAATTCTGCTACTTGATCCCCTCTTTTCAGATTCTAAACCCCCAAGAATAAAAACAGTATTTTAAGAACATTTAATTGATGCATAAATATATCTGGCATCTTTGATGTAGAAGTCTATTTCACAGTTTACTTGACACTGAAAGAAGCTGTTTTAAACAGTCTATCAAATGTAACAGAGGAATGAAACATTAAGTCAGTTTTGTTAATATCTTTAGAGAGTAACAGAGAGTGCTTTGAAGCTTACACTTTATATAGGTGGAAAACACCTTTGACTGTCAGTTGTGTTAATGGAGAGAAAATTTCTAATTGTTCTCAATCCTGCCAAAGTGTTGTGTTTTTTGTTTTTGGGATTTTCTTTAAAGATACAAGAACCATCACGTTTCTAGCACATACGTAATTAATTTTTAAGAGCCAGTTTAATTAACTGGTTTTATTGAAGTCCAAATTTCAGAGAACAGATCTGTGTAGTATTTATAGCCAAGCTACATAATTAACAATTAGGGTCACTGTTAATTACAATGACTTGAAACCCAAAACTTATTTTAGAAAGCATGTCCTGAACATAGCGGTAGTTACTGAAGAGGCACTGTGGAATAAAGCCCAAAGATGCCGGATATTTCTTTCATGGCATGCCACAGACCTGCAAAACAGTGTCTCATAGGAAGGTGATTTCACTGTCCAAAGATGCTCACAGTCTTAAGGAGGAAAAGCAAAAAGAAACCAGAAGGGATTTTAATGTCTGACAGAGAATGAGCAATTGAAATCTGGAGGTTTTGCTACTTCCCTATTTGTTTAAAAAAAAACAACTAGGAAATGGGTCATCCTGGACAAAGTTATAAAGAGGAACATATGAGAAGGAAGAGATAGGAATATTTAAGACAAAGTCCTGGATAATGCTGGTGCGGTGCTGCAGAACAGCACTACAGGCCAGGTATGATAAAACAATCACTAAAGCATGAGCATAAGCAGAGCTATACAGCACAGGTAAGGTAAAACCTCAATTCTGACTACCAAAGATCTTAAGCAAATTTCATTACCAAGGAAGAAAAAAAAAGAAAAAAAAAAAGCAAAAAAGAAAAAATTATCCTGATATGGTAAAATGAGTTACGCTCTTGATGAAAAATTTCAGCTAACACACTATCATGATGGACAGTAAGAAAACCTAAGTTCCATATCTTTCTCTCAAATTTAAAACAATCTATGTAAGAGGAAGGCACACAGCACATATTTTCTTTAATTAATTTTGTTAAATCTGATGAAATGTCTCTAATGAAATGCTTTATATATAACACATAAAAACAAGTTGATCCATGTCTTGTATCTGCTTGGTGGTACCTATTTTGCTAACTACTATTTGACAAGATCCATTAAGTTTTTCTAGTAATTCTAACCATGCTCTTGACAAAACTTTATCTCTGGCACAGCATTCCACAGCATCAATGGGAAAAGCAGACGATGTTGTTAACCTTGAATTTGGCAAGCCTTTCAGCACTGTCCCCATAACGTTCTCACAGACAAACAGTTCAAGTGTGCACTGTATAAACAGACAGGGCAGCAGACTGGAAGTTGGCAGGGCTGTAGAGATCAGAGGGTCATAACCACTCATGAAATCAAACTGGCAACCAGTCACCAGGGGTACACTCCAGAGGTTTGTACCTGGAGTCCACACTTTAACCTCTCCATTAATGAGCTGGATGATAGAACTGAGCACACTCTCAGAGAATCTGCAGATGATAAAAATCTGTGAGGAGGGGCTGATACACCTGAGGGACATGCTGCCATTCAAAGACACCTTGACAGGCCACACAAATGGGCCAACAAGAACCCTTGAAGTTCAATGAAGAGAAATGCCACGTCCTGAACTAGGCAAGGAATAATCCCATGCACACTTATGCAGATGGAAATACACAAAGTATCATTTAAAGATAATAAAATATCCTTTACTGTTAGAACAGTCAAACATTGCAGAAGGCTGTCTGGAGATGTTTTGGAGTCTCCATCCTTGGAGATATTCAAAACCCAAATGCACACAGTCCTGAGTTCAAGGCAAATTGCTCTGAGCAGGAGGGTTGGGCTCCTTGGCCAATGATATCATGATCTTGTCTTTACTCATCTCACATAAAGAATATTCTGCCATTGACAAAGATACTGAAACTCTCTATCAGATGATTAAACAATTAATTACTTAATTTAGAGAAAACTGGCTGGAAAAAAAGGCAGTGTTGCCTCAGCATCCATGAGCTAACTGAGCTTTAGGGAAGTGGGGAAGGTAAATAGCAGAATAAGACTGGGGCTTCATGAAAGCCTATAAACCTGTGAAAGTATGCACTGAAGAAAAGCCGAAACATAGGATATGTAAGGGTATACAAAACCCCTTTGTCAAAATGAACAGACATATTTAAAAGCCATACTAATATTATTTTTATTTAAAGTAATATTTATTTATACTGCCCATGTATCACAAAGATGGATAAACCATTTTCCCACTGTTTCCTACCTCAGGCAAGACCTAGACAATTAAACTCTTTTAAAAAGAAAGGGCAGCACATATTCAGGCTACTACACTGTCCATACTATAAGACATCAGCGACCACCTTTACAATTATGAGAGCATGCACATACACCAGTTACATGGTTAAATACATGGCTAACAGAGGTTTACACATGGAAATGGGAATCCTGCATTTTGCTTTATAAAGCATTGAATGCACAGCAAAAAGTGACAGAACTGAATTGTCAACATGACCCTCAGGAACACATAACCATTTGGTGGACAAAAATGAAGGATCTCTAGCACAGGAAATTGTTAACAGTGCAACATCCCAAATAACATAACTACAAAAAGAAATAGATTGGGAATATAAAACCAACACAGAAAATAAAGCTGTCCTTCCAGCTGATCTGTCTTTCCAGCACAATCCATAAATTAATAGATGTGTTTAATTACAGATTTTCTCTTATTCAAAAGCAAAATTTAACTGGCAGTTAGATGCTATGAACACAAGCACTTTTCTTCAGTTTATAACCAATGGGAAATGATGAAAAGAAGACAAGTAAAACTTTCTTGTGTTTCACTGAGAACAACTCTACCACAGTAGAACAACTTGGAGGTCCTCAAAATGACAGAGAAGTAATTCACAATTTTAAAAGATTTTCTTACAGAAAAGCATATTTCAATTGTGGCCCACTAGTATTTTTATGGTTGTCTCCCCCTAAAAATCTTGAGATTCTCATGACTTCTTCTTTACTATATTTCCCCTTTTTACTATGCTTCCTTTGTATAAATAATATCCTGTACCCGTGAATCATCTGGCAAGTATCAGTCAGTTTTGGAAATGGAAACATTTGGATTGTACATGAAGAGCAGTAACATATATTTATGTCTGCTCATGCTATTTAGGAAGTCTTCATCAACACTTTTATCTATGCTTCTCCAAAAAGTAAAATTCAAGAAAACAGAATTCCTTGGTTTCAGCAATACTAGGAATATCCATGTAGAACAACTTAGAGTATATGTTAATGTTCTTTAAAGGGTTAGTCCACTTATTTTAAATATTCACAACATGTAAGCATATGTGTTCTACTGCCTCTGTAAGATTTACATGCTGTAGAAATAACACACATTTGTTGAGCAACACATAAATGTTATTATGGCTCTAAGACCTTCTGTTATGGTAGAAAATAGGAATACAGAAGTTAATTGGTATACGGCCATTTGCATTGTGAATTAGTGATTAAGAGTGATTCTGAGACTAGTGGTCAATCTTTGAGACCATGCTAAGGACTATTTCCCCAGCTGCTTAGAAAAAGTAATCATAACTTCATTTGCAAAAAAAACTGTCTGCCTTTAGGAGATAATTCTATATAATTACAGAGATTATTCGTATCTTTACTATCTACATTTTAATCTCTACTACCTGTTTTTATTTCATTAGATATTCCATTCTCCCTCTGGAACTCTCTTTACTCTTCTCAAGGATACAAAACAAAAACACTTGGAAATTAAGATTCCAATTTTCTGTCTTATTTTCAGGTGTCCAGAAAAAATGGCATGAAATTATAAATTTTATTATTAAATACTGTGATTAGCAGTGAAACAGATACTATTAGCAAAGTAAGCATCACAAATGTGCGTAATTGCATCGCTTGCCTTTTTCTCAAAATCCTTCAATGCAAAATATCTTTATTAGAAAAAAATCTAAAAATAGATTGAACACAACTGCAAATAGACTACCAAGCATTACGATTGTTATATTAGTATAAATGCTTTTAAATTCCATTCTTTTTTGAGTGTCCACCTTTAAGATACTAAAGTAAGCATTAAAATATTATCAAAATATTAAATTAAGAAAAGCTGGCAATCTCATCTTCTTCTAAGAACTTTCAGCACTAATAAATAAGTGTCCAGCTTAAAGGAAAAAAAAAAAGCATTACAAAGGAACATGCCTCAGTATTGGACTGTATTAAACTGCAATTTATAAACAATATCACATATAATAAAAATGGGTTACTCCCTGAAAGAGCTACACAGTGAAATTTTAAAAGGCAGAAAAAAAAAATCCTCACAGAAACTATCATTCATTCCCTACAAAGAGTGAAGAAATAAAGAAACTTACCACTTTCAGTAGTGAAAGAACACAGAGGATTCAGTGGAGTACTCAGAGCACCTGGCAGTCTTAGCTTGGAGTGTGGTGACAGAGATGATGGTGCAGGAAGCAAGAGATTTGAGCTCGCCTGTAATAGGAAGACAAATCAGAAAGTGAAGTGTAATTTCCTGGGTCACTTATTGATGCGATAGCTAGAAGAGGAGTATTTGCGTACTGTAAATAACTGCTAAATTCCAGGAAAAACATTAAAACTCAAGTTGATGATGACTAACGACTTCAGTATTTTATTTTTTAGTATTTCAAGATATAGACTCGGAAAAATTACTGGCACACCTATAAACTGAACTGAGTGTTTATATATGGACACTAAGTCTCAAGGAATGCAAATCATGAAACAGAATTGATTGAATCAGAATTGTGTATAAAAATAAAGACATTTACATATGGTCATAAACTTATAAATGTAAAATAATTTCTCATTTTTGAGTCCTCAAACTAGACCACATCCATAAAGAGATACTCACCATAATGGAAAAAAACAAACTTAAACCAGTCCTAGCACAAAACTGATTTCTGCAAATCAATAAAGCACAGTCACATAGGCACTTCTTATATGTAAGTTACACCTAAAATAACTCCAGTCCTAATTTCCATAGCAACAAAGACAAGGTAGTTAAAATATGTTTTCCTATGGAGTTTCTTGATATACATACAACCATTACAAAGCAAAAGCCATTCCCAAATGTTACTCTAGACAAATTATCCAACAGCCTGTGAAAAAAAAAAAATCTTAGGTTTTTACTTCATCCAGCTGAGAATTCTACTGTTTGTTAAATACATTTTCACTGCTTTAATACAGCCAAAGGGGAAGAAAAACAGGCCTTAAATAAAATATTTGTAACTTTCTTCAAGCAAAACAAAATCATGCTAAAATTCTTGAAGAGTTATTTAAAGACAACATAATTCTTGACTCTTTCAAAAGTCAAGCTTATTTCATCACATAGAATAAATGCATATGGTCACTTAATCCAACTAAAAGCTTACAATCAGTGGAGCACTTCCTTTGGCCTCAGTAAACTTTAGATCAGAACCTTAAACTTCAGTTGTGGGCCAGCGACATTTTGTGAATTTTTAAACTATTGGCTTGTAAATTCTGTTTAAAGAAAGGAGACAGCTGAACCAGAGCGAATCAGTGATTATCTCAGAAATTATGTATTTTCTATAACTATTATTTTTGTAATTCAATAAATATTTTTCAATTCAATAATGAATAATATTTAGGTATTGGAATGCAGGTAACATAGCAGTAAAATGTGTGTTGAATTACTTGACTGGGCCAGAAGGTATCTGCCACCATCTCCTCTGCACCACCACACTAGACCTTCATCTTAATATATCTGGTTTTTGTACAGGAATACGGATTTAATTCTACTGAGCGAAGTTCGTAGTAAAAACTGTCTTGGACTAGCAAGGAACTTTTGCAGCAAAGATGCACAATTGTAATGACTATACTCCAAAGCTGACAGAAAGAAAAGCAAGATAGAAAATCAGATTAATCATTGAACATGACATTTAAGAAAGTATTAAACCTGCCAGATTTTACTGCAGTGTACAAATTTAAATGAATACTAGTAAACAGGAGCTGTGAAATGCTGTCAGAATGGAGGCCCGTTCTTCTGAACAACTGCAACAACAAAATCAATTTGCTTTTCTTACATTTATATGCAAGCAAGTAAACTTCATTAATAGAAAGTTTTCTCTGGTACTAAAAGAACGGTAGAATGGGAGAGCGGCGGCCGCAGCTGCCAATTGCCCAGACCGCGCCTCGGAGGAAGGAGACTCCTCCCTAGGGGAGGACTCCGAGGGCGGCACCGAGGTCTGAGCTCCGCCCACCCTTCCAGAAGGTTCTGTTCAGTTCGACACGTTATCGGTTGTTTTTCGTTGTACCCTCCCCTCAGTTATTTTCATTGGACCCCGTTCCCTCAGATCCGCCCCGCTGATGCTCCCTCACTGGCTATCCGCCCCTACTCCTCCCCTTTTCCGCCTCCCTTAAAAGCCGGGTGCACCCCTTCAGAGCCCCGGAGTTCTCCCTCCGAGTCCTTTCTTCCCGGGTTCCTTCACCCCAGTTCAATAAAGGAGATTCACGGAGGACACCCCTCCCGCAACCCTTCGTCTTTTGTGTGCCTGTGCCTACATCGCGCCTCGCCCGTCGCTCCCCCGGAGCCAGCCCACCGTGCTGCCATCCACCCGCAGATTGTCCAAAGGCAGCTGCACCAGGAGCGAGCTCCCCGCCCACGCAGGGCCGGCGTCCGTGGCCGAGGGCGGCTAGGATCAGCCAGGCAACAGTGGAAAGGCATTAGCTTAAGTGTTTACTCAAACACAGAAAATATCATCTGTTATGCAAATGTTCATCTTTAATCCACTATAAGGTCTAGGGAGAGCCTTTCTCCCTACATAAATGAGATCTCCCCTTTGCACGAATCACCATCAAACATATGTTTTCCAGTCAAATATTTTAATGGAAGTCTCTTTCAAATTTGCTATCAAAAATCAGGTTTCAGATAATACCAGGAAATGAAGACAGGTTGAACGTGCTGGCCTTTGCAAATTAAACTTAACAGGGCAGAGCAAACTATTGAAATCCGGCACTTAAGAGATGCCTCCCCCAGTTCATCCTGGAAGGAAAAATTACAAAGCCTGTCTTGATTCTGGTCCTTGAATGAATTATAGAAGAGATATGGAATTCTATGTAAATTATTCCTATTTATTCCAACATTTAATTCACTTATCTTTGTTTCCCTGCTGTATAACACAAACACTCTCACAACACATGCCAAACAGCATGCTTTGAAATCAAATGCAACAGACACACACAAGAGAAGACTGAATGCGTAGTCCTGAAGATTTAAGAAAATCACCCATTCTAAAATGCAGCATAAGTTCTCTTAGAAAACTTCCTTCCTCTCCAAGGCCTTAAAAAAAAATAAAACTTTTCCAAGCAGTCTTACGGGAATTGATTCATTCCTCCCCTTGATGGCAGTGAAGCTGAATGCAGGCAAGCTAAAAAGACTACCCATCCAAAGTATAGAAAAACCAGTTTTAATGACTTTTCTGCTACTAGCTCTTAAGCATTATTTAAATCTCTAACAGGCCCAAGGAGGAAAAAAAGGCACAACATTGTAACAGAAATGGGAACCACTCAGCTAGTAAGTGAAGACTAGTGATTCAAGCACAACTGTTTCGAGGTGAAGTACACTATCTTATGAAAAACAATTAATTCTCCTACAACAGGCAGGCATAAGACTACTCACAGAACAGAGTGAAGCAATCTTTTTTTTTTTTCTTTTAAATACATGCTGTGGGATGGCATTGCTAAATACCTTTACAACAACGAGCAAAGTTGGCTAAGATAGTCAACCATCAATTTACTTATTTTTCACAACAGGCTCTGCTTGCTTCATGCACAAACCACAGCTTTATCAAAGACACAGTTTACTACTATTGTGAATTGAGTAAAACTAAGAGTTTTCATGACAAAAAAAGATACCTACATAATTTCTGCCAAGTTTAAACAAAGATGATTTGCATTTTCTTTTTTGTGTTAGGGCAGCTCTATGCAAATTATGCAAATATGCCTTTTCAGGTGAAGCAGTTTTCACATTAAAAGTAAACTGCATGAGACAAAAAATAGAGTAAGACTTGACAAGGTGACAAAAGCGATTTCTTTTTCCTCAGAATGCAATTTTATGGCCTTTGCAATCAATATAATCAACATTTCCATATATACTTGCAAGCCAAATCACGTTGGTCAGCCCTATATTACTTTTCAATCTCTTAGTTTTAGGTTTCTTTTCTGAAACTTCATATCTCTAAGGACACTGCTTTTAAAGACAGTTTAAAAGCATTATTAAGACACTATTCTTCAGAATTAAAAAGCTGAATCTGAAGTTGACAAAAAACCCAAAACACAAACTCTGATATTTTTCTGAGTGTAAGAAGAAAATACATAGGCAATAATGTTTAAAGTAGGAATATGGCACTACAGCTTTTAAATTTGCAATGGAAGTTTGAATCATGTTTACATCTGTGTAGAAGTACAATAATTTCCATGACAGTAGCACTC
This sequence comes from Pardalotus punctatus, assembly GCA_013400915.1. Classification (NCBI taxonomy): domain Eukaryota; kingdom Metazoa; phylum Chordata; class Aves; order Passeriformes; family Pardalotidae; genus Pardalotus; species Pardalotus punctatus. The sequence goes on from VZTX01027356.1 coordinate 103,127, forward strand.
TAGTGAAAGCCGGGATTCTATTGTGGTAGGTGTCCTGCAATCACTTAGAGATAATCTATTCTGCTCTTACATAGCTCTAGACTAAGTAGAAAAACCAAACACAGCTAGAATGAGATTATCCCCACACACAGGCAAAACTGAATCTGAAGCAAGTATGTTCCCCTGATGCTTCCTACTCTCCTCTTATTCTGGTTATCCAGATCAGGAAGTCGTCTACATGGCAGTATGATTTCCTTGTAACCTGAGTGCTTGCTCAACTGTTTTTTCCCCATATAAGCCCAGAAGTGACCAGGGCATACAGATGATAATTGACACAAAAAGGGGCTCTATCCTACAGTTTAGTCAGTCTACAGATGCTACGTCTCGTCACAAAGTAATTATGTATATTCAGTTCCTTAGTTCTGCCACAGTTCTGGCATTTCAATTACACATTACTTCAAAAGCTTTCTTCCTTTTTCCTTTTCCTGTCTTTTAAAAAAAATGTTAAGGAGAAATTAAGATAACTATAAACACTTGAACAGTAAGCTTCTTTCATTTAACCACAAGGAACACTAAATTCTTTGCACAAGACACAAAACTGTTAAATAAAGGCTCAGTTATACACAGGACTCGGCCATTAAACACAAAGAGAATGACCTTTCCTGGATTAGATAAAACTGGCATATCAGTTTAAGAACATGCCTAGATACACACATCCTAGCAGAAATGGGCAATCTCACCAATAACAGTAAAAAGTAGGTTTGTCATGTTTAGCAAGAGCCAAGTAGGTTACTGTGTAAACTGTGACCTCATGTTACGATTAATGCTATCAAAAAACATAAGACGGGAGGGAAAAAATCCATTACTTCAGTAGTTAATTTTAAAATGTCTTCTTTTTTGTGCAAATGAAAAATGGATGTTACCTGTTCCACATAGAAAATATACCCAAAGATACTTGTCCTATGATTTTATTTCCCTATTATGAAATATAAGACACCAGAAATTCTTCTAACTCACATTTTGTCAAATCATATACAAACTTATTCCTTTGTACCTGCTGGTAAAAGACATTAGGACATTATGACTCTAAACACAGAGCTTCAGGTAATCATGCAACCACTCAGAATTTTTACCTCCCCCACTCACCCCCCCATGTCCACCCAAGTATTTGGTTACACTCTAGGCTTTTCCTATTGTATATAAAATCCCTTTTTGGTAGATTTTTCATCCACAGAGATATTAAACATATATATATATTCTGTGAAAATGTCATTATTATTCCCATTATTCTGAAAAGAAAAAAAAATTAAAATAACCAGACCTGCACATCACTTAATTGATTTTAAAATTATGCACTTAAACAAAAACTATAAACTAATTTATACTGACAAGCCTTCATTTGCTTATTTCAGAGATTAACTATAATGTTACCATAAAGACAAAAAAGTAAAAAAGAAACAAACCAAACCCTGACTAGATTTCTCCAGAACATGAAGTTTATGGATGCTAAGGCAAAAAGTTATTTTCTATACCTTTTATGTGAATTAAAAAAAATAAAATTCTCAACTAACAAAAAAGGAATCTGTGAAACCCTATTACAAAATCCTTAAAGGTTTCATCTTGTATATCATTCTTTAACTCTCCATGTATAGTCTTGTACTACTTGAGCCATGATCCATTTTCTTTCTGTACCCAACATAGAATCACTGAGTTGGCAAAGAACTCCAAGATCGAGTCCAGCCTTTGACCAAACACCACCTTGCCAACTACACCACAGCACTAAGTGCCAAATCCAGTAATTTCTTGAACATTTCAAGGAATGGTGATTCCACCACCTCCCAGGACAGACAGTTCTAATGCTTAACCACCCTTTCAGTGAAGGAATTCTTCCTGATGTTCCAACCTGAACTTCCTCTGATGCAGCTTGTAGCCATTTGCTCTTGTTCTGTCACTTGCTGCCTTGGAGAAGAGGCCAATCCCCACCTTGCTACACCCTCCTTTCAGGCAGGAAGAAATGTTCTTCATGTTGCAAGAAACTCTATCACAGCCCCAATAACCAATAAAGTTGTCAACAATGTTATTAATTGACTCAGTGCCCATTTATGGTATTTTCTCTTATTAAAATTTTCTAATAAAAGCTGCTTTCTCCACACCTTGGTGACAACAAACCAGCTGGCAGAAGGAGAGGTAATTTGCTGGGTTTTAACATGAATGAATCCAGCTTTCTCTGCTTTAAAATACTATTTGAATAAACACAGCAATACCCAGATAGCCCTGTTTAACTTTGTTCAGCAGGGACAAAACAAACAGTGAGTAACTACTCTGTAACTGTACCAACATTTATGACAAGACAGGTATTATGGGAAGACTGGAAACAAAATTAAAGAACCAAGCAGTAAAACACACATACAGCAAAAATGCTTAATCAGTGAATAACTTCTCCTTAACTGTACAAATTTTTATGGCAAGAAAGATAGTATGGCAAACCTGAAAAAATTAAAGACCAAACCAGTAAAATCCTCACAGTAAAACTCTTAACACCATCTTATTTTGCCCTCTGGTAAAATTATCATAATGGTATATTTTTATGCTAAAAAATGAGTGCAATTCACTTTCTGGCTGGCATACCATTTATATAAAACATAAGCCACTGAGAGACATACAATGGTGAAAGAGGTCATGGTTTAACTCTAACCCAGGCAAAACCAGCACATCCATTTATTGGTTGCTAAAAATGAGTAACATATAAAAAAAATTCTTATTAGGCAGAGTTTTCTAACATAGAAAAATATGACAGATTTTAAGAACCTGACCAGCTTTGTAAGATTTTCAGAGGGCAGGTGGGAAGCAATCAAGCAAAAAACAAATCACAGAAAAACCCAGTGTTCAACTTTAGTAAAGCTGCCTCCGTTAGAAAAACCTAGAAAATTTAATGAATTGACAAGAAAAATGCACAGGGTGTGACTCTTGGGGATGGTGTTGTGCAAGGCCAGGAGCTGGACTCGATGATCCCTGTGGGTGCCTTCAAACTCAACATATTCTGTGTTTCTGTGAAACACATACAAGGTAACACCTGCTTTCTCAGCTGGATTTTCAATGTTCCAACTCGACCACAGGGCAGCAAGTCACCTATGTGTGGTTTCCTAAAGTCTTCTTTCTCCATTTTTGCTTGTCTATTCCCAGAAATATTAGGATATTCTCACGCGTGCAGCTGAGTGGCAACTTGCAAGCGTTCTACTTTGACAAACACTTCAGCAAACCATTTATGCATGCTAATAAGCCTTCCAGCAAAGCATACACTTACATACACACATCATTTTTCACATGAGAAAGGGAATTACAAACACACCAAAACCAAATTTCCAGTTACAAATTAGGAGAAATTTTAAGTTTTAATGTTATATATTTTACTCTGGGGCTGTCCAAAATGTGATAAATCAGGCAGGCAATACTGCACCCACATGCAAAAAATGATCCTATCCCTGCTTGAAAAGGATCTACTGCTGTCCCTGAGTCGCATGCTGGATCACTGAAAAGATTAGCATCAATACTCCTTTCAAAGCAATCTCCTCCCCATCATCTCAGTGGTTCATAAAGCCCAGCACTCAGTGGCAAAACAAAAAAAAAAAATCCAACTTTATAATCCCTACTCCTATGTGACAGATACCAAACCGGTTGTGGATTCTTTCAACCACCATCCTGTGCTGTTCGGAAACTCACACAGTGAGAAGTCTCAGATGATCTTTTTTGACATCTCCCACATGGGCAGAGGGTTTGGAGGATGCTGTCAAAAATGACTCTGCTCACAGTGGACTTACTCATTCCAAACTGGTCAATGGGAATCTAGGGTTACAAAAGTCCAGTGGCTAAAAGTTCATCTCTCAAACACAGTTGTAAGCTTATCTATTTCATCTAGTTACATAGTTCCATGGAATGTCTACATGGTCCTTCTAAACCAGATTTGTCTCCCACAGTCCAGAACCACCAGTTAATCTGGGAATAAACAGCTGCAATGATGAAGACTCATCTCTTCTCTATCCCCATTTTTTCTTCATATGACCAACATCCAGAAGAGCAAAAATTTATTCTGGAGTATCTTCCTGGAGTATTTGTCCCAGACACAAGGTTACATGCTCCATTTTCTCTATATTGTGTCTTTCTCTAATAAGAACTTGAAGGCACCAGCACGCACTTTGTAGATGAGTAGGAACAGAATGAGCAGAAAGCAAAAACAAGGTTTGTTTCCTTGCATCAGGCCATGTGTAATTGCAAGGTAGAAGCAGCATGCTACTGTTATCCATGAGAGCTACCACATGGGGTTTCATGATGGGGTTCACTGGGAGTTTACAGTTCAAAAATCAAAGGTCTGTGGGATAGCTTTCTTCCAGACAGTTTCACAGCTTAGTTTCACAGCTAACGGGGATGCTGAAGCCAGGGAACCAGACTAAATCTAACCCAAAAACCCCTAAAGCATGATGACAGTAGTTGCAGCAACCTCAGCAACGACCGCTTTCATCTACTCATCTGCATCTTTTGTGATTCACTAATTATTAATGCAGACAAAACCTAAAACTACATTAAAAAAAAGGAATCTACACATATTCAAAAGTACTTTGAAATGAAAAATAGTAAGTGCAAACCCAAATGCAGTTCATGTCATCGTGAAAAGCCATTATAATTTCACAGTGCTATTGAGGAACATTCTGCATTTTTGTTGCACGCAAAGTTGTCTCAAGTTGGGGAATTTAACTTAATTAAATTTATTGTCAATTACAAAAGCTTTAATTAATGATTTCAGTATTGAGAAACAAGACAAATAGTCAAACCCCACCCACTTTTCATCCCTCTTTGTCTCCACTCCAGGCACTTCTTTTCTCTCGTCCCCAGTCTCCTTGCTTTTAGCCATTATGCTATACTCAGTCCCTCTGGAAAGGCAATGGATGGATGGATGGGGCAGCAGAGTGAAGTTAGTGCATAGTGACTTGCTCTTTTTAACTCTTCTTGTTTCTTGCTCTTTTCAACTGCTTTAGTATGGATCCTCCACCAGACAAAACCCCCTTGAGGACTGTACCTGTCCAGCATGGATTCTTCCATGTGTTGCAGCCCCTTCAGAGGTGTACCAGAGGTGTTTTCAGCATCCTCGTATATCTCCTGTCTTTCCCTTCAAGCCTACTCTGTTATCTTCCCCATATCTCCATTTCTGCATTGTTTTGTGACTTTTGCATCACCTTTGTGCCTCCTTCTATGTCTCCTTTTGTGCCTCCTCACATCCCTCTTTCTGCATCTTCACTTGTTGCCCCGATAGATTTTCCTTTGCATTTCTTCTCTGCTGTGGTGTCTCCTGTCTGTAGTATGTACTGGCCTTTCTTAAGTCTGTTTTATCAAAGGTTCCATTATTCTGTTTGGTTCCAGTTTGAGCTGCTCAGTGGGTCCATACTGTCCTTCACAGAGCTGACTTGAAAGAGCTGTGCCCAGCCCTGTAGCACCCTAAAACCCCTGCCATTTATGCCATACAATTTTTAAGGCGCATAGGAAGCTCGGCCATAATGATCTATGATTTCATATAAATGGATGAACAGCAATGGGCACTAGCAAAAAAAAACAAACAAAAAAACAAAAAAAAAAAATCCAACAAACAAATCCTCGTCATCAGTACTTGAAAAACAAAAAAAAAGTTTTTTATGATTACTCTTTTCTTAAGAGCTACTTACACCTGCATTAATATTAGTGACAGATGTGTTCATTTCTAAAGACCAGATGCCATGACAACTTACATATAATTTTTTACATATACCAGTCACAGAACATGGGAATACTATATACTTCCGAAATTAATTAAATTTGACTTACCAGAACAGAATCAAGTTTTTGTTTCACCTTCTGCATTCTCATTGATGCTCTTGCAACACTGACAAACTGATCTGCTGGAGACATCACTGAGCTTTTTTGTACAGGAATTTCAGAAAAACGACTAAAGAAATGTGGCCCTCTTGGTGCAGCTGTGGTAAGTGATGAACTGAGATCTCTTACGAGTTCAGCTTCCTGTTGTGCAACTGTAGAAATAACCAATATTAATGTGTCAGGTGAAGCCTTACATTGCCATGGGAAAAAAAAACTGAAGGATCGCAGTCATTTTGCCAGCCATGTCTTCAGTCAAACACCATCAGAATCTGTACTAATAGTGCTATAGGGAAAACCTGAAAATGACATGAAATTTTCCCCTTCCTGCTCATTTTTTTCCCAAACTCTTCTGATCACAATATCTCATTTCTGTTATCTGTGTTCAGTAACGTTTCATACAGAACTGGTATTTTTGTATTGCTTATAAACAACAGTGCTCCTCATGCTGAAATACTGCTGTTGGGTGAGGGGAGGGAGTGGGAAGAGAAAGGAATTTTTCAAAGGCAATAAAGTTATAAAACTTTCACTGAGTTCAAGTCTAGGTACATTTTACATTTTTTCCAGCCTAGTTCAAGTGAGTTTATTATACTTGAGTAATATTTCAGAAGTTGACAGACATGTTATAAAGGCACAGGACACACTGGCTGACAAAATTTTATATGAAATACAAAAACACATTTAAACCTGATGGACCTCTACTGATTCTGGCTAGGCCAAAACCCTTGCTTTAAGCGACATCATATAAAGCAAGCTGTGCAGAATCATGTTCAATTCAGTTTTGGTGTCTCCCAGAAAAAAGATAATCATTGTCATCAAAGGACTGTTTTCTTTTTCCCTTGAAAAAGTACAAATACTAACAAATGACTTCTAAAAATAAAATACTTTCAGGTGTGTATTAAGAAAATTTGTACTGTACCTTTATAATCATAAATGTATACAAGTATTGGATGGTTTTGACCAAAGGCACAAAAAGACACCATGTGTTCATGTGGATGAAAGGCAACATCACGAAGTGGAGATGTGAAGGAGAGTTCAGAATATATGGCCACCTGATCTCCTGCAGAAGTGAAACAGGTTTATTAATGCCATGGAAACATATTTGAAACATATTCAATACAGAAAAATAACAGGTAGTTAAAGCTTGTATTACTTCAGTGTCTCCCACTGTAAATAAATGTTCTTCAGTCAATTTCCTGACAGAAAAGTAGTATTTTGGCATAAGACAAAAGAAACATTGCATGCTTTTAAGTTACTGAATAAGTAACTAAAGTTGGTGCTGTTGCAATAGCTGCAGGAAATGCCAGAGGATGCACTAGGTTAGCTGAGTTCTCTTGTTCTGATAAGCAAGCTCTGGAAAGGTGGCGTTCCACAGTATTTGTTTGTGCTTGCATTGTACAAAGATAGCCATCTTACTTGTGGATTTCAGCTATACAATACTGACAACAGGAGTGAAAGTTGAGCAGAGAATTATTAAAAAATATAAATTAAATTAGCTCTTCAGCTGATAGCACTGTATATACAACTGCAGTGTGTAAACAAGTCAAAACTCAATAAAAACATACTAATAATGAAGTTCCTCACTCCTTTTAATATTTTTTTAAAGTTTTCAGGCAAATTATGTCATGGCATAGATGCAAGTTAATGTAGCTGGAAACAGAGAAAGAAATTAAAGACAGATCTGTTAGTTATATGCCAGTTTTAAAAAGTTGACTGCTTTTCTTTCAAAAAATCATAATCAAAGACAGAAAGCAACGTCATCAAATCCAAAATGATATTCTGCCACTGTCTAATCTTATCTTTGTCTATTAACTCCTGTACAAGATAGCAAACTCTACTCTACATTTTCAACACATTTTTTCAGACAGATTTTGGTAGCTATTTTGAAATTGCTTGGCTTGGAGACTAACTCACAAAGAAACCTTACATTCCACACACCAAAAATACTCTGTTTCTGATCACCCATTAGAAAGATGAAGTGTTTCTCAACATGAGCCTGATTCTCAAATTTAAACAACGCATCAGAGAAACTTCTCTGACCTAAAACATTTTTCGCTCATTCCATTTCAAGATCCTCCCCACATGTAAAGAGTTGCAGTATAAAAAAGCTGAGCCTCAGGTGCTCCAATCATGCTGGATATTACAAATGTTACCTCTAGTAATTTCCTCTAGAGAATTAAATTTCAGAGATTAGTAAGGGCTGCTAAAAAGGTGGAGCTAAAGCTTCAGGATTTAAGAAGATCTTACTGAAGTTTTATTCCATATCAAAAGTTTTTCAATAAAGGTTAAAAAAATCCTTCCCTCCTCTGCCTTGACAATCTGGCTTAACACCATAAAATAATTTTTTACCTGTTTCTGGATTCCAAACATAAGCCTTTCCATCTTCACTTCCTGAAAACAGGAACGTACCACATGGTGTTAAGGTGCTGTGAATCTTTTCCCTGTAATTTGTGGCACCTATGTATTTCTTTGTAGCCAAGCTAAAAGATAAAGAAAGTTTGCAAATATAGCAGATAAATTCAGAATAATGTAACTTTTTAAGTGTCAGTTCCCCACCCCATTACTCAGGAAAATCAATACACTTTGCATCCCAAAGAGATATGCAAGCACGCACTTTTTTCAGAGCACAATGTTTACCCTCTATTTTTCCTGACCTTCATAATGCACCTGGCAGTATAGATGAAAGTTTACATCCCTGTCTTTCAGCAGAAAAAGGAAATCCTCAGATCTAGAGAACAGATACAGATGCAGTAATTTGCACTATCTTGATCCTGGGCTTTGTAAAAAACAGGGAAACTGGCGCTATTACTCCAAGCTCTGTCAAACAAGTTTTCATTAAGCTTCTTGAGCTTGAGTACTTAAATTTATCCACCAGCTTCTTCTGCTCTTCAGATTAATATCTCTTTGGTCAGAAAACCAGCAGCAGAATCAACAAATTTCAGACATAAATGTTGATTTACTATTAACATGTTTAATATTATTTTGCAACTTAGGTATCCTAATCTTTTTTCAATGAAACACTACTAGTCAGCATAGTAATAATGATCTACTGTCAGTTTGTAGGCATCAAGTAGGAGAGAATCCACAAAAGGATAGAAAGAAGCAGAATTCAGCTTGTAAGCGGCTATTTCAAACATGAGGCATAGCCTAGAAAGATATCAAAGTTAAACATAGAGACTAACCCAGCAGCAATACTACAAAACAGAATTTGAGGCAAGAACGGCAATAGGCCACCACTGCCCTCAAGAACAGAAGACAGTATTTTTTCAAATTTACAACTGCAGAAACAACTGCTGGGAGAAGTGCAGTGCATTTAATATGACAGGAAAGTTATTTTAAACAATATTCTGCATAAATATACCCTAGATGAAATTCTATTTGGCAAGTAAGAGAAAAGGATGTATTAATGATCCTGGTGCAAGACCATATTATCCCAAATAAGACTTTTAGCTGCATGAATAAGAAAGATAGGATCTCTGAGATGTCATTAGTTTTACATCTTGCAGAGCTCTTCTAACATTCATATGAAACCCTGAGGAGAGGACTGAACCAAACCAAATCCCTGATCACATACCTAAGTGACAGGACAGCAGCATTATCCAAAAAGATCAAAAAAGCAAGTTGAAAGAAGAAAGTCAAGAGCAACCAGCTGTCAATCAAAGTGAACTGTGTTCATCTGTGACCTCCACCCCCTCTTTTCTCATGCAGGGAATGAACAGTTAATGCTGACATGTAAAATTATCGCTGCTGGCTATCTGACCCTGTGGTTTATTGATAGACTTAAGTCAGTGTTACTGTGGGCTGTGGTCAAAGTAGCAGTCCTGGTGGTGTCCTCTCCACCCTTATTTTCCCAGGCTCTCCCTCATTTCTCTTCTAGTGTTTGGGCAACTATCAGATGAGTTTGATCAAATAGCTGATTAAAATGAAAATTAATAATTTGTATTTGTAGGCTAATTTTTAGTTGGATCAGCTCACTGATCTGACTTAGCCTGCATCAAAGGATCTCTAGAGACAATAAAAATGAAATGCTAGGAATACATGGCCAAAGGTGTGGGAGATAACAGGAGGTGGTATGTCCTAGGGATAAACTTGCTTAAAATAATTGTGAAATTGCACCCCATATTAAACCCTTTCTTAAAGATAAATATGCATGTCCATTTTTCCCTCTCAAACTAAAACTCTGTGCATGTATTAGGAAGAGGAGTGACAGAAGAACACTGCCTCAAAAACTACAGGTTCCCTCTCTTAATCTGCCAGTTTTGTGCTTTGAATGAGTGGATACTTCAGCCTTCTAGCATGGTCATTGTAATTTATCATTTACAGAAAAAAAAATGTGCTGTAATACTGTAAAGCCTTTAGCTAGTTCAAACATTCAATACAATACAGAAACAGAATTGCTTAGTTTGGAAAAGACCTTCAAGATCATTAAGTCCAACTGTTAACCCAGCACTGCAAAGTCCATCACTAAACCATGTATCTAAGTGCCCCAGCTACACATTTTTTAAATACCTCCAGGGATATTTTCTGTGTGCTGAGGGGATGAAAGAAATCTATGAAATTAAGGATGAAACATTTAGAAAACTTGTTCATATCTTTAATGTGACTTTCCAGAACAGAATGTTAAAGTGCATCTTAACATATGTAATTGATTAGTGACTCTTCCCACTCTCACCCAATGAAAGGACAAGAGGGAATGGACATAAATTAAAATATAGCTAATTCTGTTTAAAATATATGAATTTTTATTTTTTTTTTTACTTTGGGGGTGAATGAACACTAGAACATGTTGTTCACAGAAGTTGTAAAATCTCAGTCCTTCTATTAAAAACTGAACTGTATAAAGCTCTGAGTAACATGCTTTTGATTGCTGAACTGGTCATTTCCCAACATCAAACTCAAGTGAGTCTGTAATCTCCTTGCTTTTTATTTCAGTTTATCATTAAAGAATCATGCCTATAACTATTAAGAATGAGAAAATCATCAAAAACTGCAAAAACATCTCACAGCCTGCTTAATACACCATACATACATCACTGCATTTTTCAGTATTTATGACAATGATTTTCCATCATCAAAATATCCTTCCCAGAGTCTTAAAAAACTAACACACAAATTTTATCACTTCCAAGTTATTTTCGTGCCCAGATTGCATTTTAAAAGGGATTTCAATCTTTAGAAGACTAACATTGTATTATTCACGCTCCCAAATTATCCAGTAACTTTTAGATATTCTATTCTAAAAGACTTACTCAATATCTCCCAAATGGTCTGTAATACAACAGTGTTTTGAAATAATTTCCTAACCCTAATATTGCTATCCTTGATCATTAGGACATCTTCCTCCTCCCCAGCTACACAACTAATACCTTTATGGAATTTTATTTCCCCAAATAATTTTTAAAAGAGAAAGGAAATACACATTTATCACCAAAAATACTAACATTCTGAGATCCATAATTCTCAGGGTACTATCTTTGGCATGGATTAGTAGACGCCTTCCTTTTGGATGCACTTCCAAATGATTTATTGGTGTTCCTTTAATATCATTTTCTTTTATTTCCTACAGAAAGATGGAAAATAAAGAAAATTATATAACTTTAGGTTTTAAAACTCATGTTTTTACACATTATTGCTCAGTTTTCTCTTGCATTACCCCTCTTCTGCTCAATTCACTCTATTTGGTTAAGGAAAAAGGTTGTTCCAATAGTAAGGTATTACATCCTAGACATCAGCCTTTTACAACCATTAGGCAGACTCTGTTGTGACTGAATTTAAAAAAATCAAGCTGATGACGGAAATGCTGACTGAACACTAGGCCTCTAAGGTATGAACAAAGGTGGTTTGTAAAGCCTGTAGTCTATTTTATTATTGTCTCTAAAAAACAAACCTAATGCACTAGCATTTATGTGTTAATACAGTGCTATCAAACCTCAAGTATTTTCATGTTTTATATATAAAAAAAATATATATAGAGTCACAGAATCCTAGAATATCCTTAGTTTGATGTTCATGGTGGGAACCTTACAAGACCAAGTCCTGATCCTACACAGAACAGCCCCAAGAATCACACCATGTGCCTGAGAGTCCAAATACTTAAACTTTCTCAGACTTGGCGCTGTGACCACTTCCCTGGGGAGCCTGTTCGAGTGGCTAACCCAATTAAGTTGCAAAACAATTTAAAAAATTTAAGTCAGTGAATCACAGCACGTTCTATCAGTTCTTCTATACCAATTTTTAAAGAAAATACACCTCTGCAGTTAAACATAAAGTAATTACAAAAAAAAAATTAATTCAAATCAAATTACTAGATTTGGAACAGTTCACAGAAAAATTACAATGCTAGTTTAAGAAACCTGTTTACCTTATTGATCATCCAGTGTTGAAAAAGGTGTTGAGAACTTCCTCTAACAGGTGTATCCCAAACTATTATCAGTCCTGAACTATCTCCTGAGAACATGTGGTGTCCTGAAAAATAGTGTCTTGTAAGTAAAATACCACCCACAAAAAAAATAGTACAGAAAACAAGAAACAACTTTTTCTTCTAAAATTTTTGTGAATAGGCAAATACCAATTCTTCCATCTCTTTTGCTATAATATACTCATTGCAAATGCATTTTGCACATATTGTAAGACAGAAGACGACACTATAAATTTGGATTTAACATATAAATCAAATACTGAGGTGCAGAACGTATTTTTAGTTTTTTTCATTTTTATTCATGTTCTAAAACCAGCAAAAAGTGAGCATTTATAGCTCAATGAGCTTCACATGATAGCTTAATGCTTACTGATACATTCACTAAAAGAATCTTGAACAAATACTGTTTCCAACACTTGTTCTTTAAGCACAAATATTTCTCTTTATAAAAATACAGCTTTCCTCATTGTAGTACCTACTCCAGTGACTAAAATGAAACACCTAATTACTACTGATGTCACCAATAGTAGAAAAAAATCAAACACTTCCAAGTACCTTTAATATTCATTCATCTTCAACTCTTCCTCCTTCCTAATATGTCAGTACCTCACTCACTTTCAGCTGTTAACCTACAAGTTAACGTGACTCAAAATGGCCAAACTTCTGTCCTTTTCTATCAAGTGTTTCCTATTCTCTGTCAGTATTGAAAAGTTCATCACCTTCCCACTTCTTCAGTCTAGTGTTAAAATTCTCATCATCTAATTACTACAACTTCATTTTCTTTATCAAAAAATCACAGAATTATTTGGGTTGAAAGGGACCTTAAAAATCAGCTACTTCTGACCTCCCTGAGGAGACAGGGAGGGACAGACAGCTTCCACTAGAACAAAGTCCTGACCAACATGGCCTTGACCACCTTCAGGGATGGGGCATCCACAATTTCTCTGGGCAACCTGTCCCAGTGTCTCAGCACTCTCCGAGTAAGTAATTTCTTCTTAAGAATACACTGCCTCTATGAAGTTAAGAAAACCAGTAACACTCAAGTTGGTCTTCAACTGGAAAGACAACTATTTGTAAAAGCAATAATAACTGCATACCTTCGGCATCAAAACAAAGTGTGTTGATGAAACTTTTGTGACCATCAAGCTCCTGCAGCAGTTGCCCATGGATTTCTTTCACATCTGCATTCCAGATTCTAATCACTGAGTCGTAACATCCTGTCACAACCAACGACTCAGCGATCGGGTGGTACTTGGCAGTGTAGACAAATGAAGGATGAGGGAAAACTCTCACTGCAGATGCTGCCTGCATTTCTATTTTCCACATTCTAAAAAGAAACAAAGTTAGAATATCTACTGTATAAAGCAATATAACTGATGCCATATTTTGTGCTATTGGTTCTAGAGGCAAATGCTTGCAAACACTTAACAACACCTGTTTATCCTACCCATTTGTTCCACCTCTATTTTATCCTTTAATATGGTACTTTCTAACAACAATTAAGAAACATTTACTACTTTACACAGCATTTGGTCTTCAAAGTAAATTAATGACTGCTTACTCAATGGATATATTTCTCATTTTAAAATACTCAAAGAATTCCATGGAACGGATTAGTTTCTCTCTTTCAGGAGTTATAAACCAAATTAAGCTCTTCTGAGGTATCATTCATTTAAAAAAATATTAGAACAAGAAAACCCATAAAGGAACATTTAGGGCCACCAAATATAAATAAAAGCCCAGAAAATTTTAAAATAATAATTGCCAGCCACACAGTGATCATGATCAAGGATGTTTCCATCACACAAATTTATTTCTTACTATTAATCTATTTCCTATCCTTTGCCATCCATAGCTATAAGATCATATTTTTCTTAGTGTTTTCTGTTTGATGGCATGCATTTTATTAGTAAGCCTTCCCCAAAGATGAGTCCACAAAGAATAGAACAGTATCTGGATCACTAAATACAGGTGTGCAGCACATTACACAGAGTGTTCAGTTACAATATGTTATTGACTTGTTTCAGTGGCACCCTACCAGGTGAGGTGTCCACTCCTGGTGGCTATTGAAGAATTCTAAGCTTAATCAGAGGTGGCTTAATTACAAAATTGCAACCCTTCTGAGTACAGCAGTTAATTTGCAATTTGATGCACAAAGGTCACAAGGAGTCTCCCTATCTTTTAGAATGGTTTTGATCTGTCAACATAAAAGTTAATTTTATTGCTCACAAATAAGGTAGGATTAAACCATGGGAAGGCTTGAGGATAGCATAAAACACTACATAAAGAAGAATTTACCTAAGTTCATGAATTTACCTTCATGTTGCTTTAGAACTCAGTATGAGAGATGATCAAAGTAATAAACTGACAATGACTTTAAAGCAATGCTGAGACTTTTTAAGGAGTTGAAGGCAACTCACAATAAATACAGGAACTAATAACTCATACAGTGACTGTGCATATTACACAGAAAAGGAGGCAGACCATTGCAGTTTCAACTTGCTGCCACGAATTCAAGAATTGAGAAACAGCTCAGCCTTCTTATAGGCAACATAAATGACTGAAATTTGTAATTATCTCAATAGAAAAACTTTTTATTTAATCCACTCCCTAATTTAAAAAAAAAAGGGCTGAAGTCTCAAAACATTCTTTTTATGCCTACATACATGCAGCAAAAAAACCCTAAAACAGTTCCACACATACAATATATCATTTAACAATTCTGCTGGCATTTCAATTATGCAACTGCCTGTAGCATTACTGAGTTGCATAACAGAAACAACAGATAGAGAGCTGAAGAGCTAAAAAAAAAGCTCTATGAAAACCAATGAAATTGCTAGTAATAAAGTTGTACTGTGTCACAGCCATATTGCCATGTATATCTATAGTTTTGAGGGTTTTTGTTTTTAAACCTGAACAGATCAATATTTTAACATTAACACTGTACTGAAGTACACTTTAATTGTAGAGGATTCCATTTTAGAAGTAAGAGTATCCAAATTCATTTACAGCAATTTAAGGTAAGTGTCAAAAACCAAAAGAACACCACCAACATACGTATATGCAGTGTGACAAATTTACACACATAACCTGAATCTTAAATTTTCAATTTCCTGCCTCACATTCAAATTTGCAAACTTAATACTGTATTCATAGTATGGCAGTTTCTCCAGGAACAGTATATTACAACTGAGTGCCTTCTTGAAATAAAAAGTCTTTTAGTTTTTCACTGCACTGCAGTTTTAGACACTAGAGTTTCTCAAAAAGCTTTGGTTTCAAATACAAATACATTAGAAATAGTAAATACAGTGTGATTAACCCAATCACAATTTTTATATTATTGTAGTCACACTGTAATCAAATCTTTAATTAAAACATTATAGCACAGTTTTGTAGTAAAACACTGAATCAAAGCACTTTCTTTTCGACTTCTCATGGTATCTGCCAGAACATCTCATCATACTGACCTGACAGTGCCATCAGAGGATGCAGTAAGAAGGTGTTGATTGTCTTTTGACCAACAAAGATCATACACTATGTTAAGGTGACCATAAAATTCTCTCAGGAACCGTCCAGAAGGAATTTCATACACTAGGGATGTTCAAATAGAGAAATAAAAGTTTTGTAAGTATTTGCAGTCAAACAGATGTACCCTACCACATCCATAGTTTAGTCTAATCTTAGGCTGATTTTCTGCTAGCATAAATCAACTCATTTTCTTTATCTTCTCATTTTGAGGCAAGAGGATGAAATAATTGCTAGATATGAATGGACAGCAAGCATCTACTTCCATCTAGTGGTTCATGGATGTCACAAATGTCTTACCCCTTAAGAAACACCTTACTTGCTTTAAATTATTAGAACCAGATTAGAATCATGGGTTTTCTTAATTTTGACAACTACTTGACCAATCTTAGAAATACTTTAACACTGAAATAATTTTCTGGGGCTAGAGAAATCTAGGAATCAAGATTTACGTTTCCTTGCATTTAAACACTTACTTTGTGTACACTGAAAATACTGCTCTTACTAAATCTCAAAATTCTTATGCCAGTTTAAGAACCAGGCAGCTGAAGCAACCATGATGAAGCAGTCCCAGATTTGACTAATAAGGAATGTTTGTACTTCAACTGAACTGGACCATGGAAGACAGCAGCTTCCAGTAGTCTGTCTGGAGATGACAACACTCCTAAGGGATCTAACTTTCAAGAAAAGTTAGGAGAAAAACATGGAAATTGTGTGAGGTGGAGACTTAAAAAGTTATTTCCCTTAATACATTATCATCAGAAAATATGTTCCTTCTGCAAACTGGTTTAGTATTTCCATTAGGCCTCTGGGCAGAAATGGCATCATTTCACACCATTAAACTGTGCATATGTAACCATGAATGAAAAGCCAGTTCCAGCCCTATCAACACAGAAAGAGCATTTTCCTCTATGCTCTTTAAAGCACAGAACAGTTTTCAAATCACAATTATAAACCAGAACCTCTACAAAAGCACAATTTAAAAACATCTCCCTTAACCTTTAATTTCCAAATACATTGATTATAAGCAAAAAGCCAAAATGTGTTTAAACTTACAAGCAATGGGATAGCCATTCCTTCCTGCACATGCTGCTGCCAGTGTTCTCCCATCATGAGAGAAGCGGATACAGAAACAGCCCATATCTCCACCTCGCAGGGAAAACAGGTGCTTGTTGGGTATGCAGCAAGCCTGGGTTTTCAGGGAACAATTGGTGGGAATATTAACTATCCAATATGTAAAACACACTCCAACCCCTGACATGCAGAAGTTCTAAAGGCTAGTAACATAACAATGGAATTACAAAGAAAAATTCAACATATTATAAACAAGGACAGTTTTGCAGCAGACCCTAGATTAAACAAATCTCTTTCTGCCCCATTAGTACAAACAACTATCAAGTTTAAAAAGCCTAAAAAAAATTTAAAATTGAAATAATTTCCTTAATCTTAAGTGCTTAATAATGCCTATCATCAATGATGTAAGATGTGGAGTTTGACTGTAAGTCAAGCTTGTTTAAGGAGTCTAAGCACAACTTTTAGTAACCTAATGACTGCAGTGTGAACTCAGAAGCCCAATCACAGGCACTCAGACTTTTGGTCTACTGCCAAATCACTTTTAGCATTCCTCATCTGCATTTAAATACCTGACTTTTAAAGACAGAACCAGAGATTAAACATCTCGAAAAACTGAACTGGTATTTCAGTCCCCTTTCCTTTCTCGCAACATATTACCTCTTTTTGACCCAACGGCTTTTTCCCCAAAACTAAATTCAAAGTTTAAGGTGAAGGACAATATCCACATTAGCTATGTGGCTTTTCAGTGTAAGCTCTGTCTGTTATAGTGTAAAAATGTCTTCAACAAACAAAAGGAAAAGTCAAGAAAATATATTTCTAATCAAGCTGAAATCTGAAAGCTGGTTTCCTACCTTCCATTACCCAAATAACCCTATTCTTTCAAATTCTTAAGAGAATTCTGCAGATAAAAATACCTGGCTGTTCTGGTGATAAAATGGTTAAGTCAACCATATTTGCCAAGATCAAGCCTCCTTTACTATCTATGAGAGTTTTTAATGTTTAACATTTTTTCTTAATTATTTGAATTAATTAAGTGCTTCATAGTACTTATTTTAAAAAAGTTACCATAATATAGTAAATATTTAAATTATTTTCATTTAAAATTGAAAGAAAAACACTTCACCTGTCCAGGCAATCTTGACCATTTAAATGGCTCTTTTTTCTCCTCTAAAGAAGGCTCACATCCTTCTCTCTGGAGCTCAGACAGTGCTGTATTACTTTGTTCCTGTTGAACAGCTGCCATAGAGTGAAAAGAAGGACCAACCTTAAGGCAAACAAAACCAAGTATCAGGCAAAAATATTTTTGAAGTGAACAATGTAATTCCTGACAAGGTTAAAAGCTACTTCTAAACTAAAATGTTTTGCATTTTTACAACTGAAACACAGAGATTGGAAAGAGCTTAATACATGAAGACTGCATTGCAAAATGTTATTTAAAGTAACCAGGAAGTCAGAAAGTAATCCAAGCTTCCAAAGGTGTGTCAATCAAATGTTATCAGAGATTTTTCAAATAACTGATAATTTTAGTAACCACTGATGTCAGTGAAAATTAGAATTACTCTACTATTGTGTTGTACTACTGAGAAGGTCCACATCTTACCAGGCTTCCACAGATCACCCCTGACTGTACAAAAGTGAACAGAAGAAAGTATTATTACAGCTCTAACTATAAATGGGAAATTCTATAATAGAACAATATTGTACTTGCATTGTACGAAAGGAAATCCCGTATTTATCTTGAATGCCCATCTCAGCATATACCAGTGTAAGCCTATCTTTAAAGCAGCTTTCATTTGAAAAAAAAAAAAAAAATACAGCTCAATACAGCTAGAGGGTGCAAGGAATCAGAATTAAGTAACTTGCATCTTTTCTCGAAGAATTTACACACCTGTGGGAATCCAGTGACTTAAAATGGCATGTCTGCTAATAAGAAGGAATACTGATCTTCAAAAAAGTACTCTGAAAATTCTGTCAGTGGCAAAATAGTCAAAGTTGTAGGCGGGAAAGTATGCCTATTTGTAAAAGATACCTATGAAGGGCTGAGTTTGAAACACCTATCCCGAGATGTAACATTCTTATTATATGTTATATACTGCATGTAAACACAGCTTTTATATACTTGCACATGAACAGACTCACATGTTCTACCTAGGTACTAGTTCCTATAGAAAAATCTGCATATTTGCAAATATATTTATATATTATATATTTAACTTACATGATCTGGCAGTTTTAGGCCTTTTACAGTTACGTATAAAGTTGATGGGTAGTGATTTCTAGGACATTTTGCCCACCAGTCATAAACCTCAACAACATTTGAATGTGACTTGGTCCTTGAAGGTGGGTAATATAATTGTAGACGAAGTTTTCCACCAACATTTAGAACTCCATTTGCACCTACAAGCTGGAATGGTGATTAAAAAGAGGAAAGAAGAAAAAAATGAACATAAAAGTAATAAAAGTAATTGATGATTTCCAGTATCTGAACTACAGTACAAACTCTTGAAATCCACTTCCCATCACAGAAATATACTAACTCTGAAAGTGGTAATGAGCTAAGTATGCATTAAATACCCCCAGCATCAAATCAGTAAGATTAAAGCTCAGATGGCAGCCTAGTTTTGAAAGATGCTTCACAGCAGTAGTATCTTGCAAGTGGGAAGACTTCTGCAGTACCACTATTTTTTTTTTAATTACTACTTGCTAAAATCAACCAAATCTCAAAGGACTGCCAATTTACAAACGGTTTCTTCGAAATCTGTCCTCTCTGAATGCTGCAACAAAGGGCATTGGTAAGGCTTTGGCTCAGAGCAGAACATACAGCAATGTAGTAACCTCTGCAACTTCAGCGGAAACAGAGTCCTCTCTACTGAACTAAAGAATAAATGTACCTACTGCTGTTAACACTGACCACTGCTTGATCAGGACATTTCTGCCCTGACTGATACAGATGAAAGGATAATGCAGGCAGATGCAATAAGAGTGAAGAACAGGCAACAATTTCATTCATATTAATGAGCTGAAAATTCATTCTTCCCTCTGTTCAAGAGTAGGCTGTACTGAATGTCTGGATGCACAGCTCCCACCAGCTGTGCACCCAGACATGGGATACCAGACCCCTGATTCCAGTAGATTTATCTTGGGCAGAGCTCAGGAGAATCTCTGTATCAAATTGCTATGAAGATCCTCATCCCTTCACCTAAACTTGCAGTCCATTATCTTCTCCTGCAGTCCATTATCTTCTCCTGTATGTCTCACATTTCCTGTATGTTGTGGACTGCTCAATGACTGTCAATGACTACAACTCACAGGAGTATTTGTAAATAAACAATCCTCGGGGAAATTGAAGTTTGTAAGCTCACAAAGAACAAATTGACACATTCAAGTCTCTCTTAAAAGGGTAGAAAGGTGCTGGTTAAATTACCCTTATCTCACATTTGGCACATTTGTATCTCAATTGCCACAGCATTTCAAGCTCTACAACTGAAAATGAAAAGTATTTTATAATCAGGTGAAAGAGTCTTTTCAAAGACTGGACAACTGAAAATGCCACTAGAATACAGAATAGCTGAGGTACAGAAATTAGTGGATTTTTCACTTCTTCACAATCGCATGAACACAAAGAAAACACTAAAAGAAAACAACCTTCTGTACTTTATGCAAAAACAGAAATATTACACATTCTATACTTTCTTGAAAAGCACATATTCTTTAAGGTCTTAAGCATATTACTGTGTTGATTTTATGGGGTGAAAGAAGACAAAAAGGAGAGAACAGCCAAGCAAGCAAAGATTTTTTTTTTCCATCTCTTACTGAAAATATTTAAAAATGCTTTCCTACTTAGTACAGTTAGAGATTTTCAGATAAAAGGATTTTTCTATTTTCTTTCTTCATTTAAATATTTACAATACCTTTAGAAATGCCCAACAAACTTTTCGGTAACGACCTTCCTGAATTTGTACATCAGAGCTGGCTCTCACTTCACGCACACTTGGAGAATCAAGGACCTAGAAGTATTAGCAGCAATATAGATGTATTTCTAATGAATATATAGTTCACAGTAATGAAATAAACCAAACTGCTGAAAATACGCTTGGTGCAATCCACTAATTAAACACATCTTAATTTAAGAAATTACAAAACTAGTGTTTCTTCCACACAAGTAGGAAATTAGGAATAACAGGTCCTTATGCATTTATGTGATGACTATTTATGACCTGCATTAAAAAAGAACATGTCTAGTCTGAAAAATTCTACTCCTGCTCCCATTATGTTCCAATAAAAGAGAAAAACCAATGTGTAAATTTTCTTAATAGCTCAGAAATCACATTGACCATAAATCTAACAGCTAAACCCAGCTGCCTGTTAATCTAGATGGAAAATGGAAGTCAAAAAGTCAGCTTTCCTTTCCTAGTTTTATCAGTTTTGTCATACAATCTGTCATATTGAATAACTTGGGTTGGAAGGAACCTTCAAAGATCACAGAGTTCTAGCTCAGGGTGCTCAAAGTCCCCTCCAACCTCACCCTGAACACTTCCAGGAATGCCCATGAGAGTCTTCATTCTTCTGTCAGGGACCAGAATTTTCTCTTATTTAGCTACTCCTGGGTCTACCTGGTATACAAAAAAACCTCTAGAATCATACTTTCTTCAAATTGATTTTTCATAAATCACACTGAAGTCAAACAGCCTTCTTTCAGTGTAATCATACTTTTGGTCCCAACATTAGCGCCATTTCCATGAACAATCTTTACATACAAATATAATCAGTTTTGTGTTAAGCAACTAAGGACTCTTATTTCTATAAATGTGTTCATTTATAACCATCACAAAACATTATGAAACATGGTAATAAATTATACTCAATCAACTGAAATAGGAAAAATATCAAGGAATGAAAAATATTTCTTTTATTAGGTTCCCATTTTGAGGTTAATACTACAGAATCTCTCTGTACATTGAAATTGAAATACTTAAGCTCAAAATTTCACTGAATATATAACTTAAATTTTTTCCTTTAAACATAATTGTATTGGTGGACAAATTAATAATTACTTTATGAAGACTAGGACAGGAGAGATAGAGGTGTAAAATGTTAATAGGAAAAATGCAATAGCTTGCTCCTTGGTACAATGAAGTGTTACTACACACAGACAAATTCTACCTTTTGAGTTTCTTGTACTTAAACCTCTTTTCAGATTTCAAGAATGAGAGTGATATCCTCCATATCTTACCAGCCTTTCCCAGAAGTTTGAGAGCTGATTGTGTAAGAAACATTCCTACTCCTTATTACCATCAAAACAGGATGCTTTTCTGTAAAAAAGCCCCACTTTTTGGTATCTCCACTTGATTTTGTATCTTAAAGCTATCTTAAAGCTTAACTGAAATAAAACACCTGAATCAGTCAAATATATACTGTTGACGAAACAAAGCTAAAATTAGAATGTGCATAAATCGGATGCAAAATAGTTAACCTTACCTCAAAAAACAGGATAACCTGAGGGTTTTCTTCAGTGTTTTGAATAAAATAAGTAAAACGCTCATTAAATATTACTTGCTCTTCCCACTCTGGAATTGTTGATTTAGACTTTCTAAAGTCACATGGTTTTGTCATAATAGGAAGAATATGCTCTATTTCTTCTTGTTCATAAGATGAAACTTGCTTCTGGCTGTTTGAAAATTCCAGAAGAATTACAATTGTTAGAGCATGTAAAAAACAACCTCAAACAAAACAGTGTTTTCAATTACTGAAAGCAAAGAAGCATCTAAGACACTATTTGTTTGATTCTAGAAAAAATCCTCTAAACCCACCCAAAATTTTAGACAATTTGCAGTGTATATAGGAAAACTACAGGCTGAAGTTAAAATCCTAACAATTATGTTACTGTCAGCAAATTTATGCATAATGATCGTGGTGGAGTCTAAGCCCCATTAAAATTTGGTTTCAGGAACATCATGCACAATGATAGTGGAAATAAGCAACTGAAGTAATCAGAAATACAAAGAATTAAACTTCATTTAAGTATTGTAGAAGTTTTTAATAAAAAAGAAAAGGCAGACGCTATTTATACTACACGAATTTTGCTTACTTACTCTAATCTTGGCTTTTACCTGCTTTTGAGACTTAAGAAATTTTGTCTCCAGAAAGAATACGGAATGAACTGTGTTGCAAATACCACAGATTCACAGAATATGCTGAGTTGGAAGGGACCTGCAAGGAGCAGAGTCCAACTCATGGCCCTGCACAGCACCATCCCCAAGAGTCATACCACGTGCCTGACAGCTTTGTCCAAATGCTTCTTGAACTCTGTCAGGCTGGTGCTGTGACACCGCCCTGGAGAGCCTTGAGAGTAAAACAGCAGTGCAGAGCATTTAAAAATGCCAAAAGAAATAGAAAAACATCACCTTCATTTATTGTAGGTCTTTATATACATTATCATCAATGCGGAAACTAACAAACAGCTACATAAGCTTAAAATTCCCCATTGTTTTCATTTTCATATTTGATTTTCTAGGGAAGAGTACATCTATTTATTGTAATCACTGATAATAGAAACAGTGTCTTGAAAGTTACCTGTAATCCTTCTTCACATATAAGCCACTTTTCTGATCAACAATATGGATTTTAACCACAGGATGAGATACCAAGTGATCAATTTTAAGTCGATCCGATCGATGGATATAAACTCCCAAAACAAGATCATCACCAAAATCAAATTTAGACCGAGTTGAAATTTCTGAATTCCTAATTTCCTCATCATTTTCTGCAGCAACTTCTGTTGTTTCTTCTAGAAATTGGAGCAAAATAAATAAACTGTCAGTAGTGGAACATCATAACTTCTATGTCTCAACTCAAAACTATTCAGAATAAATGAATTTTCAGGATTTTAGATTGATTTATCAAATAAACCTTCTCACAAATTAAGTCTCAGAACTGGAAAAACAAAAGTACAATTAAGTAACTAAAGAAACATAAGCAACTCAAACAGCTCAATCACTTCTGTGTTACTACTATGGACAAATATTTCTGCAGCAGCACAAAAAAAAGCACAGCAAAGTAGTACAGTATTATAACATTTTGTTGGCAGACCTCTTCTCGTTTTCTTCTTAACTTTCTTGGCTTTAGGTTTCTGTTTATCCATGTTTTCCTCCAGTTTCTTTCTTTCTGATGTGACTAGTCTTTCAAGTGACTGACTTCCATTGCCACCATCTTCTGGATGATGCTGCAGCTCAGAAAGGGACATTGCACTGCAAGGTAATGCATCACAGTCAGCAACTGCAGTCCACTGCATATATTGATACAATTACTCATTGCCGTTATTAATCCACTTGAAATCCTGCAACTCATCATCTGTGTATCTTGAAAACATAACAGTCCCCACGCCCCCATTAGTGTCTTGCCTTTTTCACTGCTCTCCCCTCTTCCTTTCCCCCTAATTTCCAAACAACTGCAGAACCATTCATGTGAATAAAGTTAAGCTAATACTCTTTTGCCGGATCAGGGCCATCACTTATCACTATAAAAAATGTCATGCACAAAACTATCTTAAGTTAGTTAAGAGTGGGTTCCAGAGCAAATATCAAAAAGCAATGGAGGATATTAAAAAAAAAAAAATAAAAAAAAAAGTTTAAAAGAATCTGTGAGCTAAATACTAATCATGACAGCCTCTTGAGAAAGGATTTGGTATTATTTTTTTCATAACAGAGTCATCCTGTTAATCACTTAGAAAAGATGAACAATTTATCAGAAAGCTTCTGCCTATCTTAAAATGAAACATTTTGCTTAAAATTCACAGACACATGGTGTACAGTTTGTCATGTTACCTTGTTTCAGCTTCACTTAAAACTGCTCCCTCTTTCCTCTTTTTCTTCTTTTTGCCCACTTCATTATTCAATGCAACTTCATGGCTTTGAACAGTGGAGGTAGATTCAGACATCTGTTCTTTAAGTTTCTTTCTCATTTTCTTTTTAATTGCATTTGCCTCTTCCTCAGCCACATGCAGCTGATAGGCTTGAATTAGCTGTTCTTCTTCTTCTAGTTCAGTTGCATTTCTCACTTCAGTCAAGGAATTTTTGATCTTTCTATCACCTTCTTGATGAGGTACATCTGTTTGTGATTTACTTTTTGTTTTCTTCTTTGGAAAATCATTAGTCTTTTTTTCAAAACTCCCCAATTTAGCTTCATATAAATCTTCCTCCTCATTAAATTGGTCTTGTAACAGTGATTTCTTTTTCTTCCTGTTGGACTTTGGCTGCTTGTTCTCCTCTCCAATAATAACATCATTGTTTATTTTCTCTGCAATTGACGCTTTCTCTCGTAATTTATTTTTTGTAAATCTAGGGCTCTCTTCTTCAGGATTATATGTGTTGTTTATAATTGCTTCATCATTCACACTCTCCTTAGATAGATCAATATTAGTTCGAAAGGTATCAAGCTATAAATGAAAAGAACATAAAATATATTTGTACTAAAAATCATGTTCTCAGGATAAATATTGCACTTCATGTTATTCCTTCAGCAACATTATACAAATTAAATAAAATCAAAGATGTAGTTATTTTGTTGTTTCAATTTGACAAGTGACAGATTGAAAGTCAACAGAAAATTCACACTGAAAAAAAACCATTTGGTGTTTGGGCATCTCATCTTCAATGTTTCACTATGTTTTCATATGACTTTTATGTATATCTAGTAGAAAAAAGAAAACAAGTCTACTCCAAAAACAGATAAACAGATGTTTTACACTACGGAGGACTTGAAGACTACATGCAGCACAAAAAAAAAAAATACTTTCATCCACTGAAAATGCAAGTTAGAGACAGATTTCAGGTTCGGTTGTTTGTAGTCTCTTATACTAAAAGCTGATTGTCAGAACAAAATTTCAGCTAATGCATTTGTTTGAGTATTTCTTCCACTAATTTTCAGTGGTTTTATAGAAAACGCATTGTAAACTTTCCCCTCTCCTTCAAATTTCTATTTCTGGTTACTAAAGGTTATAATGCCAACCCCTTGCCTCCTTGGATATATTCAAGGTCAGGTTGGACGGGGCTCTGAGCAACCCAATCTACTTCAAGATGTTCCTGATCATGGCAGGGAATTTGGATTAGATCACCTCAAAGGTCCCTTTCAATCTGAACTATGATTCCATGATAATGCCAAAGAACACAGCAAGTAACTGAAGTCTAATTCTGTAAGGAGGTCAACAGAGATCTGTTCCTCAACGTAACTTCTGTAAAGTCACTGAAGTTCATTTACTCTGTTGTCTTACAGAAAACTCTGTTAAGATTCTCAACATGAAACATTAGAAAAGGCTTTGAAACACAACAAAATCAAATTAAAAAGTCTGGAGAAAACATAAGTATCTGCATACAAAGTTTTATTTGCCAAGACCTTCCTCAATTAAACAGACACTGTTCCCTTCTAGTCGGGTACTTTTCCCAGTTACAGAATCATGCTTGCCTCAAACATTTGTAAAAAGGGACAGTATGTGTAGTAAGTATGAAAAAATTGTCCTTATACCTTCATCTTTTACTTGCTTAAACAAACCACTAACACAATATTTATTTGTAAGTCAATAATTCAAGAGGATGTGGAAAATTTCGTATAAATAACTTGAAATACAGAACACAGTAAAGAAAAGAAAACCATTAAAGCATTAGGCTTTAAACCAAAAAAAACCCCAAAACAGAATAATGCCTCCTAATAGTTTGTCTACTTCCTTATCTTTATTTCTATCAATAACTTTAACGGTAGAGTATGAGAAATGAAGATTAAAACACACTGACAAATAAGACCCAACAGTGGCCAATAACTAAGGTCACACTGATTTCTGTCTTTGATAAAACATCAATCCACTAAGCACAAGTAGCAGAATTATTTGAGAAATCCTAAACAAAAAGCCCTCATTTTTGACCTGGACAAGATCTTCTAAAATAACTCTGATATTCAAGAATAATCTCCTTAAAGGAATCTACCTGATGCAAAAACTGGCTTGAAATATTTACTAGAACTTGTTATTTATTATTGCCTACAAACAAAATATCATCGTTTCATAGAATCATTCAGGTTGGAAAAGACCTCTAAGATCATCAAGTCCAACCATTACACTAGCATCACCATGTTCACCACTAAACCATACCCCCCCAAGTGCCACATCCACATGCCTTTTGAACACTTCTAGGGATGGTGACTCCATCATTTCTTTGGGCAGACAGTTCCAATGCCTGACTATCCTTTCCATGGACAAGTTTTTCCTAATATCTAAACATCCTCTGGTACAACTTGAGCCCCTTCCGTATAATGAAAATAAACCACAACCTCAAACTAGAGCAAATTCCAGGAACACTAATAGATACTGCAGGCAGCACAACACTGCTTCAGCAGTTCAAACATAAACTTCTCAGATAAATAGCCTGTATGATCTTAATTCAGGCCATTTTCTCCACATGTTGTAATTACACAACATAATTAAACAGAGAGGAAGGATGCAAAGAAGTTACAAAACAACAAGTAAAAGCCAAGAGGTTCATAAAAACCTTCAGATTAGGATTCTGGCAGAGGTGGGGATACTGGTATAGATTCTCTGTCTGAAACACAGGACTGAGAGATATCAACAAAGAGCAATCATCAATAAAAAAATCCACTGACCTGAGCTAGAGAAAGGAGTTAGGCTGGAAAAGCAGCTCAGAAAAACATGCCTGCCTCTGGAGTAACTCCAGAGGGTTGCTGACCTGAACCTGTCTCAGCTTAAAACATGGAACAGCTAAGAAGGTTTTGTTTCAAAACAGCTCCACAACCACAATTACAACACCAGGGTAGAGGAAGCACTCTCCCCTGAAAACAGCCTTGCTTGCACTATGGCTTGAGAGGAGCAGAAGGGCACCAGCCAAGCTGCCCGCACATGGGCTGATAGTCTACTCTCACACCACAAGTAGTCAACCCCAGGTCACATCACTGCTACTCATGACCCAGAGCTGATAGCAGAGACAACACCCAAGAATCCTACACCTTTTCAAAAGAGCTTCTCAAATATGCATGACTGGAAGCTGGCAACATATTGAGTGAGTTTGTCATGGGTATTTGGAAAATCATGTAACTAGATTTACAGAGGTACCTGAATTTCGGCCCACAACAGGCACACCTTGAAAAATTAGGAATGGACAGTGCTAGCCCACTGAAGCTGCTATGTACCGGCTGTAAAAGACCATTTACTTACAACTAAATTGGTGATGAATGTACTTGTGATGATGGCCTGTTGGGAGGGATGTTTAAGAAAACCTTAATGCACTAGGGAACCAATTTTACTGCCATTGCTTGTGTAAGATGATAAAATACAGATACTGAAAGTTAAAAGAACTTTAATTTACAGATAAGGTGGGCTTGGAAATTTTCTATCAAATTCTGGCAGAAAACATTGAGAAAATGCGTGGATCAATTATATAATCAACTATTATCAGTTCTCCTACTTTACACACAAGAAACAAAGGGGTAAAATCCAGTGGAAATCTCAACAAATTATTCAGTGCCTTTCAGCCTACAAACCAAATAAATCTGTTGCAATCCTGCCTTGAATACAAAACCTGAGTTACCAATGCCTGTCCATCCCAATATTGTAATCTGATCAGACTACAGTCTAGGGAAGAAATTTTTTCCTCCATAAAGGGATCTTCCTTTTCATCTGGTAGAAAATTTCACTGACATTTTTAAACATCCTTTTTTCTACCATAGAATTTAGATTGAACCAAATAAATCAAATCATTTTCATGCTGACTTCAGACAGATTAACCTTCCTGGACATTGCCTGATCTGAGGCTTGCCTTATTCTAACAAGTTGTAATAAGAGGCACAACTGGTAAAAAATAAAAAATAAATATGGTGACTGCCCTAGAAGGGATGCTAGCAAATTCTTTTTCTGACTGTGTCTCAAGTGTTTGTTTTTTCTGCCATGCCTTTAGGCTTCACACTCACTGACCCAGTGGCTACTGAACACAAAAGCAGAGCTTTCACTGGCCACAGCTGATGTGTATTTCCATCTCCACTGCAAGCCCCTCATTCCTGTCAGTTGTGGCTTCAAACTCCTCCTGCCCTACAGGTATCAACCTTTCCTCTTCCATCCAGACTGCTTCCCTGCTCTCCAGGAAGGCTCTTCAGACAAGGGGCACACAGAGCAGAGCAGGTAAGCAGGCAGGCACTCTTCTTAGCCTCACTTCTGTCATTTAAAACCACAGCAACCCCCTGTGGCTCCAGAACTCAGGTTTCAAAGAAACAGTGGACTATAAAGGAAAAAGTCTTATTAATCTTTAAGAAAGGCTACAGCAAAGACAAAGGAAGGAAGCAGACTGGAACATTTCCAGTGGAAATAGGCTCTGAACCATGACCTGTTTCTGATCAAAGCTGGGAGACCATTTATGGCAAGTGCGTGACATGAAGCCAGCCATCACTGACAAATTTCACATTAGTTCAAGATATGTCAAACTATGCAGTTAAATCATATGAACTGAAGAAAATGGGAACAAAACCAGCCAACCTCCTCCATCTACCTACTCTTCTACTCCCACACACATTTATTTCTTACAGAGAAATGACTGTTTATTTGCTGAAGTTTTGACAGAAAATTCTACTTGAATGCAATCAGCATGGAAAGTACCAACCTGAGCTCCTGCACCATTGTCATGCTTTAAGGAAATACTCCAAATAGTCAGTAATAGGTTTCAATATAAGTTCTGCCCAAGTACTTAGTTTTTAAGTGCTTTGATTTGTTGAAGCTACAGATTTTTACCAAACCAAAAATTTGGGCTTCCACACTGATCCTAAAAGTGCTTCTTAATTTGCTTACATACTACTAAGTTTTGATTCAGGTCACTATGATTTTAAGTGTTTCTACTTAACTTCAAAACACTAGTGTTTTACATCAGAGATTTCTGGAATGGAAACCAATTTTAAAACAAAAGTAAGTTTAAAATATTTATGAGCATTATGTAGCTGCATAAGAACATACAATTACATACTCCAAAATACTTAAAAATTATAGAATTAAAAATTCACATTTCATAAAAAAGTAAACTTAACTGTAGAAGAACTTAGTCTTTTACTTACAAATATGACAGCCAAAAAGGAAAAAAAACCACCCTCTAACACTCTGTGCTATTTTTTAGACATCAAGTTGGTTCTTTGTATAGATTACTGACTAAATACCACTTACATCAAGGAATTTTAAATAACCTACACAAAATCCAACTTCAAATTGTGAATCTAAGAACAAATAGCAATATCAAGACTAATATATCTATTCTGAATATACTTAATATATATAACTACATGTAAGATTTATGATATTACATAAAATACCACTAATTTATCTTAAATGAGTATTAAAGAAGAAACATTTATTTCCAGAATCTGATATGGATACAGTTGTAAGAAAAAAGACTGAAAACATAAGACCTAACAGGAAGAAAACAAAAAACCAGAACATTTATCTTCAAAGCAAATCGCTTTCTTTCCAAATTCCAAATCTTCCAAGTCAATAATCATGTAAATATAGACTCATATTGAACTTTTATTCTGCTCTTAAGGAAAAAGACTATAATGTGAACCATAACTCAGAGGAATATCCGAGGCTGTTTTAATAACACATATGCCACAAACAAAAATGCCATCTAACTATAAAGTCAGAATGATAGTATCCTTCCTAATCTGCAAATTC
Source organism: Pardalotus punctatus (assembly GCA_013400915.1). Classification (NCBI taxonomy): domain Eukaryota; kingdom Metazoa; phylum Chordata; class Aves; order Passeriformes; family Pardalotidae; genus Pardalotus; species Pardalotus punctatus. The sequence goes on from VZTX01027356.1 coordinate 133,726, forward strand.
ACAAACTAAGGTCAAAATCTTTTTAAAAAGTCAACACATGAACACAGAACCACTCAAGGCACAAAGCTCAGCACATGCAGAAATTCATTGATTACTGAGATCAAACTGAAAAAAAGTAGAAAATGGAATAGTTAATTATTATCTCTAATATTATTACATTTGCTCATCAGCTCTCAATTCACAGCTGTATTACACAGATGTAGTGCTCTCAAAATTAAATCCTTTCACAAACATAATTAATAATAATAGCCCTCAAACATCTCATTAACTCCCAGTAAAGTGAGTACTGAAGTTGAAAAAATTTATGAAAAAAGGGAATGGATGAAAAAGTACTGGTGGACATTAAACAACTGCATGCATCACGTGTCACTTTCTTTTTAGCAGTTTTATAGTCTATATAATTTTGGCATACCTCCAAGTTAGAGGGATGCACTGCTGGTACACAAACAAAAAATAAAAGCCACATCATAAACAAGGGATATGTGCATAAACATACCTTACACTTTATTTTTTTAAAATGTTTACATCTCCTTTCTACATTACATTTTCATGATATTTTTTCTGTTAAGGAAGGACACCAAACAAAGTCTGCATGTGTTCTAACTCACCACAATACTCTCTTGAGACTCAAACTTCTTTTTCTTTGCTTTCTTTGCGTCTGCTAGGCCAGCATGGCGTCTGAAGATTTCCTCAAAGCGGACTTTGGTTTTGGCCTTTGCCTCACTTTCAACTGCAAAAAGAAATTGAGAGTATGATTTGTTATCTCAATAATCACCGCTGCTTACAAAAGTGCATAATCATGCTTTAAAATTGCAAAGGATGAGAATTATTTATCAGGGAAAGTTTACCAACAAATTCACTTAGTATTCAGTTAAGAATTTCCACTGACAACATAACCCATACAAGGATAACTCAGCAGCTTTGCGCAGACACACGCACACACTTGTCTTTCACTTCTTGCTGAAGTCGGCATCATCTACTGTTTCCTGAAAAACGCACATTTGGAAGAGCACACACATCAGATCAGCACAATTCTTGGGCTAGTGGAAGCAGAGGACAGATTACTGCCCTCTCTATGAGCAGATGACACACTGATTTCCAGGAGAAGTAGCAGCTCTGGGTTCTTATTGGTCTGGAACCCAAAGAAGCACCATCCTGAGACAGACTCCTGTAGGAGCCAGGAGCTGGCACTCAGCCTTTCTATGAATCACGATACTGCCACCAGCAGCATTTCAACCCTTGAAGCAGTAGGTGTTCTAACCCCCCTCAGGTAATGCTTAATTTGTAGCTAAGAATTCAAAATGCAACCTGGCACACCACTGAAAAAGGCTGTTGAATCCTCAGCTACAGCATATTTACCACTGTCATCACAATTTTTACACACTGAATTTCAAACAAAAGGATAATGCCACTTTGAAAATCAGCTGTAATCAAGCACTCAAAAAGGAGCCAGTGCAGCATTCAAGATGTATACAGGAAAGAAATAACTTCTATCATTTGCATCTAGTTCTAACTATAAATATGTACTGGAAATCAAGCATAAATATCCTTACCTGCTCGCATTTTCAGTCCTCAGTTAGGAGTGGCTCAACACAACAGCTGCTTCTTCCTCAGAATTCACCATTCTATTTAAAGTATTTAACAACTTTCATTAGCATAAGTGGTCTACAGATGTGAAGTTAGTAATTGAATCTGTGCTAATTAAGATTAGGGATGAGTACATTTTATTTAGAAACAAATATTTCCCTATTTGTCTAAATTATTACAAGTTTTCCACCACCAAATGCCAGCTCTAATACTTATTATTTGAGGGTAAATAAAAACAACACTAGAACAGTTTAATGAGCTGTATTTCTGGGCAGTAGCCAAATAATTCAGCACTGCAGTCCTTCAACCTTCTAAAAAATCCAACAGTTTATTTAAATAATAATGGCCCATGAAACAATTTATGTTGAAGACTTTTTAATCAGATTCCTATCCTGACAGCATCGAGGAAGTCACATTGTAGTCAGCTGATAGTTTTCAATGCAAAGGAGAGTATCTGCCAGCAAATCTAACTTTATTACAAATCTCTAAATATCTATGTTTACATAAAGCATTGGTATTTTTCATAAAGCAGACAAGCAACTACATGAAACTCATTTCTCTAAAGAAAAAAATATGTTAGGCCCTCCTGGTTGTGGAGAAAAGCCTGCAAATGCAATCCAAACAAAGCTTGAAGGCAAATAAAAATATTACACAGCTTTATCTTTTTATCAAGAAAAGTCAGACTGTTCTACAAAAAACTTTAATACGAAGAGCTGTTTTGTAAACAGTGGAACTAATGAAATGTAGGTTCCTATGAAGACGTGATGTTCCCCTTAGCCTTCCATGCAATGAACTATGGTACTTACATCCCCCACAGCCCACCAAGTAACAGCTCCAAGTTCTCCCTAGGTAACACCTCCTGCTACACACCAGTAACTCACATTCAACGGACACCCAGACTACACTGATACTAACAAATTAAGACAGAGCTTTAAATACTGCCAGGACACGTGGTTCCATTATTCTCACACCATTTTGGTCCGAGTCACCTAACACTAACGCAGACTATGCCCAGATACAGTTTAGGAGTTATTATGAATCACTATTAATAGGCAGTTTGCATGCAGCCACTCTGGTTTGAGGTTGAGGGAGCTGATCAGCAGTGAAGTGACCAAACACAGCATTTGGCCTCAGCACTAAAAATCACTCCTGGGCACACACATCTCAACAGCTCAGGAAAGAGCTGAGGCTACACTTGGGTCCCCAAGCATCTGTACCACAAAACCCTCACATCTCTCCCATCTCTTTCACAGCATTACTTGCACAAGCCTTACTTTCAGGTCATTTTACACTCATTACTTATAGTGCTTTGGTCTGCTGGCTATCCAAACTAAACCAAATTAAGGAAGAAAAGGCAAAGTGTTCAGGTTAGTTTGGGATTATAGAAGAGCTAATTAGTCAGATGCCAAGAGTAATTAGTTTGCTTCATGTCTTTAGCACTTATAATAAGTATCCAACAATCTAAGGTGTGTGAAAAGAGCAAGGACAGCCAAACGGACTTCACTGGAAGAAAAAAAAAAGTTTAGTTTTGCAATATGCTTCAAAATGACACTGACGAGGTTGTAGTATTTTCATCATCTAAAACATGTTCTGACTCCTAAAGCAAAACTTTATTGTCACAACTAAACCAGTAACTGTTAAAAATAACACTTCTTAAAATAAATGAAAAGAGAAGACACCACTGAAAAATAAAACTGCTTTTACAATTTATACTTAGTTACACCAAATGGGCATTTAAAAAGTACTACCATTACTAAGCACTGCTTTCCAAGTAGTCAATTCACAACTGGATAGAAAACATAATTTAGGAGAGTAGAAAACTAAATGCATTTACAAAACACAGCAGTTTCTGTCACTTTAATAATTGACTGAGGACCACAGGAACATGGAAAAGTATCTTATGATTAGTTGAGTGATTTCAACAAGCCCTCAAAAACTAATTACAAGCAAGATATTAAACACTTAAGGGCTCTTAAATTTAAAGCAAAAAATATGAGAGACAATATAGTACATAAAAGCAAAATGAGAAAAGTGCATACCTATTCTACATATGGAAATAAGTTTCTGGTCAAAGGTTAAATAAATTAGTCCACAAAAAACCAAACAACCCATAGGTTGGTTAAAAAATTAATTTTGCAGACACTTTTTATTATAATGGAACAAACATCTTACCAAAGGCTAGGCTCACCTCACATCTACAAGCACGTTCTGTAAAATGCATAATTTCCAAAATTCACCAATAAATGCATCACTGTTTATTTATTCAGTAAGTGTCTACCCTGTTGTGGCAATAAAATTAAGAGATAAAGTCCTCTAATGACAGTGCTATTATTTAACACACATTTCCAATTTAGAATTTCATGATCTTTGACATGGTGCATTAAAGCAACTATCAAGCTTATGTAAATATAGATCATTAATCAACAAGGATAAGCACAAGGCTGTTTACTTAGGGTAATCTCATCTTAGAATAGCAGAGATTTAATCGTATATCAAAGTTCAGCAAGCACCATGCCCAAATCTGAAGAAGCTCAGTTACCATTAATTTAGTAAAATGCATTTCTGCCTGATCAGATTGGATCTCTTGCATGTGAGTAAATATAAGACAATCCAGGACCAACAAAAACACATACCTGGAACAGTGGCATATTCCAGCCACTACAAATAAACCAGAAAATAAATTCATAAAGCCCAAATTTCCAAGTATTACTATACTTTCCCAAAAATAACTTCATTTGCTCTTCTCCGATATTCCACCCGTATTTATAAAAGTGATTCTACATTAAACTCTTGCTCTTTTCATAATATTTTACAATACTCAGAGTTGCTATATTCTACACCTGTAATACAGGGATCCTCTATGCTAAACAGGCCACAAAGGTCACCATACACAAAATCCACTTTTACTGGCCACTAAAAAGATATATAAATCAAACCCATACTACAATGAGGAGAAAGTACAAAATTTGCACTACATAATGGGAAGTGACAAATTTCCTACCTAATTATGGCCATTTAGGAAACTGAGCTGACAAAATATCATAGCGCACTTAAGATTTTTCTGAACTAAATTCATCATTTTTCTTTTGTCGCATTGGAGTATAAACCTCAGTGGCTGAAAACAAATAGAACATCAGGCCTTGTTTACTTCTCATCTTTTAGATCATAGAGGGAAATTTTGGGGTTTACTAGAATGTTTCTAATTAAGCTACATGTAGGGATAACTACTTTGAGATGTGAAAGAGCTTCAACCCAGAATAATACAGCAGAATAGCGTAGAGATGAACCTGTTCCTCTTTACTATTAACAAATCTGACATAAAAAACCAATCTGGTTTTATTAATGAAAATTCAGTATTTAAGGCCAGAAAACCGACAGACAGCTTTAACTGACAGACCAGGTAAACACTTCTGTCCTTGCATGTCAAATAAACACTAATAAAAGTACAAGTAGTTTTGTACCAGTTTAGATGTGCCTGTAAAATCTTGTGCTCATACAAAACAAAAAAGATGTTTTTAAAAGCTGGTGCTACCCTCAGTTTTCTAATACTAACATATCACAAAAGTTTTTCAGAGGAACTGTTGCGTTTTTCCCCCAGAAATTTGGTACCTTCCGCCCAAAGAAAGTTGCAGACTGTCTGCCCTGATGGCAAAATTAGGGACTTCAGTTCTACGTAAGGAACTACAGCCGACTATCGAGTTTTAAGTTTCTACCTTATCGCAGATGATAATGATGAGAATGTGTTCTCAGCAAGAGACCACTCTAAATATTTTAATTTATAGTGTGACATTCTGCTCTGCCTGGAAGAACAGCGGTACATTTAAAAGCTATAAAGGAACATTCCCACCACACACCACAACTGGACTAACCAATGGGATTGTTCAAAGAGGATGTGATGTGCATCCAGATGCGCATTCCTCATGCGAGGGACGCATCCCGGCTTCGGAGCCCAAGGTGCCAGGCATGGAGAAGCACTGTATGTTCACTATAAACTGCGCGCGCAATGTCACCCGAGTGAACTATAAAGCCCGTAAGGAGCACGGGGAAACAACACCGATCTGGGGATACGGCTCCCCGCGGCACTGCCCCGTGCCAGCGCCTCGCCGGGACCAGACAGCGACAAGACGCGGGTCGCGCTAGGCCACCTGTTCCGCCTGCCCGACAGGGTTACTCATGGGTTACTCGGGGCACTCTCGCCAGCTGCGCGACCCACTCCCGCTACCTCCCGGAGCGCGCCGAGCCCGCCCGCGCACCCCGGCCCGCGCTGGCCACCGCCCAGCCCGCGCTGGCCACCGCCCAGC
>VZTX01027356.1:144830-301655 GCA_013400915.1 Pardalotus punctatus
TCCCCCCCCCAACCCCCCCCCCAATTATTTTACTCCAGCCAGTTGAATAAAACTCTCAAGCCCTTGTATCAGCCCCATTTTGAGGCCTTTGGAGTTAAGTATTACTCCTGTCACTATTTTGCTGTTTTCATGCCTAGTGTCTCCATTACTAAAGGAGTCACGTTATACTTTCTTTTCCTCCGTAGGCTGAAGGTGGAGGACCTCAGGTCAGCCAAGATAAGGACAGATTTATCCCACATTGAGTCACCTCTTAGGGACTGGACTGTACCCAGCCATCAAATCCTGGTTTTGTCCAAATTCCTAGTTTTGTTTCTTAGATCAAGAATGCAGTGTCTTCCCACTGAATCTGGATGCAGGCTAACTTTCTGAAAAGCAGTCCCTGTGTCAGAAACAACATTCCGAGTATGGTTTTACAACTTGTTTTTAAAATTATGCAATAATTCATAATAAATAAATACCATTACTAGCTGAGCATAAGTAGCTCTTGCAAAGCAATAGCCAACCTGAGCAATTGTTACTGTCTGCCAGAGTGTCTGTGTTGTACCTGTGTAAGTCAAGCATGTTGCATGTGGCAGCAGCTGTAAGGTTCCTTCTTCACCCCTCTCTTGTGAGGCATGCTCCTACTCATGTAAGTGGCTTCCTCTGTGTTCAAACACCCACTTTTGTCCTTGCTACATGCAAGCAGCTGGCCTGTCTCTGTGTACAAGATCTTCCCTTTGCAAGAAACTTTATCCCAAATCAGGCCAGCCTGACCCTGTACCCATCACTAGCATCTGCCTCCCTTTCTCTAGAAGCTCCAGGAGTAAGAAAGCAGCAACCAAACCCAGCTGCTGCCTTGGGTAAGAAACTGGAAAGCTGGACTGGTGTAGGAGCTGCCAGGAGTTCGATGAAGGTATGGTGGGTCTGCTTCTTTTTGTGACCAGTTCCAGCCACTCTCACAACCCTAGCAAAAAAACCTTAAAAACATACCACCTCCAAACAGAATATGTATTGACCTACATGTGAAAGTAATGCACACCTGCTATAGACCCCTAATCTGAACAAGGATAGCTATATTTTTTTAGTCTTCCTATTGAATGCCTGATATAAAGTACATTATAAATCTATATCTAGTATTTAGGGATTTTTTATTATTGCTGTAAAGAGCCCTATGGAGATCAGGCTCTGCAAAAACTTAGTCTGGGATTTTTTAAAAAGCTACAGCTAAAAAAATTAAATACTTGCAGACTCTCTGCTTACTCATTGATAATCTTCATCAATTATTTATGCCTTCCATTCTGATCCATTCATCAATTTCTTTTGCTCATCATGATACTGTTTGAATAGCTCTTCTTTAACAGCCTTTCTTGACAGCATCTTTTTCTTGGGTTCTTTCCAAGTCCTGAATATTGTTCCCCTCTCCAAGCTACTGCTCTCCTTCCATTCAGTCTGCCCTTAGCTCTGTATCCCCACCACAGCCGTAAGAACAGGCTACCTTTTTAAAGCATGTGGCCCTTAGTGTGGAGTTTCTCACACTACCACAGACCCCTGTACTCTTACCCAGGGGAGCTGGAAATGGTGGTGGCTCTTGTCCACTTTTTTCTGTGTGATCATCTGAACAGGCTGTTACAGGGCACCATGCTTGAGCCTACAGCCTCTTCTGCAGCCTGCTACAATCTCCCTCATCAATCAACCAGAGACAAGGCTGGAGAAAAACCTGAAATGTGAACTCAAAAACAGCTGCCCTTGCTCTGTCACCAGAATAACACAATCCCTAGTTGCACCATTTTTTTGCTCAATTACAGTACTTAGTGTGTTTCTCGCTAGTTCCCCCTGTTGTACTATAGCCCAAAGGCTTTTCTTGAGCTCAATATGCTCAGTAAATTTGGATGCTTTCAGAACCTGTTGAGCACAATGCTTCCCAGAGCACACAAAAGGCTTGCTGCCATCTGGCACTTGCTTTCTATCCCCTGTGTACTGTTGGTTTGGAAAGTTCTGCCTGTAGTGCTATTCTTTAAAAAAACATTGGCACCAATTCTCTGTAATAATTGGCCAGACCCAAAAATTGTTACTGTTTCTTTTGGTTCCTGTGGGATATTCTGCAGGTCCTGTGGGCACTGTCAAATGGAAATTTCTGGTATTTGATACTGTCTTTTGCTTGCAGATGCTGAACTGTACCTGCTGGGGATCTGCCCCCCTAGGTGATGCTGTTGCCTGCAGAGGCTTTGCGCATTCTGCCTGTAAGGCACAGATCACAGCAGGGCAGACGTGCAGTGTACTCCCCATGGAACCCAACAACCCCACGTGTTTGTCACTGAAATACTGCTGCTCTTTCATGTAAACCAAAGGCTATTGTTCCTGACTTTAAAGTTTAAAAAAGACTTTTCTCCTTGGACACTTTTTCACTGTACCTCTCAATGCTCTTTGATTAGATTTGGGGTGACTGTCAGTATAACAATTTTCATGTTATTATACATCACATTTGGAAATTGGGTTTCTTCCCCAGAAATCCATGTGACTCATTAATAGTCCATCCTCTTGCTACAGGATGTTCTCAGGAGCTGAAGACTGTCAGGCCTTCACTTTGCAATATTCTGTGGATCTTCTTTGACTTGATTCCATGGTTATTTGAGTCTTTTCTATGTGTCATTTTGTGACTTGGGATATTTTTTTAGCTTTTGTGAGAATACAGTCTGGAAATCTTGCATTATTTTCTCCAGCTGAGAAAACTACTGCCGATTTATCTGTTCTCTAGCAGCATGGGAATTCCTGATTTACTATCAGTTGTCTGTCTTAATTCAGGCATGTAGTGATACTTCTAGCAAGGTTTCATGCATTTTCCAGACTTTTGATGTGCCTAAGTAATAAACATTTTTTCTTATTTACAGTTGATTACTAGGGCTGTGTCATTATTACTAGGACTGCGTCAATACATTGTCATAGAATGTAGGAGCTTGGACCCTGATTCTGACAATAACACCAGAACTTTGTCATTGGATGGGACTCTGCATTCTTGGCATGCAAGTACCATCCTCTTCACTTCATCAGTCTGGGTCTGCTTTGGTGACCTGTATGTCCTTACTCTGTCACATCTGCAAATGTAGTACCACTGGATTTTTTTGTTTTCCTCTATCTTAAGCCTATAGATAATTGTAACACTCAAAAGCTTTCTGAGTACTAGAAAAACATTTCTTTTCAAGAAGGTGTCTTACACCACATATCAGAAGACTAATGGGTAGTTTGTAACTAGGGAACGTGTTGCATAGTTTGAAAAAGAAGTTTGGGAAAAGTTATGAAGATATTTCCACTTGCTGGCAGCATCATCTGTTTAACTTATTACCCCACTTTCATCCACCTTCCACCCCACTGTTTGTGATGAATCTTATATTTCTGCACTTTCTGTGGCAAAAATAGAACATGATATGCTACAGTCTTTGGGACACATGGCACATCTAAATGGCATATCTTTCAGAAATTTACTTTGAATTAAAATATAACAGGAGCAAATGATAAAGCTGGTCACAAAATTTTTCATGATTTCTAATGCAAAATTTCCTGATCTTAACTCAGGAGTTTACATGAAAGTCAGGAAAAAAGACCCAAGCAACTTGTCCAATGTTGTCTTCAGCAAATGCAAGCTGTGGAACATAATGACAAAGTCTTTTTGCACAGTGACATAAAAATGATTAAAAAATAGAGGAATTTTGTACAACATTCATTAAAATCGAACTGTCGTAAACACCGTTATAAACTGTTTGTAAAGGAAGATGTTATAGTAGGTTATATTCAAAGACATAAACACACTCACACATATGCATGCACACACATGCAAATGCAATTTGCAATTTGTTAAAATATTGAACTAAACCTGAAGGTAATATTCTCACCTTGCTGACATATTGTTGAAAATCTCACTGTTTCAATTGTCTTGAACTGATCCCATTCTACAAAGCCCTGAATGGAATATTGACATCATTTGCTGCCTTACGTGTTTAACACTTAGTTTCAATAAGATTAAATTGGTTATAACATCCCTCCTTTATCTAAGTTAATGAGCCAAGAACAAGCATGGAAATAAACCTGCATATAAGTGACAGGCAGAAAATGCACTTGGAAATTTCAATATACACTTCGTGTGGAAAATGGATGTGGCTTGTCCCTCTTTTCTGAAACTGCCATAGAAGTGAGAAACTATAAACATTCATCCTATTTCAGTGACATTTCTAGACAGCTGATTTCATCCCTAGCTGAAACCGTCAGTAAACAAAACATTGCAGCACTGATCATTGCATATACCTGCCTAAGTGTGTAGAAAAAGACCAGAACAGCGCCTTACAAACAGCAGGCATTTGCAGGGGTCTTTGGAAGCACTTGGACAGCTGTTGGGTAAAATGCAAAATCTCTCCCCAAAGTCTCTCCTCTGCTTTTCAAACCAGAAGTGGAAAAATGGTTATGCTTCTCTTTTTCATTTCTCCTCCACGTTCTGCTGCCACATTGCCCTTTTCCTCATGGAAGGACTCTCTAGTAACTCCAAACATTTTGAATGGAGTGGTCAAAGGGTTAAGTGGCACCATTAGGTGTGAGAGGAAGGACTGATAAGGACTCCCTCTGCATGGTCTCCAGAACAGCAATCACAGCCGAGTCCTGTGACTTGGAACAGCAGAGACAGGAATCACTGGGCTGCTAAACACAAAAGAAGTGTAGCCATGACCTGGCACACACCCATCTTTGAGGAGCCTGAATACAAACAGATAATCATTTTCTTACAGACTTTTCCAAGAAGAACACAGAACTAAAAGGAAAATCAGACATACTGTTTGCATTTCAGGCCCTATTATGAGCTGCTTCTCTGTTTGTGTTGTGCAGCCCCACATGTAAAGAGTGGGTAGCACCCTTTAGGCAGGGTGGTGACTACAGTACAGCAGGAGAATAACAAAATCAAGGAGGGACAAGTTTGGGTGTGAGATGTGCTCCCCCTAACAAAAATGTGGAGCAGGCTACAGTAGATCACCACAGCAGTTCTGCTGAACCACTTCCTAAAGCAGTGCTAATGCTGGACATTGCATATTGGGGCATTCAAGCAGGACTCAAAGCTGCACACAGGGTCACTCTGCTGTTCACCATCTTTTAGCTTAGCTGTGGTTTCTCTGATGTCTTCTGTCTAGGAAATGAAAAATTATTTTACCCTCTTGTCTAGCAGTGACATGATGCAATTATCCTTCATGTGCAAAGACTTGTAGCACACTGTGTGCTAAGTACTGGCTGTCAGATTCTCTGTGGCTTTAATGCTCTCCACACCTCTCTTAAAGGCAAATGCATGATCCCTGTATTTCCAGACACTTTTTCAGCAATGCACGTACCTCAGTAATAAATTTTTTAGATCTTTCTACTAGAAAGGTGAAACTCAGTTTGCTCACTCCCTAATTCTTCTCATTTGTCTGTCTGACTTTATTCTGCTGGTTTCTTACATTTGGCAACAGCCAGAACATTTCAAAGATAGAAGCTTTCACTACTGGAAAAACTTCCTCTCTCTATCTCCTAGTTGTCACTTTCCTTTCCTTGGATCCATTAGGATCTGTGGCCAGAAATCACAGAGATGAGTTTATCTACCAGGTCTTCTGCCCTCTGTGTTCTTTCATGTGCGGAGCAAGGACAGAATTTATTTTTAACTTGGCTACCTTTCCCACTCCCAAACCCCTCCCTACCTTACATTCAGCAGCTCCTGCTGTTAGAAGCCATCCATATTATCCTTCTGGGGTTGCTGACCAAAGTTCCCTCTGGCTCTGTGAATCAGAGCTATGTAAGTCTTACTTTTGTTGCATTTTCTGGTTGGGTTTGAAAAGACAATAAAAATACCTTCCTTATTTCCCAGCTGCGCATGGCTCTATGTCATGGCATTACTCTTTGGAGCAATTACACGAGCTCCTTCATGCTGACCCCAGCCTTAGAGATACCTTCTGAAATTTTCCCTTGCTTTGAATATTTTCAAAGATTACTGAACCTTTCACTTGGTTCTTTCCTCTTAGCAAGTAAGTTATATCTAAATGTCTATTTTCTGACAATTTCTGATTTTGAAATTTACAGAATTTATGTTTAAGTGAATTTATTTTTTAAATTGTGCTCTGTGTTCTGCCATTGTTTGCGATTTCTTTTGTAGGGGTATTCTTCTGAACTTACAGTAAGCCCAATTTCAAGGGTCAACTTCTATTAAAAAAGCCTCCTACTGTTGTTTATATTTTAACCACTGTGCTAACTAATGTACCCTGACTCTGAAATAAGATCTGATAAACTTCCACCTACGGGTGGGCCTCACAGTGATCAAATAAATGAGAACAAACACCACAAGACCAGAACTGCAAAGAGATTTAGATACTGTGGGGATCTATGAGGGAAAAGCGGAAAGAAGGAAAGGCACAAAAGTATAAATCAACAGTTTACAAGAGATCCTTTCAAACACAATGCCTTGATGGGTTACATCCTTGTCACAAGACAACAGTGAGGAATGCCAGTGTACCAGATGAAAAACACCTCTGTTTTGTCGTTTTCTTGTGGAAAACTTGTAAGAATGACTGCTTTTGTACCAGGAACAGTTGCTGATGATATTCTGAAGTCTAATTTTCCGGGATCAGCTCTATTAAGACAGAGATTAATAAGATTTCTCTGAATTTGCATTGCCATCTTTGAATGAAATGGCAGTGCAAGTGTTCTTTCCTTACTTCAGAGCTTGCACACCAATGTAGGAGCATTTTAATCAGATTTGAGGCAGTGAGATTGAGAGAAGAACCACAGCCAAGCCTAAAAGTGGCAACTGCCAATAGTCTATAAGGGAGAAGTATAGACTCTGAAAGACCTTTAACATATGGAAAGCTTGCAAAAGAGTTTGCTTACATGATGCATGCAAATTTTCCCAAACTATCCTGGACATGTGTTGACAAACTTTTGGCTATCACAATTAGCTTCTTTGGTTTTGAAAACCAGTAGGTAAAAGTGAATCTGATTAAAATCTCTAACACATAGTGTTTATTGATGAGTTTTACAAACTCATTTAAGACTCACAGCCTTTCAAACCTCTCCATGCAGGAGAAACAACTGCACTCACCCACTTCTGCAGCTTTTTTTCTTAGATTTTGACCACCAGATGTTCATGTAACACAGTAACCCAAGGAGTACCTCAGTTGAAATGGGGGATAAAGAAAAATGGGGAAGGTGCCAAAGATGCTGGGGAGGTCAGGGCTGAGCAGAAAACAAATTTTGCATTTGAGTAAGGAAAAAAACCACTATTTGATAATATCTGATGGGAAGGAGGCACAGGGATTGGCAAGCAGATGCTGTTTGTAGCCAGGGAGTCAAGAAAACCAGGATCTGGAGCAAGAATTGAAAATGGGATTAAAATTGTTAAAACCATATGGAGCTAAACCAGACTTGAATAGCTTTCAAAATCCTGCTTGCTAGTAAAGCCTACTTTGTATTCTGCTCCTTTGTTTTATCATTCTTTCCCAATGAGTAACAGTTCCTAAAACCTGATAAGCTAGATCCCACACATAATTGCATTATATCCAACCCATTTTCACTATCACCCTTCAAGTAGTTCCCTGAGCTGAGTCCAGCCCAAATCAGCTCCTCTCCCTGGCCCATCTGCTTTGTTTCCCTGGACTAACATCAGTGGTGTCCCAAGCCTCTACAGATATCCCACACTTTGCTGTTGTTGCATTAAAAGAGATTCAAGCGCAGGAAACAGCCAAATAACATGGTATTACACTACCCTACAGGAGAAAAATAGCATAGCGCCACAAGCAGGATCAGCTTTAGATTTTTCACATAATCAATAAAATAGAAGCAAATCTGGTTCTCATGCTAGAATGCCTTTCTCACATATTTACTCCTGCACTCCTAGTTTTATCCCAAGCTCTCAGCACAGTGCAACTTCTACCTAAAGCAAGCAGGATGACAAAGAAGTGAATAGCCTCATTCGTTTTTAGATGCAACTCATGATTCTGTAAACTTTTGGCCTTCAGTTGCAGAAGACTGAATTGCATGATCCAGCAGTGTCCATTCAAGTGTATTCTCCCCATCCAATATTCATCCTGCTCCTGCCTCTGGTGAGTCACGAACACATTTGATTCAAAAAGTTCTTTGAAAGCAACACCAGACAGTTAACATGCGAGAGAAGCCATGACTTGGTGCTGCAGTGCAACTTTTCCAAGGTAAAATCTGCTTAGGAAATGCAGAGCGGCTGATGTTGAAATCAGGATAACACACTCATGAGCAAAGTCTGTCACCCTCGCTGGATGAGTTTGTGCATGGAGTGTGAGGTTAAAAGTCTGGTAAGGGAGAGCACTAAATTGCTACCTATGGTTCTTCAACCTAATGTTTAAGGTTTAGAGTATCCTCTTAATCTAAAGTTTAAATGGAATTAAAATTAAGTCCTACTCCCAAATTTAAAAAAAAAAATTAAAAAAAGAAAACTCTAGGTCAAGGAGAGAGCAGAGAAAGAAATCTTTAATACAGAAGTAAAATTATAGTAAAACTATTTTACAGAGTTATTATCTGAGTCTTATCATTGTGCTTACCATGAGATTAAATAGTTATTCCTTATAAATCAATACAGGTATGTATGGCAGAATTTACTATTGGGACTCTAATGTCAAGAGACATTCCACTTCTGCCTGGACACATGATTTCCCATGCTTTCCAGCAACGTTATTCCTGTCTATTAGAGAAAGACCTAAGCACTTGAGAACAAAACATATCCTGCAAAACAAGAAAGTGCCTTCGCATTTAACAGCATCCAGTAGAAATGATTGAATCTGATTTGGTAATCCATCCAATTCAAGGTTGTTTGAACGGCCACACCACAGCAAGGGGGGAACAGCATGGGAGAATGATTAACTTAATCCTCCCGCCTTGTTTGTTTGATGCTGCCTCACTCCAGTGCGAGTCAATAAAACTTTGAGCGCCGACACATACAACTTCCAGCACCCTCCAGCTGGGCCAAAATGGGGATTAGCAAAGCTGCCTTTCTCCTTCTGTTCTTGCTCAGCTCAGGTAAGAGTCTTTTGCCTTCTGCTTGCCTAGGTGAGACTGGGGCCAAACACTTCAAACTCCATGTCGTGAAGGTAGGTCCCCAAATCCCTGAGTCACAACCTCCCGGGATTTGGGGCTTGCTGGCCAGGAAGAGCTGCTGCTGATCAGAGTGAGAGCTGTGGTTGCTCCAGGGTTGTCTTCTGTAGAGACACCAGAAAAGCAGCAGCCTTGATGTCTGCATGGGCAACTAGTGGCTCCTGGCAAACATTTTCCATGGTCAGAGATGGGGAGACCCTTGGGAGGCAGCCTGTCAAAGGCTTGTACAAAGACATGGCTCTCTCTGGTTTCAGCAGCCTTTTCTCTTAGGTTCGGGGATTTTTTTCTATGTTACTGCCAACTACTGTGATCCTTATTTTGATTGTTTTAAAATTTGTAATGCTTGTGCAAAACAGAATGACAAAGGAAAGGAAAGCTTGTTCTACACACTGCAGCTTCAGTCTTTTTCATAACCACATTCTTAATGGCAAATTTTTCATTCCATGTGATAGGGAGACCAAATCTGATCTGTGTTAGTTTCTGCAATATTTTTGATATGAAAAGATAGTTTTGTGCAAGATGGTGCCAAAAAATTTGTAACACACAAGAACTAAATAGGGTTTTTTAGATATACTTATATGGGTTTCATAGATATGAATATTCTCTGTCCCGAAAATCTTAAACTCCAATGAACTATGAGATTCAGACCACACATATTCTTGCAGGCACCTGCATAACCACCTAGTATGTTGTGATTGCAGTAAAAAATACAGTTACAAGTGTGCTAATGCATATGTAAAGATGCAATAAAATAAACAAACATTATACATGTGTAGTTTAAAAATATTTTAAAAAGTAACAGTTAGGAAAATGTATGGGTAGATTTTAGCTGGAAATACTAGAGACATGCCCCAGCATAAAAAAATAATCTAACTGTTATTTAATGCTAATAATTCTTGTTTCTAAGCTTTGTTTTTGCAAAAGAACAGCCTCAGTCAAATCAAATACCTTTCTCAATTAAGTGAGAATTTTATATGGGGGAGAAAAATATACAATTTGGACTTTTATCTGAAATACCATACTTTTGTTTGCAAATCCTTTCTCAAATGGTAGTAAATATTTGCATTTCTGCATAAGGTGGTGATATATCCTTCTGAGATTGTAAAATACCATACATATAGGGAAGATGCTAGCATGAACATTTACTGCATTTTTTTTCAGATTGTGTATTTTCCTTCTTTTTTTTGTTAAAGTATTGTGCCCTGCCATGTAAATATTACAGAAAAGGAAAAAATACTATGACCCAAATCAATTATGACCCTGTCAATATTTCTAAAATGAAATGCTGTAATAATAATGACAATATTAGTGCAAAATGTCAAAACAAAACAGAATTAAGTTTGCATGGAAGCTGTACCATAATAAGAATTCTTTACTTGTTTTTCTTTTCCTTGTGGAGAGCTTTGCAGCATCCCTATGATATTGTCTTAACCTAGTTTAATGTTTTCTCTCAAAACTCTTTTCGTCTTAAGGTTTTTGTTTTGAAATAACTAGTGGAATCAATGATTCCTCTGCCTGTCACATGAAATTTCATTGTATTCTTTTTCACTTGTTCTCTTCTCTTCCAGTAGCTATCCTTTTCTTCCATGCATAATGTTTAAGTAACTGTCAACCCTTAGGGATGAACTCTTCCCCCTCTACATGCAGAAAAACCCCTCCAGTAACTTCTCTGATTTTGCAATTGTATGAAAGGAAGCATAATTTGGCTTTTTCCCCTTTTTTATCAGCTCCAACTTGTAGGTACAAAATTATATTTAAGAAAATACCTAATTACAGGCTGAGCTATCTCTCAGGTGAAGGAATTTAATACCAGGATGCATATGAGCCTGCTTCACACTAAAGAGTGTTACTGAGGAAAGGAGGAGTTGTTGCCTTTCTCAGCTGGGAAGACATCACTGAACAACCCAATGGAGCCCCTGGTCACAGGCCATGGGTCTGAGTGGGACAAGGAGGCTTTTTGTCCCTCCTGCTGGCATTGAGCTGTGGCTGAGACAAACAGGGATCAGAGAAAGTGAAGGAGTTCCTCTCTGCAGCATGGCTGTTATGCCTGAGATGCCAGTCATGGTCTGGTTCATCCCCTGTCTGCCTTTTGTTCAGCCATTGTGTAAGGCCAGGCACAAAAACACAGAGCAGGACTGAGATGTCCTGCGATGACCAGGGGCCAGGGTGTCTGTTTGGGGTTGAAACCCTACAGAACACGTAATTCCCAGAGCCAAACATTCGTCAGAAGAGTCATATGTTCCCCTGATAAAGAAACTGTAAAAATCACAGGACTCAAGCAACTCCATGACCCTGCAGCTGAAACTCATGAAAGTCACAGTGCTGTGCACTAATTCTGAGATTGCACAGCTGTAACAGGAAAATACTAAATGGCAAAGTACTTTACAAAGACTTTTTTTTCTGCTCCTTTTTGAGTTTACCATTAAACATAGCTGTGCTTTTTAGTATCCTGTATATTTGTCATGCAGCTGTAGCTCAGAGGTCATTAGGTGAATTTTTTTAACTGTTTAGTGTTTTGCATTAATTCATTGCAATGAAGGGCAACAACTGCTACTGTGATTATTAAGTAAGTTCAGTACAGGATTATTACAAAAATGACAAACTGAACATCTGACAGCCCTAGGGGCTGAAGATGGTTTGTTTCTTGCAAGAGTAGGAGTCTTTGAAAGGAGGTGGCTGATAAATCTGAGCTCTTTCCATGTGGATAGATGGACAGCAGTGGACAGATGTTGTTTCACATCTTTCTTGAGCCCCATTTCTCCACTTTCTCCAAAGTAGGCATGCCAAATATTTTCTTTCTGAAACAACTTTTTTTTTTTTGCTCCTTGGCTCATCTTCTGTGCTCCCATCACTTCATACCATAGGTTCATATTACTTGTTATGACTTTCAGTATGATACAAAGCACTGTTCAAGCCATTTCTCTGTCCTGCCTTACACTGGGTTTTCAATGATGCTACCTTTTACCATACCAGGAAAGGAAGATTTACCCTTATTTTGTCACTATTAACCCAATTATTCCAGCACCTAAATGGTGATGTGACACAACTAGGGGACAAAGAATTTAATGTGAGAGTTTCAAATAAATTATGTCATCATTCCCATTTTCACACCTTTCTTTCTTTTTCCTTTTAGTGCGAGGAAGCATCCTAGACCGATATGTGAAAACAGAGGGAGCTTGGTTGCTCAACCCAATGAAGCAAGTTTATAGAGCAAATAGTGAAGAAGAATGTGCAGAGAAATGTGAAAATGAAGATAAGTTTTCTTGCAGGTAATTTCCACTGGTTCCCACATGTCTTTCATTGAAGGTGGTGGAACAATATGCCTTTTTTATCAGTAGTCTGAACTTTCAAGGGTTCTCTTATGAGTATGTGTGGGTTTGAGGTTTGCTGGAAAAACAAAAGATTTGTAGAAACAGAATGCCTGGGACATATAGCTGAAGACAGAAGAAACAGAGAAATTTAAAAAGTTATATTGAATTTTTATTGAAAAACTTTACAATATCTTGATGCATGGCTTGACATGCTGCAAACCAACTTGACATGGTTTTATCAAGACTCTTGCACTCCTCCAGCAATAAAGAGTCATAATTAATTTCTTGGAAATTTAGGACAGCAATAATGGCATTGCTTATTTTCATTGGATTAGCTATCTTGCAGATAAATCCATTATTCTGTGTTTCACTAGAGTTTGGACTTAGGTAACTTCTATTTACATGGAGAAAGAGATGGCCACCAAAACCTTAATGATCCTAAACCTTACTTTCAGCCAGGCCCATTCTGCACTTGTGCTAACCAGGCTCAAGGGGCCAGAAAGCATGAAAGGCATCGGTAAGTCTGTACCACTGGTCTTTGCTCAGGCTCCTGCCCAGTGGAGCCTTTTGCTCTGAGCCTAAGACCTCTGTATCTCCTGCTCCAAAGCCTTGGAGCCCATTGAGCCCCAGCAGTATAGCAGGAAACTGGAGCAGTGAGGAGAGAGATCCATTACTGTGGTGGGGGACAGTCCTCACGTATAGGACAGAGAGGTTTTCTTTTCCAGCCTTCATGTAATCTCTGTCTACCACTTCTGCAGCACACCTTTTTGAACTCAGCAGACTGATTGTCTGCAGTGCTGTTTCAAGCACTTGGTTCTACTTAATGCTTTTATTCAAGGCAGGGATACACTGGTGCTGACTTCTTAAATGTGTTTTGTAACTTTGTGTTTTAAATCAAAAGGGAAAATGAGACTTACTTTAAAAAGGTATAACCCTGAAGGATGACAAGGGTGTGCTGAGTGTGTGAAGTACCACCAATTCCCTTTGATCCAGCTTCATTCTGAAAACCACAGAGGGCAAAGCTTCAGTAGCACATAGGTCAGGAGGACAATGAGGAAGGCAGAAAGGTCAAGTCTATATATCCAGATTATATATTTACAGTTTTCAGGGAATTACTCTTCCCTTTTGAGGCATATTCAGACATGGTATCATTCCTTAGCTTCTGCCCCGGTGTCTAAGCCTACCGTCACCTGGCGCTGGAATAGCATCAGGTTATTGCCTCTTTAATTAATTATGTGAGATCCATTACAATCAAGCAAGAACAGGTACTATCTGGCAAGAAGGATTTGAGGGAACAAAGGTAAATGTTAGGCAGAGCTTTAAGACCAGGCCAGCACTACAGCATCAGTTAGTTATTAGTTATTATTAGTGCTTCAGACCAGTCTGTTCAGATCAATACCTCAGACTTGTTATCCCACCTTAAAGGTGGATTGGACTGTGTTCCTTAATTACTTCCCTACATACAAATTTAACACTACTGACAGCTCAATTAGCTTAATTGGGGGTAACAGCCCCGGTGCAGTTTTGACCCAGGACAACCAGCACTCTCCAGACCACTCATGGATATGATTGCCAGCAATGATCCGGATGTGAGCCCTCTCCTTTGGGAAGAGGCTGTGTGAGTTTACAAGCACAGGCACACGGGGGCCATGCCAGCTGGTCGCACAGCTACCGAATGTGCTTTGTCACTATTTGCTTTCCTGGTATGGATGTACCCACTGAATGCCATGCTGCTATTGCTCTTTTCCTAGTTCAGAAAAGCCAGCTGTAGGAATTAGTTAAGCTGTCAGGAGGTTTCCTCAAAAAATGTGTTCAGGAAAATAAGCATATTTTCAGCTATTGTTTCTTACATTGCTCTCTCCTCTTGATTTCAACAGGGCCTTCTTATTTACCAGTAAAGACCAACAGTGTTTAACATTGACTGAGAACACCAAAACAGCAATGATATTCAGAAGAGCAAATGCAGTTCTTTATGAAAAAAGAAGTATGTCTATGTCTCTTTTATATAATTGGATTGCACTTCAGATAAAAGTTCTCTCTAGTATTTGTATATTGTTATATGATGTTCATACTCTTCAGTTAATTAATTTGGTAACATTTTTATCCTGTTCTTATTTTGATGGCATAATTAATTGACATGGTGGATTTTTGTATTCCCCTTCTGTATATATTTTATTTATGAACATTTTTGTCATAGATGAGGGTTATTTGACAAAAATGTATTCCGTCTCTAATTCTTTCTGAAAATGGGAAATCTGTCTCTAAGAAATGGCAGCTATCCAATTTTTTATCCCCCATTTTAAAAATTATCACCTTATGCCAGATGCAAGGAAACAGTTGGGTTTTAAGACTATTTTTGAATTACGTTATCAAGCATGGAGGTCTAGCTATACACAGGGAAGAAGAAATGTGGTTTATTTTTAATGTAACATAGATTTCGTTGTGCTTGTTCCCTGGCTTTAATAATACACAAGAGAGAAAAGATCTCCTTAGGGATCATTCAGATATAAGACAGTGTGGTAAACTTTGAGTAGAATTACTACTATTCTGTGTTAAATGATTTCGTGATCATTGTCTCTGACCATTTGCTGATTCGTAACTTCAAAAAAAGTGTTAATGCATTTGAAAATATTCAAAAATTGGAAACTATTTTAACTCAAGACTTGGGTTTCCTTCAACAAATAAAGGTGCATCAAAAGCTGAAATGAACCAGTTTCTCAGCTGCTGAAAATCATGCAGTGGTTTTGATGGGCCAGTTTCTAACCAAAAGTCAAGAATCAAAATAACTACACAGTAAATACACAAGAGCTCCAGAGAATTGCATCTTTACCTCTCTGTCAACCTGCCCTTATCCCTCCCTGTGGGATAAGATAATGCCATGTGTATTGCAGCTGCAAGGAGACTTTCGATAGTTGCTCAACTGCTTTAGCTGGCTTGCAGCTGAACATCCAAATGAGATTTTGTTCAGACATTGTGGATATAAGGAAGCAATTTTTCACAGAAATGTGGGTAAGCTCTACATCATGTTGCCCAGTGAGGCTGTGGAGCCATATCCTTTGCAGATACTGACTGGACAAAGCACTGAGCAGTCTCGTCCACCTTAAGAACCTGAATGTGCTATTTCTGGGGCTGTGGACCAAAGACCACTGAGGGTCCTTTTCAACCTGATACTTTCTGAAGCCTATGGCCTGCTGCATTTTTTTCGTAGGTAATTTAATGTTTAAAACATTAGCTCTTTTATTATACCCAGAAGCAGGTGAGACTTTCCATAAATCATGATTAAGTAACGCTAAGAAATCTTCTGCAGTTCCTATTTAGAAGGAAAACTGAGTGGATCAATTGACAAGTAACAAAGCTAAAAGACTGAATACGTAATTCATATGTAAATAATCCTATTGATTTAGCTTACTGTGATCAGGAACTAGACTGTGATTTTGATATATTTTTGAGACATCCCTTGGATTTACTGAGGTTAGAACCTGGTCCTGTAATACTCATTGAGGATTTGTTATTACGTCTTTTGAAGCCATAGACATGGGTTTTAGTTTCTTGAAATAACAGAACCACACCACTAAAAGTGTGAAAATTTGTTGTTTGACATAACCAAAATTTCCAAAAATTGCACCTGTACCTGCAGACACCAGGTATCATAAAACCTGGTATCATAAACATCAAAAACACAGCCTATTGTGTATGTGTTTGTTAGATGGTTTCTCTATTGCTCATCTTTTTATTTGCAGCAATTTTTTCAGTCAAAGCAATTACTTGATGAGACCCAGTTGCTATTTATCATTGTGTTCGAAGAAAAGGATGACAATTAGTATAAAACTGACAGTTTCAGAAGTTATTTTTCTACAGTGTGTGCTATAAAAGAGAAATTTAACCTTCTCTGACTTACAGTAAAATAGTAAGAATTAAAGCTGCATTTGGGAATTGTTATCTACATATCTGTTTGTAAATAGTTAACCCAAGGGACATGGGTTGAGTTTGGGGTTCAAAGTTAGACATTTGTCATCAGAAAGAAAAGCCCTAAAGGTTATATAAACGGTCAAAAGTTTACACAAACAAAGAGAGTCAGCACTTGACTGATTCAATGTTCAGCAATTGAGGGGTTTAATGTTATTTTATTGCAAAATTGTATGAGGGATCTGAACAGCTTCCAGCTAAATTTTCTGGAGTGAACTTGCCTCTATATATACCTTGAAATAAAAACATGCCTAAAGGTACATCTATAAATCCAGGTCTAAACTATCAGCCCTCAGGAAAGCTGAACCTTGTTTTGGATTCAAATATTAGTTCTTTCCACTTTGGGAAAGACAGATCTGTGTAAAATGACATTGTTTCTCCAGATTTCTGTTAATCTTCTGCTTGTGCATCAGCTTTTTACAACTTTGATGCTGAGAAAAACTGCTGCAAAACTGGGTCTCTACAAATTTTCGATTTGGACACTACTTAAAGACACTGAGATGAACCAGGTCACAACCTAAAAGACAGGTTTCTTCCCTAGGGAAATGTTAAATGAGTTTCCTCCTTGGTTTTCTGAGCCAGAGGACACATTGCCTGACAATGACGGTCCCTAAACTGCAGATACAGAAGCTCTGAGAGAATAGGCCAAGATCTGAGTTCCTTCAGCTGTGTCTTGGAAGAGATGCCCCTTGGAAGCCATCTCTCCCCTGGCGGTCACCAGTTCTGTGCTGGGAAAGGCGATCGACCAGGTGTCCTAGGAAAACCTTGGGGGCTACAGTGGGGTTATGGTTGCTCCTATCTCCTGGGGAAAAAAATTGCAACACTGAGCTTTCAGTTCTCCTTTAATTTCATGATTATTAATTTAAAACTTTTTAATGTTTTTAGACTACTAACCCCAGATTTAATCAGCATTAAAATTCCTCTTGTCTTATACAGAGACAGGATTTCATTACTAATTCTTTCAGTCTTTATTTTTCTATTTTTCATGAAAGTACTATTAAGTACCAAAATATAGGACTGCAAAGGTATATATATATATAATACACACATTCAACCAACTATCTATTTTATATTGAACAGTAGAAAGTCATTGTTTTAGCATATCATAAATTAATTAAATCTCATTCATCACAGGGTGAACTTTAATGAAAAAATGTCATATTAATTATATGAACTTCCAAAAAATTGCTCATTTAAACTGGTAAAATACTATGTGTGTGCACCTGCAAATCTGTGTTGTTGTCTTCAGCTGGATTCAGATGACTGTCTTTAAAGGTTTGATTTTAATTACTGTGCTTAGCTATAATAACGTAACGGGAGGTAAGAAAAAGAGAATGTGTTGGTATTTTGTTATAGCACCTGTTTAAATTTTAAAAGCATATTTTATAATTTAAATCTACCATGGCATGTTCCAAAAACAACTGGGTTGTGTTGCACTTATTTCTCTGGAATTCTGGTGTAGAACTTCTTTGCTTTCACATACATTTTTCAGTCCTAGTTAAGTCCACTAAGACATCAGCTAACAGGTTTTTACAATATGAACTGTCTAATTTTGAGAGCATAAGAAAGTAAAAATATGACCAAATATATTTAAATATATTAGCATGAAAATGGATTTTGTATATTTTAGAATCCAGTGGATATGTCATGATACTGATTAAGCACGTGTGATTTCAGTTTATCTTCTAGAATGCAAGGCAGGAAAAGGTGTGGATTACAGAGGAACAGAAGCCAAAACTCAGAAAGGTGTGAAATGCCAGAATTGGGCTGATAATACCCCACATAAGCCAAAGTAAGGTCATTTAATATCTGTTTGTGTGTTTTTCTGAAATTTTGTCAAGCCATACATATGTGCTAATTAGTCTTGTAAGCAATTTGTTTGGTGTTAGAAGTCTTCTTATAAAATATTTTTCTATACCTATTTAAAATAAGATCATTCTCTAATATGAGTTATTACTCAGAGACCTCCAAGTGGTTCTCTGTGATCAATAAAGACATTGTCAGCCCTGGCAGTCACATTTAAATTTTGTGGTCTTTACATGCAGAAAACACTAGACAGGGAAACTTCTGGTTCTGCTGAAATCAGAATTTTCCAGTAATCTCACCAGAGCAAGAACTTCTTCCCTTGGCCAAAGGTGTAACATGTGGCAGATGAGATAAATGTGCATCATTTTATCAGTGAATCCACAATTATCAAGGCAGTATTCTTGTATTAATAAAAAATACCTAACTGTGTTTTTTTAGTAACCTTCCATTCAGAAGTTACAGCATTCAGGTTACAGAGGACTCTCACATTTCAGCAAATATCTTCTCATTGCATCTCCCAGGGAACATATCCCAGAGGAAAAAGTTCACTACATGCTACATGGTACCTTGACCGAGCAATAACTGCTGGAAACCAATAGCTAAAGTAAATGCAAGTATTAAAGGCATGACTGGCCTGAGAGGCACTTTATTTCCAAGTCTATCACTGTGACACTTCTGATGTTTCAGCAATGGCACACACAGTGACAGTTAGGAGCCCTGTAAAGACCAACAGCTACAAAATGGTCCTCAGATAATGATTTCATTTTTAAAGTTCTCAGCTGAACAATTGGGACACTTTCCTTGTTCTGTAATCCCTTTTAATTCTGTTCCAGTTACACACCTGAAAAATATCCCAATGCAGGACTGGAGGAAAACTACTGCAGAAATCCTGATGATGATGAAAAGGGACCCTGGTGTTACACAACAGATCCTGATACCAGATTTGACTACTGTAGCATCCCTGAGTGTGAAGGTCAGGATACACATACTGACTTCTTTGCATTTTTTGCAAAATGTGTTCAAGAATGTGAAGTTACTCAGGTACTTTTAGTTTCAATTGAGCATTTATTTGAAACTTGAATTTAGTTCTACACAAAACTTTCCAAAACATTTTCAACATCAACAAGGAAGATATCAAAAGACCCTCAAAACAGCTATACAAAGTGCCTGGATAAAAAATGGCATATGGGTGTATTCACATATCATAAACTTAGAGTTGAACCAAATGACAGTTGCTAGTGCAAAACTCAATAAAATGTGACAGTAGCAAAGCACAGATTTTAAATGATACCTTAATGGATTCAATTTAGCTTTTTAAAAACCTATAGTCTATAATGTTGGTTTAGTTTTGTTTAATGGAATACTATAAATGTAATTAACTAGTTGAAGTCATCTTACCAAGGAAAATAAGCTTTTACTTTGCCAAAAAAATGACTGTACTTAAGCCTTGTGCTCTGATCAGGCTCTTGAGTTTCATGTGAGATATGTGGGAGTGTTTATGGACCAGTTCATCAGGGGCTTTCTATCTCTCTTGTCCTTATTCTGCCTTGTTCCTACAGTAGAGTGCATGCACTGCAGTGGAGAAAACTACCATGGAGTAGTTGCAACAACACAGTCTGGGATTGAGTGCCAGCGCTGGGACTCCCAGCAACCTCACTCCCATGGGTACCTCCCAGAAAAGTGAGTCAGATTTTGTGATGGTCTATTTATCATCAGTGATGGTTTGAAGACCACCCTGCACCAGACAGGATAATTGTTACAGCTATTGGTAACATGCCTTAAAACTTATTTTTCTGGTTCAGTTTTCCAGAGAAGGATCTGAAGAATAATTATTGTCGTAATCCTGATGGTGAACCTCGGCCCTGGTGTTTCACTACCAGTCCAACCAAACGCTGGGAATATTGTGACATTCCTCGTTGCAGTGAGTCTGACTTTAGACTTCTTCCAGTCAGAGTGATGCAAGGATCTAGAACAAACAGAAGAGGTCCCAAAGTTAAAGAAAAGTATAAAAGACAGCTGAATTTTATCACAAAGAAAAGAATTAATCACCTTGAAATGAACCTGTGATAGCTTTATTGAGGCTAGACATTTCTAATGGTTTTGCCTGGAGCACATCTCCCTTCCTTGATGTGATTTTCTATGATCAGGCATTTCAGTGCTTCTGGTATTTCTTCTGATGTTCCTCTTTTGATGCCAAACAGTTTCACTCTTCCTGAAAATGCTTTGTCTTTTGTTTTGCTCTTCCAAATCAAATCTCCATATTTTCAGTTTTCTTTTCCCCTAAAGGCCTGTCCCTTCTATTATATTTTTCCTTGGGACTTCTCACCAGACCTCATTCCTCGCTGTCTCTCACCAGTTAGTCTATTTTACACCTGCACCTACCCCTGTACTTATCACTGATGGCCCTGACACTTTCACCCCAGCTGTGTTCTGACGGGGCAGCTAGCACTTTCATATCCTGACTTTTGTATCCTGTATTGTATCCTGGCTACTGTAAAGGGGCAGATGCAAATGACCTCCTGGCACTCTGACTGCTTTTGAAGAAGATAAAATGGGAGAAAGAAAAGTTAAGAAATATATGTTTAGATCTTTTCTCTGCCTTTTGGACTTTTCCAATATTTTGATATTTAAACCTTACCTGCAAAGAAATCTAAAAAACCCAGTTAATTACAAAGCTCAGAGTGGTTTGTTGGTTTGGATTTTTACTGTATCTGGAAGGCACTGATTAATTTCAGTTCCTTTTTCTGTAACAGCAACACCCCCACCACCTCCTGCACCAGGGCGTCAGTGTCTCTCAGGAAGAGGAGAAGACTATCGAGGCACAATAGCTCTTACTGAATCGGGAAATACCTGTCAGCACTGGAGTTCTCAATCTCCCCACAGACATGCTCGCACTCCTGAAAACTATCCCTGCCAGTAAGTGAAATCCCTCTGTTATTAAGTGTCCATGAGAAATATCAAGTCTCAAAATTGCTTTTTTTCTTCATCTATATTGCAAAGTTCTTTAGTTACACCAGCATTCATCACCTGCTGGCTATCATATTTTCAATTTTTTTCACACATTTCTTTTTATTCACTTCTTTTTTCTTGAATACTGGTGTCTCTGCTTGATTGACTTTTTTTCTTCTCATTTCACACTTTTACTGCACTCAGATGAAACCATGTGGACTAAGAAAGCTACAGTTATGATATTTGCTTGGGGCTAGATTCTTTCACCCTACATTCTTTCTTCTGTGCTGCTCTTGGCCTCAAAGTACTACAATCTCTTAATTCATCCATTAATCAAGCAGGTGTCTGGTTTAGCACGTCTGAAACACCAGAGAATTGCAATTATTCATGTAATAGAGGGCATCATTAAATGACAGTAGCAGTTACCTACCAGTAAACACAACAGTAAACTAGACAGCAAGAGATTCTCCTTTTCTTTATAACCTTTAATAGCTTTCCAGGAGAGACTTTTATCAGTCAAGTTTTCTGTTTTAGGAGCCTAGATGAAAACTACTGCAGAAATCCTGACGGTGAGAAGAGGCCATGGTGTTACACCACCAACACAACTGCCCGGTGGGAATATTGCAACATCCCCTCCTGTGATAGCACCAAGCCAGAGGCCCCTGGTAAGAACAGGAGACAAGTGGAAGCAAAGGATCATCATGGTTTGTTTTGAAATATCTTGTGTGACTCTGTTCAGTTGCTTTGTTGCTGTCACTGTCAGCATTGCCGTGTCTAGTTGAACTCCTGGGTCTGATGTGGAGCCCAGGCTGATGTGCTCAGTCTGATGGATCAGTGCAGGAGCTTTTAAGTCAGCTATTGACTCAGATCAGGAAATACTGCAGTAACAGGGGTCTTTTCATTTTGCCAAGTGGTGGTTACCTCACTTCTAAATTTTTTAATGCTCCATGGAAAAGTTAGTTAGCTTTACATGCCAGTTCCTTAAAAATTGAATCTGAAGCAAAAC
Source organism: Pardalotus punctatus (assembly GCA_013400915.1). Lineage (NCBI taxonomy): Eukaryota > Metazoa > Chordata > Aves > Passeriformes > Pardalotidae > Pardalotus > Pardalotus punctatus. Next base: position 166,968 of record VZTX01027356.1, read on the forward strand.
CTAAGATAATACAAGAGCAGTGAACCAAGACTCCATAGAAAACAATGAGAAAAAAGCCTTTCCTTACACAAGGTAGGCTTGTTCTACATATATGTCTGTGACAAAGACACAGATAGCCCCCTATCCTGAAAAAATGTTGATCCGTATGTTAATTATTTGGCTTGTTAGCTGAAATAAACCCCCACGTGTGACAATAAAATTGATGTGTAAGTGCTTTTAATGTGGCATATCATGAAATTTTTGCAAACATCTTTTGGAATCATCCTTTTGACCTACAGTCTGGGAAGGATTCTGTTACAGAAAGAGTGCTGTGGTGGTCAGTGAAACACTTTGGCTTGTTGTTTTCTGTTGTCTTTCTCTGCTCATGTATAAATGTCGAAGTGTTAAGATGCAAGAGATTGGTTTCTGTTACTCATTACAGCTGTTGATGTGCCTGAGCAGGCTCAAATTACTGAGGAGTGCTATCAGGGCAATGGGGTGACTTACCGTGGTACAGCTTCTTTCACTCTCTCGGGAAAGAAATGCCAAGCCTGGAGCTCAATGTCACCTCACCGGCACAACAAAACGGCAGAGAACTTCCCAAATGCGTGTGTATATTTCCCAGGTTTCATTGGACAATGATCATTCATGAATTTGTTTTGATTTGCATCATCACTGTACAACAATGATTATAAAGTTGGGATGGGAGTGTACTTGATAAAAATAATCCCTTCCTTTTCTTCTTGTTAACCTCATTTTGAGAGAAAGCACAGTTGTCACTATTATACTTCAGATTAATTAACTGTGTGTTTCTACATTGCTTCTAAAGCAATTAGTAGCTATAAATTTTCCCTTATGCTGAAGTGGACTGTTTAATATACATCAATTTATTAATGAGTTTAAGTCTTTGCTTCCTAGGCTGCAAGTCATTAGAGCTTTGAGGAAGAGATAGGTTGTTTTCTTGTTCCTAATATTTATCATTTATTTTTTGCAAAATGCAAAAAACTATTCCTTTTTAAAAGCTATTACTGTAATTGGAAAATTATAATAAATTATGTATTTGCTATACATGTATGCATTTATTTATCTGGATTATTAAATTATATTCTACTATGAGTGTTAATCAGTGAATTAGTATTTGACATATTTAAATAGTCTATGTGTCCTGATTTCTTTCTGCTTTCTACTGAAAAAGATTTCAACTGGCTGTGACAGAATGCACATGGTAAATGATATATGCTAACTCTGTAGCAGATCTACTTTCTAAAATGTTCTTTTGAGTTCTCCCCAGAACAGTGGCACAGATAGGAATATATGTTTGCATTTGTAGGGGCCTGAGCCAAAATTACTGCAGAAACCCAGATGCTGACAGCCGTCCATGGTGCTACACCACTGACCCCAGTGTGAGGTGGGAATATTGTGACCTGAAGAAGTGCAATGGCCAAGGGCCACAGACTGTACCTAAACCTCCTCAGACAACACAAGAAACAAATTCTGGTGAGAATACTTTCAGCTTCCCCCAGAAATACCCATAACTAGCAAGCTGGTTTTTATGGAAACATCTTCAAAAATTGAATGAGGATGACATACAGGAAACTCTAAATAAATACAAAACTTAATATATTATTGTATCCACTATCTTCATTTTCTGAACATTCTTGTAGAATTCTATAGCAGGTTTTCTGAATTAAATTTTAGACTAATATCAAATCTTTTGCCTGCTACATCTGGCAGTATGGGAAACACAAGGAAGCAGATGGCCACTAGTCTCCACACTGCTGTGGGAGGGCAACTAGCAATGACAGAAAATGCAGCAGTGATGGCATCTTGCTGGCAACTGCTCCAAAAAGTCTTTTCCTCTGCCATGCATTCACATTTCCAGGGTTCCATTTCCCATCAGAGGATAGCTGGCTTTTTTTGATTCAGTTCAGATGCAACTTTGGAATGCAGTAGATGGTTAGAGTACTGCAGCTTTCTTTTGTGAATTTTTTTTTGCTATGACACATTTTTCTGGTTATAAGTTTAATAATTTTAGCTGAGCATGTATTACTGCTTTTTACCTACTGTAAAATGTGGCACTGGACAGATATCAGTGTCTGCAAGGAAAACACTTTATGAGTGCTTGGTCTGTTTAGTCCTGATTTCTGGAGTCATGAAGGATCAACTGAATGTAAGCTTCTCTGATTTATTACTTTTGTGATCATGAAGAAAACTCTTAAAATACAAGGAAATTAAAATGTCATTGTTAGTCATCATTGACACTATGCAGCCCTTCTTTCCTTGTCTACATTGTGTAGGACATATAAATTGTAGTGGTATTTCCTCAAATTCATCCCTGCTTCGCTACCATCATGTGTGGACATGGCCCAGCGGCTCACAGCCATTTCCTTTTCTTCTTTTTTTTCCACAGACTGCATTGTGGAAAATGGTGCAGACTACCGTGGCACAGTGGCAAAAACTGCAAGGGGCAGGACTTGTCAAGAGTGGAGCTCTCAGACACCTCACAGCCACGACTATTTCACTCCCACAACTCATCCAAGAGCAGGCCTGGAGAAAAATGTAGATAACTGTTCATTTAATACTTGTTGTTATTGAGCTTTGCCTGTCATTTTCAGTGTCCCTCAGCAAGCATTTTGTGGCAGGTCTTTGTTAATTAATTTCTTTCCTTCAGTTCAATTCAAAACCTGATTATGATAATTCTTGCTGACATGACCAATCTGTGCTTCTGTGGGACAGTGATGCCCAGAAGTTCTATTGAATGCTTCTGCAGTGCATCCAAGGGCTTCAGATGGGCACTTGGCTTCAGATGGGCACTACTGAGGACTGACCAACGTTGGTCTGTGGGCAGCACCTCTGTCTCCTCTGACAGAAAGAACACCTGGGGTCATAGGTTTTGGTAGTACCAGGGACAGGTGAGATGGTGATGAATCTGATGTTCAGTGCAAGTGACTTTAGAACTTTCTTTAGTCAATTTTTTTATGGCATCACATACTTTGTATTGAATACCAGTTCAAACTGGGGAGTCTCCCTCTAAAAAGCTGCCTGCCTTGGTTCTTGCATTTGTCAGAGACTCTTGGTAACAAATATTTTCTCCTTTTTTCCATGACATGGGATATATTTTAGGATAGGGAAGGGAACTACAAAAGATACCTGTTAGCATGCAGTTATGTGAGGTGTCTGCTCTAAGACCAGTCAATATGCCCAGGAAAAAATTAGAGAGTGATTGAAATAACCAGCACCCACATGAGGGTGAACACTGCAACCCTGCATCACCACAGGCATCACCAGGCTGTGCAAGAACAGCTTACACAATACTCACTTGTCCCTGAGCCATTCAGCCAGAGGGGATGTGAAAAGACATCAGGACTGCCCCGACTGCTCCTACTAACTGTGGTGAAAGCAGGAGTTGATAGCTTCTGCAGTTTAGAAAGCTTCATCCAAGGTCAAGTTCTCCTAATTTTTCAGATTTCAGAGATCTAAGGTTGCCCTAGTGAAGCTTACTGTCTGAAGACAGTTGAAGAAGCCTGGTTTTTATTATCCTTTCCCAAACTCACAGAGCAAACGGAAAAATGAAACAAATTTTGACAAAAGGAATCAGAAATCACTTACAAGAAAGGAATTTAAAAAATGTTTTCCAAATTTAATTTAATTTTCTTTTCAAACTTTAATTGGTTGGCCTTTTTATTCACTGGTTAATAGCTGGTGTCTTTATTCTTTGTTACAGTATTGCAGGAATCCTGATGGAGATGTGAATGGACCTTGGTGCTACACAACAGACCCAAGAAAAGCCTGGGAGTACTGTGACATTCCCAAGTGCCGTAATTATTCCTTTAAAGACTAGTGTCTCCCTTTCCTGTAACTTTTTTTGACATCTAGAGAACAGTCAGAGATTAGTTCTAAAAACTGATCTAAATGCAATGTCTTTAGAGTAGAAATGAAGGCTCTTGGAAAGTGATGTTCAAGGTCTGTCTGAAGTCTTAATATTGATCTTATTCCTTGAAAGCCCCAAACACACCACAAGATATGGAGCCCACTAAAGCTCATGGGGTTTTGCCATGTTTTTCAAAATGAAGAAATTTTCCCTGCTCCTGCCCAATCTCCTGGTGTGATTCTGTATGTGGCCTGGCTGAACAAGGCATGTTTTTATCCCAGCCAAATTTTTGCACTCCCTGCTCATGTGTCTCTGGTTCTGTTCTGGATGACAACCAGATTGTCCCTCCTCTGATACTGTACTGTATCTGATGTCTGGAAAGTGCATCTGACCCAAAATATTTAATCAGATGCCCTTTGTCTTTGTTAGTAATAATCAAACCATTTGATACGCTGAAGGAGGTCGTGCAACGAAATGTACAATGATAAAGATTTATAACATTTTGGTTTCCAGTCCCTTCATGTCTACCAAAACCAGAAACTATGGTAGAAGAGAGGTAGCTCTCAAAAGAAGGGTGACTTCCTTGCTCCTTTATCTTCTCAGTGGTGTGCAGAAGAAAATATGCTGAGATAAAAACCCAAAAATGGAAAAACAAGAGAAAAAGAGTTGTTCTATACATGCACACACTGTAGCTGTTAAAGTGGTACTGCATTAAACAAGTTGGGTTGGGACTCTTAAGGAAAAGAATAACAATTTCTTATGGATATTGTATTCAATTTTGATGATCCATTTCTTCTTTAAATTAATATGGGGTTTTTGTTGAGATGTTAATCTAAAGAACAGAGGAAACATGGCTTTTGCCTTTAATTTCATTAGTTACCTCTTTTTTGCTGAAAAAGTTCTAAATTCTGTGTTGATAAGAGTCAGTTCCCCAAGGCCAAATAAAAACTACCCTTTTTAATGACTCAGAAACACCTGAACTGCCAAAGGATCCTGAGATGAGAGTTGACAAAATTTTGTTCCACAGAGACAGCGATAGAATTTCACCTGCTGTGCCACCAAGATTAGTTTAAAACATCTGCCAGGGTAACTTGTGCACTGCTGACATCCATAAAAATGAATTTAAGAATGTTGGGAGGATTTATTTTTTCCTTCTCTCTCTTTCCTTCTCCTCCCCAATTTTTTTTTTTTTTAATTTTTTGTTTTGTTTTGTTTGGGGGTTTTTTTCCTGACTGTAGAGCCACTGAGAACTGTATGAGAAAAAAAAATTATTAGACATTTTTAGGTGGTCCAGATGAAAGTAAGCTAACAAAATATACATGATGTATGGTATAGAATTACTTGAAGAGAAGCAGAAGCTGAAGTGACAAATGTAACAGGTTCACCTTCTAGTTTTCTGAGTTCATAGTGAATGTATAGCAAATTGCTAAGGTTCCGTACGGTGATTTTTTTTTCTTGTTTTGTAGCTCCTTCTCAGTATGAATGTGGAAAAGCCAAGTTCAGACCAAAATTGTGTGCTCAAAGGATTGTTGCAGGGTGTGTTTCTCATCCACACTCCTGGCCCTGGCAGATCAGTCTCCGTACCAGGTATGGTTATTCCCCATTACATCGGACTTCACATGCAAAGAATTTTTGCCTCTCATAGGATGTTATAGTATGCGGTTTAAGCATTCTAAACTTGATTTTAATTTAAAAATAACTCAAGGCTGAACATTGTGTGTGCTTTTCTTAAAGAAGGTAATTTAGACAACCAAGAACACTCTGTTTTATGACAAATAGCCAGAAGATCAATAAAATTGTGAATTTCAAAAACATTTTCACTAGTAGGCAGAATGACTTTAAATCTGTCACTATATTCTACAACAGAATCAGTTTCCAATGAGTAAAATCAACAGGGTGGCTATTACATCTCTTGATCAGTCCTTCCATGTAAGTATTTGACCACTACTGGCAAAATTATTAATAAAACTAGGAATCAAGACCAATTGCAGAGTTTTATGACTGTGATTAGAGCTAGAAAAAGTCAGAATGTCTAAAATGGTGAACCTTACTGTGTACAAGGTTTTCCAGTAATAGAAACACTGACCAAGAGCAAAAATCTAGGTGTTTCCATACAAGGCCTCATAAAAATGTCCACAGAACCCTACCATCATTGTAAGAAATATTATTCAAGAAAAGCATAACATTTCTTAATGAAATTGTGGAATAATGTCTTTATTTTGTAAAGGCACACATGTTAGAAATATTACCTGATAAACTACAGTAGGATTACCATCCCCATCTTAAACCAATGCCCTTTTCGTGGCTTTTTGCTCTATTACAGTTTTGGCTTGCATTTCTGTGGGGGAACTCTGATAGATCCTCAATGGGTTCTTACTGCTGCCCACTGCTTAGAAAAGTAAGTATCTGTTATATTCTGCACCGGCAACTTTTTACACTAGATAAAAAATCGCAGGAGAAACAAAAGAGATCCAATAACCAACCTGAGCTGGTTGCAAACAGCTTGCAAGCAGTTGAGAATTGAGCCAAGTCTATTTGTCATTCATTAAAGCTGAGTTTTGACTGTAAAACAGAGTGATGGTGATAACTTCTGCCAATTTGAACTCACGTGCCATAATAAGGGATTAAATTTATTCCAAAATTTGCTATCTGGCTTTGATAGAACAAGGTGCCAAATAATATTGTAAGAGGTCTATGTCCTGGTTGTGTATTCATCAGCTCACCCTGTGCACTCATTTCCAACAGGTCCTCACGAGCAGCTGCATATAAAGTATACCTTGGATTACACAAAGAACTCGCAACAGAGCCATCGGTGCAAATACGTAATGTAGAGAAGTTGTTCAAGGAGCCACACAGAGCAGATATTGCTCTGCTCAAACTGAGCGGGTACTCTATCACCTGGAGCATTCCTTTGCTCTGATGGGACAAGATGACTAAAAAGTGGTTGCTGATGTTATAGAAATGAGTGTTTCTGCACACTCTGTGTTCAATTAGTGATTTGAGACCCTCTCTTTCTTCCCTTTCTGCAGAAGCTCCAGGGTTTCAGAAAAGGAAAGGCTACCTTGGGAGGGGAGGAGGGCTAGGGACAGTGACCCAGGCTGGAAGTATGCTGGGTGCCAGCTGCTGGGAGGTGAGGCAGTGGCAGCAGAATAGGAGGAGGTAATGCCTAGAAGAGCTTTCAGTCTGTGTTTCTACATGCTTCTACCTTGATAAGGTAATGATGATTGAAACCTGCAATATTAGCATGATTTCAGTGAATGCTGTTTCCATGCTGTGGTGGGGAGATTTCCTCTTCCAGCTGGTCTGGCCAGTGGCCAGACAAAGAGTTTGATGTAATACCCAGTATGGCCCTTCTTGCATCTGTTTCCATTCATCAGAAATGCTTGCTGTGGAACTATGCAATCAAAAGGAATTTGTCCATACAGCTGCAACCAGATGTGAACATATGGTGCTTGGGCTTTCATTGCTGTGGTTGCAGTGCAGGTCCAAAACAGATGCAGGGTCAGCATAAAAATGTGGCCTCATAAATGAACTTTAGCTGCACCCAAAGGCAAGTCAGATGGACTTGGGTTCTGCTGTGTGCTAAGTGTCCCAACAAAAAGTTATTTATAGTCAGACTGGATGCAGACAGAGTAAGCTAACACCTAGGTGGTAAATGCCACTAATTCATACCCTTTGTAATAGTCTTGTAATTAGGTTTTGTTGGCTATGCATTAGCCTAAGTCAAAGCATTCTCCTGGAATAATGTTGGTTCTTTTTATGTCATTCTCCATTTTAGACCTTTCCTTTTCTGAGGGTTTGGAGCCTAAAAAGCAATTTTGCACATCAGAAAAACACCTTAACGGAAGCTAAGGATTTAAATAATAGGAGGCTGAATGTATATAAAGTATTTTTAGAAACCTGGAGGTAGTATCAAGTATAATTGTGCTGATGATTGTTCCTGTTTGTTCGTTTTAGACCAGCAGTCATTAATAATCATGTAATCCCAGTTTGTTTACCAAAAGAAAACTCTGTGCTAGGAGGAAGAGAGGAATGCTATGTGACGGGCTGGGGGGAAACAAAAGGTGAGACAGCATTAACACATTTAAAAGCTCCACGTTTTGAGCCTGGTTTTGACTTGTATCCGAAGTATATTCTCTTTGTGCCTCACACAAGCTATTGATGAAAAACCTATTTCATTAAAATTCATCAGGTCTGTCCAATCTTTCCACTTCCTCTCTCTGACAGATTCTCCTAAACCACTCAAAAACTGAAACCCACTAAACCGATGCTACAGAAGGAGAACCAGACCTAAGGAGCCACTTCTCTGTCAGTCCACTAATGATTTTCCCCCAAAGTGGGCTTTAGCCCAATTGGATGAAAAGTTTTTCTAGATTTAGGTTATTTCTTAATCACATAAATGTGAGTTTGCTCATTCTCTTGAATGATTCTTCCTCCCATCCAGGCTGGTTCACATCTCACACAAATATAACCCTCATTTTTAAAACCTTCCACTCTGTCTTTGCTGAGAAGTGCATCGGTATCTTCTCTGCCTTCTTGCCCGTCATGCCATTTTCATCTTTTACTTCTTACCTCATTTCTTCCACAGAAAACTCAGATATAGAGAAATAAAATGGCTTGGGAATGACTCCCACAAGTATCTGTGGGTACTGGATCCACATGGATGTACTGTGAGAGCAGGAAAGTCAGTGATGGGTGGTAGAGGGTAATAAGTACCATAATACTGATAATGCTTACTGATTTCGGTATATCTTCATATTGTGCATGGGAAGTGTATGCGCAGCGCACACTATGCTGATTTTACTGGTTATCCATATCCTGATATTTGTGTTTTGTGAATGTGATCATTACCTTTGTCATTCATTCTTTTTTTTGTTTCTTTTTTATTTGCAAAGGTACTCGTGGTGATGGCTACTTAAAGGAAACTGGCTTTCCTGTAATCGAGAATAAAATATGCAACCGCCCTGAATTTTTGAATGGTAGAGTCAAAAAGCATGAGCTCTGTGCTGGGAATATTCATGGTGGCACAGATACCTGCCAGGTAAGGAAGTCTGTGAGCATCAGAGCTGGCTGTAAGAACATTCAAACCAAGTAGTGCATTGCTTTTTGGGCTTTAGAGGCCCAGAATCATCCTTGGAATGTTGCCACACCAGGTCGCATCTGAGCTGAAAAATGCCCATGTATTCTGCTCTTTCCTTGCTCCCTTGTCTGCTGCTGGGAATTGGGGCAATTTTTCAAATAAGCCTGAACTACCGAGCACATGGTAACACACAGCTGCACAAGGCAGATGTATGGAAGCCAACTTAAAATGACAAAAGGTCTGATTTTCTTTCCCCAGGCCCCCTTGCTTGCCTCAGCCAGACTACTCCAATGTCCAAGCTAGCTCAGTTAACAACATCTCAGTTAGCAATCAAGGAAGGATGCAATGGAGCCTGCCATGCAGGCAAAACAAGGGCCAAAGGAACTACGAATTTCCAAGTATCAGTGCCACTGGATCATCTAGTAAAAATAGAAACCCATTAAGACCTCAGAAAAGAGACAGAAGGAGGAAGCACAGTTTAAGTTAGTAAGGGCAATCAGATTCTTTCTCAATCCGCTTCCAAAATAAATGTAATGCCTGGGTGACATGAAAAGATGACTTTACCAAAGTGTTCAACAACATGCATACAGAGCTCTTGCCTGGCTAGAATTCCAGTGTTTCCTTATAAATTCTGCAGCCTTCACATGTAAGAGGTACTTCTATTTCTGTGCCTTCTGTGGGAAGGCCACATGGGTCTGTCCAAGAAGGAATCATCCTGTTCTTTCTCTGTTTAGGGGGACAGTGGAGGACCTCTAGTCTGTCTGGACCAAGATAAATTTGTCCAACATGGAGTCACCTCTTGGGGTCTTGGCTGTGCCCAACCCATGAAACCTGGTGTTTACGTTCGAGTCTCCAACTATATTCCTTGGATTAAAAGTGTAATGGAAAACAACTGATCCTGGGTATGGACTGCCCTCTCCTGGAAAGCAGTACTCACATCAGAAATACAAGATTCCAAGTGCAATATTAAAGCTACAATCATTTATAAGAAAGCAAAATAAATACGATCATCCATTTTTAATTGCTATAAATTATTAGTTACTGCCAAGAAGCCCAACTGACAATCTGTTACCCTCTTTCTATATATTCTGTGGTTTTCTATGTCTGACAATAGACTTACCCACCTCTGAAATACATGTCAAAAATCCCAACCTTAACGGTAACTGGACACCTGCATTTTAATTTTATATTAGGTTCCACAATGACATTTTCTTCTAAGGTCATAATTTCCAAGATGTTGTGCTTCCAACTAATGAAGAAATGAGAATACTTTTTATTTTCTATGACTTGTCTGAACCTCTTACCAATTTGATGCTACAAACCAAAGAAGACTCTCACAGTACACGTCTTAAATGCCTGTGACATTTTATTAGATATGTCTGATAGCATTAAATACATGGAATGGGGAAAAAAAGAAGCAAACACATTTGGTTTGTGTTTTTGTATTTTTTATTGCATGGAAATACATGTGTCAGTAAAAGTATAACTGTTGCATCAAAGCTATAAAACAGTGAATAAAAAATAGCCTCACCCTAAAGTTACTTTCTAGTAAAGAAAGAGAAATAACTCAATAATTACCGCAAGTATTGACAATGCATCTACATCTTATAAAATTGTGTTGTCCATAGTACCCATTTATTTCATTGTTTAACATTATCTGACTGCATAACTGTTAGATGTACATTTTTCTTCTCTAAAAGAAGATTATGTACACATGTGGTTATAGGGAGTGAGAGCTTAAACCTTTTGAAATGCTTTCCAGGGAAAGCTTGACTGATCCTTGCCAAAGGGAAACCATTGCAGCCTATGAGCTCCTGCTCACATCCTGCCTCTCTTGCAGATAAGCCAGGGAGCTCCGCACAGGTATCTGGAGATCCCCAGCTCTGCTTGAGGTCCTTCCTGCATCTCCAGGGTGTGCTGAGTCTACTCCAAGTAACACAGCTATTTTCTTGGATGGCATTTGTCTTCATTTTCCGCACTGCAGATGTGCACTCCCAGGCAAGCCAAGCTGCACATAATTTTTAAATTGACTTTATTTTTTTGTATGCCTGTACATATAGAAGTGTTGGGTTGAATCCTAGGAATTTTGTGGGTGGTTTGGTTTTTTTTTTTCCCATTGCCTTAAAGGGAGATGAAAACCCTAAAGCATAGTTAGGTGGCAGGGTGATTTTTGAAGCTTCTGATTCTGGGAGTTGCAATCATCTCAGGGCATTGCCTTCCTGCACAGGAGCAGCTCTGATCAAGTACACCCAATCCACCTGTCTGGTCAGAGGGATTCACTGAGCACTAATACCCTCCTGCACATTTTCCATGTATATCCACTTTGATCAGTTAGCCAGTCAAGAGATTTGTACAATATCTTCCCTGATGTCAGAAATTCTGTTGCAGCTTAGTCTTTGATTTGTTAAGCTCTTCAGATGTGAACTCTTGAAGGAATGCTTTATACCTGGTTTGCAGGCAGAGAAACCATTGTCCCTGCTCTCCCTGTCAAACAGGTTAGAAATGCCTGGACGTGCCCAAGTGGCTATGAAGTCCCACCTCGTAACCCTTCAAAGAGTGCCAGTTGTGATCTTTTCCTTCTGCAAGTCTGTCAGCAGCAATAAAAATTGCCATTTTTTGTGGCAACCATTTGCACAGACTGGATGAAGTAACTCAGCCCCTTTGGTGGCAGTGGCATATTTGACCCAAAATAGCACTTTCACCTGTGCGTTGGTCCAAGAAACCTCTTTGCTGATAGGAGCACAGCTGGGTTTCTGAGGTCACACTGTTCATGTGCCTTTAGAGCCCCTGGAGGATGCACATGCAGGACAACTACAGCTGACAGGGCTCAGACCCTCCTTGAAGAGGTGCCTCTCACTGAGTGAGCTGGATCATAACAGCCACAACAGTTGCAACACATGCAGCTTAGGAGGACACTCTTCTGCCTCTGGAGAAGCTTGTAGGTCTTTCCCATAAGTATAAAGTGGTTTGAGGCATATATGAATTTAGAATATATTTTTTTAACAAGCAGCCTGTCCAGCAGCCTGCATTCCCACGTCCCCTTCTCAACATGTTTGAGTTGTCCACAAACAGAAGAAGCAAGCAAATATTATTCACATTTATTTGGAAAGTCATAGCATTAAAAGATCTGTGCAGTCCTTCTCAAACTTCTAAAATGTTTTAAGACACCAATTTTTGAAAAAATAAATCAGAAAGAAGAGACGCTAAATAGAAGAGGGAGGCTCAACTCGTCCAGCATCACATGCAATCACTTCACGCTGGTTCTCCAAGGGCCATGCCTTCCATAGGGGCTGGCTGGGCTGAGTTCTGTGGCTGGGTTCCTGCACTTTCCACCCTGCACTGTGACACAGCATCTGGCCAGTGCAAGACCACAGCTTCCAGTTCAGGGCTGGTCTCTGCCAGCCAGCCTTGGGGTATTTTCTTCAGCTATCTACAGAAGACTGTATTGGTGTAAGAGAAGTTTTCTCCTTGTAGCAGTAGCTCCAGTTTTGAGTTGTCTTCTAGATTAGCTAGATATACTGGGAGATGTTCATTTTAGTCTCATATCTTTAAGTCATTACTGACTTTTGCTAAGCATCCCTTTGACCTTTACTATGCCTCAGAGTAAGTTAGAAAGCCTTGAAAGACAAGCCTTTATCACTAACTGCCTAAAGTGTGCAAACATTCAGCTGGGATTAGTATTAAAAGTCCTGTTTTTCTCCAGAAGGGCTGGTGATAAGGGCCCTTGCTGGAAAAAGGCAGGAAGAGTTGGCAACTGTTGAAAAGCACAGTATATTCCTCACCGTAGGAAATCCTCCTGTGTAGGAACCTGCCTCTATGTACTTTTAGGATGGTGCAATTGGAACAGTGGTCATTCAGTTTCACAGACTGTAATATAGTGCTACTCATTTGTGGTATGAACCTTCCAATCTCAGTCCTATATTTTCTCATGCCAAACATGTTTTTTTATGAGCATATAAGGTCCTTAACAACTGCTCAATTACTTTCTTTTGTTTATTTAATTCTCTGTTGGTAACAGGATACCTTTTGGATACGACATCTTTTCAAGTCCTTCCCCGTAAGGAGTGTTTGGTTCACCAGTCAGTGGCCAGGACACAATTCTTGACAAAGGTTGTACAGGAGAAAGGAAAGGCAGTGTGTCCCTGCTATCTGCTTGTAGAGCTGAAGAGCAGTTATTCTGTTACATGTCAGCTTCAAACAACCAGGACCAATTAACACTTCCCTCCCTAAGCAAAGCTCCTCCCTGCCCAAGACAGCTTAACATCTCTGTCAACAACCCAAAAAATGTATTCCCAAAACAGAAAGATGACAAATAATGATCATGAACAGAAGACAGAAATTGCAGGTCACCTTGGCAGTGGTGAGGCTGAAGGAATTTGGTTTGTACGGATGGGCAGAGAGCATAATTTGCACAGGAAAAATCAGCACGCTCTTGAAAGCGGTGTTTGGAAAAGGTTTCAGTAGAGGAGAGCAGGCAGAAGCCCTGCCCTTGGAGATGGGAGGGGTGTCACATGAGCCCCAGCTGTATTTGGGGAGAGGTATTCATGGGCAGTAGGACAATCTGTCCTGCAGAGATAATGCCCTGTGCAGGGTATGACACTACATAAAGCCCTGAAAAGGTGAGGACGACAGCTGCCACATTTCAGAAAGCCCTTAAACAAGGAGGGAAGCAGGCTTTTGTTGAAAAGGGTCCCTGTGGATGACAATCAGACCAGAGAGAGGTTCCCCTGATGCACACTGCTTATTGCCATACTTCCCAACCAGGGAAAGAGTCACCCTGATCAATACCCTCCTTTCTGAGCTATCATACCTCCTACTTGTCCAGATTCTTCAGGGGCAAAGGAGGACAGGTTGAAATAGTCATCCTCTCCTCCTTAAGGTGATTTAAATCTTAAACAAGCAGTATTGTTTAAACCCTTCCCACCCAAACATAAATCCTAACAAAACAATAAACAAATGCCTCAGATAAAGAAATAAATACAAAGCCACTGAGCTGGATGGTGCATCTTTTTTAAGCTGTTCTGTTCTGTTCTCTATGAAGAACCATAGTCCCTTCTTGCAAACAGCATATGCAGAAAAAAAAAGAATTTATTCCGTAGTCATAGGAAAATACACTACTTGTATTAAATGTCCTTGTGCTTAGAAGGAGAATATGACGTTTAATCCATATTCTGCAGCAAATTTTGAAGTGGTGGCAGGTGGAGAACAAATTCCCAGTATGGGAACAAAATTCTTTGCTCAGTTCTGTCCTTCAAAAGTCAAATATAAGAGCTGGTGTCACGGTGTTTCTGTTTCTTGCCACATTTTCCAAAATGACTGTTGAAACAGAAGGGGACAGGGGTATAGGTGTGAAAAAACAGGAAAATACATAGTTCAAGTTGTAGTCCAAGCTGCAGTACTGAAATATTATTTTTTTGCATAGAAAATTTCCACTTTCTTCAGTTTGTACATTGAATCAGGCAAAAGTTGTTAATGTAATATCCAAAGTCTCTCCTTGAAACATAAATGCATAACACTAGATCCTCAAATTATTTAGCCAAGGTGTAAATATTCCCTGCACATCTGCAGGTCAGTGAAGCATCTGGCTTGCTGTGTGCCAGGAATGGGAAAGCTGTGCCTACAACTCTTCAGCTATAACTCCATCTCATAAGTGACTTTGAAAGGACTTCACAATTTGTGGAATAGCATCCATGATAAAGGACCCTTCTTCACAGAAGGCTTGACCGAGGTAATGGCAGGTTGTCTCGAGCAGAGAGTTGCAGGCTCTGCTTTGCAGCACCCCTCTTGCACACTATTTTGCTTTCTGCTTCCAGAGGTACATAGGACAACTTGTGTCTCTATGAGAAAAATACATATTTTATCACCATACATTTTTTTAACAGCCTTCTTTAGTGATACTGCAAAGTTCAGGTTTCTGTTGAGGAAAATACCACCTGCTCATAACATCAGACTAATTAGGGAATTTACTTTGACACTTGGAAAACATCAATATTTTATGACAGTTGGTAAAGTTGGTGGAGAGCATCCTCAGGAAACCTCACCCAAGTAAAAGTAAGAAAACACATCTCATACCTTGGAAGCTGTTCCACATCCTCCACTGTCTCTGGTAATGAGATTCCCTTTGTCTCTGGTAAAAGCAATACTAGGAGCCCACAGACAGCTGCGAGAATACCTACAATGGACATTGAAGAAATACAAAAGCAATAATATTGTTACTTTTTTATTTTCAGCATTTTTCCACTGAGAACAGTTTATTCAGATTAAATTTGAAGTGCAATTCTTTAAGTGCATCAGCTATGTCTGATTAAACTACTCTAATCAAACACCTCTATGTTACATGAATTTAACCTATTACAAAATCACTTGAGGGCTAGGAGTTCATTTGCATCCTGATTACCCCAAAGAGATATCTTAGGAATCATAAACCTTAGATAAGTGCACATGGGTAAATGTATAAAAACAGTGCTAGAACCAGGGTAGTATTTCTCATAGAAGACAAATCAGCCTTTGCTCAAAGGGCTCTGTGATGTAGATGCATCTGTGTTTCTTGAAACCACTGGGATTTTCCTGACATACTCTCTTCTTTTATCCATGGCCAAAATAAATTATGTGATTCAGAATAAAAATTCCTCCTTGGGAAACAGCACCCAGATAGAGAGACAATCTGAATTAGGAATGAATATTTTGGAATAATTTCTTGCACAGATATAATTTAAATAATGTAGTAAGTAAAAAATAGAGAGTATGAAGCAAAAAAATCAAATGTTCCTTGACTGCTGCACAGTCACTCTGATCCTCTCTGATTTTGTAGCTGTTTACTTAAAACAGATGGAATTCATATGTCCTTCAGAAGCAGCAGAATTTCATAATTAAATAACATGAACACTATATTTCTATGTATGTCTTTTCTTGGAATAATGATAATCTTTTAAAATGTCTCTTGTCTTTCCAATTTTGTTCTCAGCTAAAGTTGTCATTAATGCCAATTTCCCTTCTTATTCTATCCTTTTCCTTTTGGTTTTTCTCAGTCCCATCTACCTCCTACAAGTCTGGATTAGCCACAGACTCCCATGTCCTTGTTGGAAAGAACTACTTTTTTTTCCATAGAATTACTGCACAAGGCTTATTTTTTTCCAAAATGCAACTGAGAGAAAGAATTTAACAGGATTACAAAGTTATGGATAGTACAATATCCACAGCCATAACTGTACCTACAAAAAAACTCTGTTTTTTGAAAGTCATCAACTTCTACTTTTGGCAGCCTAAGCTTTCTTCTCTGCAATTACAGAACTTAGCTGTAAGATTTCTCAGTCTTTAAGCACTTCACATAGTTTCTTTTCTGCTCTTTCAGCAGAGTTATGCTGGCAGACCTCACTCACACTGTGCAGTGAAATCGCTCACATTTCACCCATTTGCCATTCAGCCTCTTGCTCTAGGCATTAAGGTGGAGAGGGGCTGGTCTGAGGGGAAGGTGAGGCCACACACTGCTTTTATCCAGAAAGAAAGACTCTGTTAGGAGAAGGATATTTAAGCCAAAAGTACATTGTAAATAAAATCTTACTGAAAATTATTAGAGGTAGCTCCAACCAAATGGCCGCTAATCGGAAAAGCAGGAACGGGGCTATGATCCCACCTAGATCACACAGACTTGAACACAGGGAAACACCAAAGTTTCTGCAAAAGACAAAAAAGTAGCAGATATTAGAATGGTAGTACCAAACAGATTAACCAACAGTTTCAGGAGTAGAATATAGATTTAGCTCCAAAATTATTAGTATATGCCATCTATATTTAAGCAGTGGCTATTCAGCTGGCAAACTTTGGAGAAAACCATGTTTAACTAAAGGACAGTGAAAGAGCAAATGGGGAAAAGCAGAGGGAAAAGCTGAAAGATTGCTGGGAGCTTTTGACATACCTCACCGTAGTAGGGTACAATTCACTGTTCACCAGATACACAACTTCAAAAGCTATTGTGATGCTCAGTCTTCCCAGCGTGGCAACTGTCGTTTTGAGCCATGGGATATCTGTTCATACAAAAAGAAACTAGGTGTGAAGTGTGCTCTGCCACACCAGCAGAGCATTTCTGAGAGCCTCAGGCCCCGTCAGTAGAAGTTATGTCATAGGAGCACTGGATCAGTGCAAATCAGACTGAAAGGCAGCTGCTGTAGATACCCTTATATACAGGCGTTTATTGCTTTGGAACATCTTGTGAGGCTGCTTTGGAGAATTAGAAATCACTTGAGTTGATTGATTGATTGAAGGTGCTGGTGGGGCATAACAGCATGGGTGGGAGAATGAATTTCATAAGCTTTCCATCACCATGTACAAGTTTTGCTCTAGAAAGGAGTATTTATTTTAATAGGGATGTCATGCTGTAAGAAACACTGTTGAGTCACCTCCTAAAGCCTTCTAGCCTCAAGGAAGGTACCTCTAAAGGTGCACAGTCAGAGAATCATTTAGGTTGGAAAAGACTTTCAACACCATTGAGTCCAACTGTTAACCCAGCCCTACCACTCCACCACTAAAGCATACCCCAAAGTGCCACATCTACACATTTCTTAAAAACCTCCAGGGGTGCTGCAGTAAAATAATTCTCCATAGAGCCGTCCACCTGCTTACTCTTTGTAATTTTTCTAGCCACTGCACATTAGACACTCATAAATCTGCTGCTCCTGGTCATCCTCCCCTTCCCTTCCCTGGTGCTTGTCTTTGTACCTGGCACAACTGGCACAGTCTGTGCCTGGCACTGCCCCCCTGGCTCTGCCCAGCTCCACTCAAGCTCTGGTGAGCAGCCACTGCCCTGAATACATCAGTGGGAAGCCCCTGTACACCAGCATTGGTGTGATGATCACACACACCCCACAGGATAGAGTCACCCCTCTCGTGAGCAGCCCCTCAGCAGTCCAAGTGCCCTCTCTGGGGAGGTGGTGCTCTCTGAAAGTGCATCACAAGGAATGCAATAAACGCTTCTGCTGTGCCCTTGGGAGAGGACAGTCTCCTGCATGGTCTAACCATGACTAGGCAGACAGGGAGGCAAGTGAAACAACAAACCTGAACTTGGCACAAAGGGGAGCTCTGCCACTGGAGAAGGCTCTGGCAGCAATTGTGTTTTCTCAAAAGTTCAGTAGGAAGAGCAAGAAAACATTTCAGTTTTCTCTGAACCAAAAACAAGACACTTGGGTTTATTTCCCTTCCAAAACAACCAAACAAACCCCCATCAAATTTCATCCCATGTTGCAAGATGCTGCTTTTGCCCTGAAAAGTTCTGTTTTCAAAAACAAAGAAAAACAAAGGCTGGAAAGAACAAAACAAATCCACATCATCTCCCCAGAACCCTTTCAGTCCCTCAGATTCCCAAGGTGATGATGACGTCCATGTGGATCCTCCTTCTGCCAGGGGATTCAAACTCTGTGAGCACCACAGTGTGATGGGACTCTCACAGCTCAGAGCTGCTGCTGCAGCTTTTTCCATCTGTATAAACAGACTTCTTTAAAGCAGGATTTGGACCTCAAGTGTCCCATCTGCAAGTATCTTAATCCTCAGGCTGTCCTCTCCTCACCTGGGCAGGATCCTCTCAGCACTTCACTACTTGACAGCCCCACGATATCATTTCAGGAAGTAAAACCTCTTAGGATGGCCAGTACTGTCCCTCACTTTGACAGGAACAGGCCTGGGGAAGAATAAGCCTTTCTAATGTCTATTCAGCTGCTGGTCCCCAGCTACGGTAAGGCAAAGCATAATCCTATGGTTATATAGGATTCAAAGCACCTCCAAATTCTTCCCTAGGGAATAAAAAAAAAACAAAACAGAAAAAAAAATCCCCCAAAAAAAAACATGGTAGGGAAAACAATTTCAAGAAAAGACAGAAATGCTGGGAAGCCTTTGTGCAGTATCAGACCTTTTAGTTGTCCTTGAAACTAGATAAGAATAGCTTAATCAAAAGCCATATCTTTCTCCCAGCCTCTTAGCATTGTCCAAACCCTGGGAGAGTGAGGGCAAGGCAACAATATCTATGTTGTCTACCACAGCCCCTGCATTGTGTTGTGGTTTGCATTGTTTTATTTGTAAACAAAGACTACCAAGATGACTCACCTAAATCACTGGTTTCTTACATCACTAAGGGTGTTCCATACCACAGAAGGTATTTTCCCATTATGTTTGTATACTCTTCCCTTGCATTTGCCTTCAAAGGCAGTACAAGGCCTTTCTATACATTTTCTCTAAGACTACCCCCAGCTGTTGCTCATAACCCAACAAAGATAAGGCTATTCCACATCCCAGGGCTATCTATATGTAAATCAGGTGTGTTGTTCCATGACTGTGGTGCTGCTTGTTATCACCAGATGCTTTTACTTTTATCTGCAGTTTTGTGTGGCTCGCTGCCCTTGCTCAGGGGGTGTCAGAGACAACTTATTGACCTAAGGAGCCCAACACGGGGAAGGGAATTACCTTCTGGCAAGAAGGCAGTAATGAGACACGCAATGCTCGCCACGATGTTGCTCATGGCGAAAGGCAGGCGCCGGCCAATGCGATCGATTGTCACTATAATTAGGAAAGCAGCGGGCAGCTCCACAGCTCCTGAGATGAAGAAGTCTAGGTAGAGGTTTCCCCCGATAATTCCCAGGCGCATCACAAGCCCTTGGTAGATCAGGGCACTTGTGAACCTAAACAGCAAAGGGAAAAAAGTGTCGAGAGGCAAATAAATAAAAGCCACAAGGGAATCTTTCCTCAAAATCCACTAGCCTGGTAACAAGTTGGACTGACAAGGACACTCACCAGGCGTACATCAGGATGAGTGTGTTCCTCCTCATCTGGGGAGTCCTCACCAGGTCGAGAAAGGAGGGGTTGCTGACCTCGTTGCTAATAGTGATCTGAGGGGACAAGTGAGCACGGGTCAGCCGTCAGGCAGGCACTGGGGCAGAGTTTCTGTGTAAACACAGCGATCTGCAATATTCCAGTCCAGCAAGAAAAAGTCCTGATGAGCCAGTTTGCTGCTCATAGCACTCCAGAGCAGTGCACAGGTATTGGAACAGCTTATCACTGTACACATCTGTGGGCTTTCCTTAATGTTGATCATGCAAAAATCGATTAAAAAAAATCCCCAATCTCAATTTTAAAATGGAAAAATTATTTATTCCTTGTTGTTGATCTGGATTCTCTTGGAAGGCAACAAGCAGTCATTGTCACCTCAGGGCCACTGGGAGCAGATTGCCTTCTGCCAGGGGTGGCAGAGAGCAGGAGACAGGGCAAAGCAATGAGCTGAGGGAAGCAGGGAGAGGGGTTGAGCAGCAGGCAATGGGCTTGGGAATATCACTGCTGGCATGGCTGGGCAGGAAGAAAAGGGGAGTAAGAGAAAGAGCAGATCTGTGACAGTGCTTGGATGCTACAAAATATGCAACTAGTGAAATTCAGAGTGTTTTAAAATACACAAATGTATTCAGCCCTGTGCTGAACATGGCTTTTACCCTGATAGAAAAAAAACCTGTTAAATATGAATTAATGGTCCTCATACTGCCTACAAAGTATAATAACTCTGTTCTCAGCTGCCTCCAATACAATCACAATGAGACACTCAATGAAATTACTGGTTAGAAAGTTTAACACTAACAGAAAAGAGCAGGATTTCACACAGTCTCTGTTTACCCGTTGAGGTTCATTGCTGTAGATATTACATAGCCAGAAGACCAGCAGGGCCAAAAAGGGATTTGTTATACTGATCTAGGCTGTTTTTAACTCTGGCCATCAGTTTTTAACTGTGATGTCCAAGCCAGGTGGAAACCCTTTGTTCATAAGGTCCTTTGGCAAGTGAGGAAAACACAAGGAAGATAAGGCTCAGGTGGTTTTAGGCAGGGACAAACAATGATACTGCCCAAGAACTGGCAACAGCTGGGATTGCTGTCAGCTCTCAAAGCAGCTGTGGAGAACATGGGATTAAACCTGCTGTGCCATTTTTAGAAGGATTTTAGGCAGCCTTGCTGCTTTAACTCTCACTTATTGACCCCTCTTGAGAGGATGCCTAAGAGGCCAAGGAGAGGATCACCCCCCTCTTTATTACCACAGCACCTGCTGCTCACATGGGTGCAAAAGTCTAGGCTTGTGGGGAGACGGGGGAAAGAATGGACAAGCTCAAGGTAAGATGCAGAGCTGCGATGAGAACACAGGTAAAGCTAAAAGCATTTCACAAGGGTCTTTTTAGCTCAGCCAGGGCTGACCCCAAAGCTTCCCCACTTTATTTTTTTTATTATATCATAAGGTAGCACAGCTGCTTTTCAGTGAGACTTGGCTGGATGTATTTACACATGAATTTTTCATAACTGACTGACACAAAACTTTGTAAATAAGACAGAGAACTACCACATTTGTTTAAACTTCCTTTCTACTCCCTCTCACTTTTTTTCTGTAACCAGAGCCAAAAGTTTTCGTCAAAGTACTGCCACTTGTGCTGAATGCCAGAGCCCTTAGTGAGGCAGGCTGAGGTTGCTGGGTTTCTGCACTGCTCTTGGACTCTCTCATAATATGGTTATAAAGCTGCCATATCTGTTGTTTATAAGAACAGGCTGCCAGCCACCAGTTGTGACTTTGTGCAAATATGGTTTTAGTTTTCCAGAGGACTAAAGATAAATTCAGCACAACTGCCACTTGTATTTTTATGTCTTAATAAAGTCATAATAACCCCAAGCATGACTGAGCACTTTTTTTATAGATGAAGAACAAAAGCACTATGGAGAGTCAACACTTTGTAGGGGAAAAAATCTTTTTGTTTTTTGAAGTCAAAGAGAACTTTGCTATTCACATCAGTGCAGTCAGGAATTCAGTGACAGGGCCCATGTTTTGAAAGAGACACTATCTGAAAACCCTGGATGATGTTTTATAACTTCCCTCATATTTTCATATTCCAGAAAAATTGCATATCAATTTTTCCACAATAATATTTTTTGTATATAGTTCTATACATTAATAAATCTACACGGGCCATGCATGTTTATACATACATGGATGTATATAATATTTGCATATGTAAATTAATGTATGCAAGAAATACATATATCTAGATATGGTCTATAGGGCAGGAAAAAACCTCTGTATAAAGGGATGAGTTTTGATCCACAATTCTCTTAAGAAGCAGCTTCTAGTCAGCTGGTTGAAGTTCATTCTAGTTTTGGACAGAAACCAAAAATTAGAAAATTGGTTTGAAAAAACACCCCATGGTAGGATAAATATGAGCAACTGGAAAAAAAGAGTTTATAATTTACAGTTAATTCAATGAGTTCTGGTTGGAGTTGACCTATACCAGTGTCATAACTTACAGAGCAAAAGCAGCAAATGTTTATCCCTTTTTTTATACAAAGGTCACCTCTGGTTTTTGCATGCCAACAAAAACTCAAAGCTGCAACATTCAGAGTCATGTAAGGGGCTTGGCCAAATAAATTGATGCAGACATATTGGAAAACCTGAGCCCAACTGCATTGAGAGATAACTCCTCTCACTTCTCCCTGTCCCTCCACACCTGCAGCACTTATCTTGGAGGTGCTTCATGAAACAGAAATCTGATATCAGTTAATGTGAGAAATAGACTTAGTCCATTACTCATGCTCTTCCTGGAGATGCTCTGTTTCCTCTGGGTACAGCGCAAAGGATGACAGACATTCTATATTAAAAAGGTCTCAGGAACAGATCCAGCACAAATCTGGATGTGTGGAGGTTAATCTGTTGCAGCTGTGAGTACCTTAGGGTCATGAGCATGGATACTTTTGGAAAAAAAAATAAATACAACTTAAAATGCAGGGAAAGACATACATCTTTCTGACTTGATGCTTTTAAAATGCTGATGTTTTGAGAGGAAGTGGGTATAGGAATGCAGGGCTGAAGGAGGAGTGGAAGCTGCAGCAGTACAAACTTCTGCTGCATGGCTTGGGGCACACGTGGCACTGGGTAATACTGATCAGGAGGTGGGAATCTCACCCGTGTGTATGCCCCACCCAAAGACAATAATTCATAGAATCATAAAATGGTTTGGGTTGGAAGGAGCATTAAAGATCATCTAGTTCCAACTCCTTTGCCATGAGCAGGGACACTGTCTACTAGACCAGGTTGCTCAAAGCCTTGTCCAGCCTGGCCTTGAACACTATCAGGGATAGGGCATTTATAGCATCTCTGTGAAATCTGTTCCAGTGCCTCATCACTCTCACAGTGAAGAATTTCTTCTTAATATCTAATCTAAAGCTGCCCTTTTCCAGTTTGAAGCCATTCCCCCTTGTTCTGTTACTTCATGCACTTGACAAAAGTCACTCTCCAGCTTTCTCATAACTCCCCTTTAAGTACTGAAAGGCACTCTAAAGTCTCCCTGGAGACTTCACTTCCCTGGGCTGAGCAACCCCAGCTCTGTCAGCCTTTCCCCTTACAAGAGCTGCTCCAGCCCTCTGATCATCATTGTGGCCCTCCTCTGGACTCCCTTCAACAGGTCTATGTCCCTTCATAATCTTATGCAGTTTACCAAGACCAAGTGCAAAGGTGCTGCACCTGGGTCCAGGCAACTCCTCGTACCAACACAGGCTGGGGGGATGAACAGATCCAGATCAGCCCTTGTGGGAAGAATTTGGGGGTGCTGGTGGATGAGAGGCTGGACATGACCCAGCAAAGCACACTTGGATCCTGGAGAGCCAATTGCATCCTGGGCTGCTTCAAGAGCAGCGAGGTGAGGGAGAGGATTCTGCACCTCTACTCTGCTCTGGTGAGACCCCACCTGGAGTGCTGCATCCAGCTCTGGGGTCCCCAGCACTGGAATCATAGTATGGTTCGTGTTGAAAGGGACCTTAATGATCTTTCTAGTTGTCCACATCTGTTGTCACAGAACTGTAAGGCCAATAGGGCTGCAGTAGTCGTAGTCTGAGAGCCAGACACTGCTACCAACACAGAACAAGCCATATTCTGCAATGACACAACCATGGCATTTGAAATGCATCAGTCCTTTCAAGTTCTGTTACCGCCACTGGCTAAATGACTGTAACTCTAACATAGTGTCCTATTTTGTAAATAGTGATCTCAGAGTGTCCTCAACTGTGAATTTTGCATCATATTTTTCCCTTATTGGGATGAAAGCAAATTGATACTTGAATTTTACTTTTGTTTCCCCTTTGAGTTGTAAAAGGAAGTTCTAGAAAAGGAGTCAGGAAAGTGGATCCTGCTATCTGCACTCACTCTGTCGGCTAAAATGACAACTGTTGTGAAATACCATTTTCCTTCACATTAGTTTCTGATATTTCCCACAAGTTTTTGAAGTGGGAGTGTCATAAAAGAAAGACCTGATATATTGTTTTGCAAACTTTTTTTTTCAGCCCATACATTTCCAGCCAGTTCACTTTTACCATCTTGTAATTAACAAACTAGGTGTGGGACTGACAATCTTGTTCTGGTGTGACCCTTCAAGAGTGCTGTCTGTCACTTAAAGAGAATGCATTTTAACACCACTGAACCTTCCAAACTTTAACAAAGCTTCAAAAAAACCTGTAGCTCAAACATTTGACTGTACCTCTGAGTAATGTGGTGAGAGAAATTTCCCATTGTGTTTTGCAATGTTGCGCATGATTTTTAATGCCTTCTCTCCCTTTTGGCGTGTCAGGAGCCAACGTGGAGATTCAGGAACCACCCTGTAAGAACACAAAAGTCGTAAATAAGGCTTTTATCCTGTAGCATCATAAGTAAAACAAAGTCTTTTATCTTTTACCCTGTGTTAACACAAAAAACTCTGCTTTTTCGGTCTCTGGGATACAGAAACTCTTTTGAGGACTGCTTTTCCAGTCAGTCTCCTGTAAAATATTTGATCCTAGTGGGCAAGAAAGAAGAAAATAGACTACATCAATATTCTGCAAAGCTGAAAAATCAGAAATCTACCTATTGTATTTGCACAATGGTTGTCAAATTATAACCAACAAGCAGAGAAGGTTTCTGCAGAACAGCAACAATGAAAGCCAATACTGAACACGTGTAGTAACTCATACAGCCAGGTTAGGGAGCTTCTGGCTGTATCACTATATGACAGACACACACACAAATGCGTACATCTTTTATAAACTGGACACAAAGCAGTACCACTGATGAGTGTTTTAGTTTCTACTAGCCTAGAGTTAAGAGGATTCACAATTTAAAAGTTCACAGCAGGCAATGTTTAAGGAAGCAATGTTCAGGAAGAGGCTCTGTGGGTCAGTTTCTTTGGATCCATTGCACAGGACAGCCACACTGAGACAGGAGTTTACCACAGCCCAGTGCTCTGCTTTCTCGTCAGCTGTACTGCCCAGCTCAGAGGACCTGCAGGGAAAGTTCAGACTTGAACTGAGTAGATAATGAGATGTTAAAGTGGGGTCTCATGGCTGATGGGAAAAATAAACTTTGGTCAAGTTATAAACAGAGCAGGGTTCTGTGAAGGGCCAGCTGTGTCTGATCAGAGAGGCAAACTCTGGGCAGAAAAACAAAAGTGACGCATGTCTGCAAATTACAAATTACAAAATCAACAATATGCAAATATCTTCTTCTTAACCTAAAACATCTTCCAGTCTAGAGACTTGGGGCCACAGCAGAACTCTCAAGGTGCTCAAATAGCAATAATGACAAGAGCAATGACTGCAACATTACCAATAGTAGAGCAGGAAGAGGAAGTTGGGCAGTGAAATGGCCAGCTGGATCCCCTGCCAGGTGGGAATCAAGTACGCAATTCCAGGGAGAATCATAATTCCCAGGGTAAAGAATATCTGAATCACGATTCCAACAATCCGCTGATCGGAACCAACGATCTCTGTCACTGAGCAGAGACAAAGCAAAAATAAATAACACAGAAAAGAAGCTAGTTTGAAGAAAAATTCTTTGAGGTGGAACATAAGGAAGGATATGCTGTATCAGGTCACAGGTCTGTCTAGCCCAGCATCTTGTCCTCAGCATGTCCAGGGCAAACATGGATGACTCTTCCTCATCAACTCACCCACCCTTCTTCAGCCAGAGAGGTTTCTGCATGTTTACTACTGAATCCCATAGGGCCACAACAGGGAGGTGAGACTGCATCACGAACATGTTTGGTGGCGGATTCTTAGAACTTTCCCTGGTGCAGTTTTGGCACATGCCCCAGACAAGAGGATCTTCAGGCTGAGGTTGTTCCTGGCAGGTAGTATGGACAAGATGCCTGTGGGGAAGAGAGTTCAGCCATATCCTGCTGGTTGCTCTGAGGGCTGAAGTGTGATCCAATTTGGTTTATTTACTAGAACAATTATAACTTTTGCTGTTTGGTGGGGGGGTTTAATCATTTGGTGGATTTTTCATTTTGTGAATTTGTCTAATAGCTCTGAAACCTATGCCAGTTTTTCAGGCAATATCCCATGGCCATGACATCCACAACTGAGGTGAGAAATGCATGAAGATGTGTCTCCTGTTTGTTCTGAAACTGTCACCACCACATAGCTTTCGAGTAAAAGTGGAGGGTTTTACCTTGCAATACACAGAAAATACTTTCTTTTAAATTTATTTATTTATTTATTTATTTTACTAAAGGGGAGACAATTTTACAAGTAATAATGATTTGTTTTGGCTGGCAATGCAGAGAGATATGACACCATGACCATTTTTACTGAGTATTCATCATGTCTGCATAGGCCAGGGGCAAGTCTGTTCCCTAAAGGTAGCTGCTTAGCATTGCCCCCAAAAGAGCTGGGCTGTATGTAAAAGCGAAGGGAGATTATTTGGGCAGCCAGAAACACAGATCAAGAGCTTTGGAAATGTATTAATAGCAACCATCCTTGTGGTGCAACCAAACCTATTATATGTTTCTTAAAATATGTTAGGTTGGTAAATACTCTGGGTGATCCCAGGAGATAACAGTTGATCCCTGAACGGATTTAGGAGTGACTCTGTCCAAGAGTTAGGCACTTTCCTTAGGTCTGCAGTCCCTCACTGTCCCTCAGGATCTCTGAGTCTTTCCCTAAAGTCAGGCAGTGTGATCTGAGCATTGAAAACACTCCTTTCTATTAAAGCTTGGTCATTTTAAGGAAGCCATGGGTCTGTCATAAAACATATTGCTGATCAAAGTACTTGCCAAAGTTTCAGAATAAGATCTCAGTTTAAAATTAAACTATGTGCATGGCAGTAAGAGGAAAAGCAGCTCCTGGTCCTTTCACTGGATCCTGGACATAAGCTGCCCAGCAGCATAACTTTGCCCAGAAAAACCAGGTTCTTCTGGTCTTTAGATACTAAAAGGGCTAGACTGGTATGTTTGCACATTCATCACCACAGTGCTCCCAGGTCCCACTGTAATTGTTTATGTCTGGTTGCAATTCCTCTCCCATTCATCTAAATTCCACTAGGAATTTTAAACAGTTGCCACAGACCTCACAGACAACAGCAACAGTACAAGCTTTTGCCCTATATATTGATGTAATCACTGTCTTTTGGTTTATAACAGCAAATTACCAAATGGCTGATTTTCTTTTTAAGTAAATGTGACATCCCATTTCTAGTAAGATGCCTTCCTCAATGTCTTGCCCTTTCATGCTCTATGACTGCTTTACTGAACCTGGCAGTCATTCCAAATGCCACAATATACTTTCCTTGTCAAAAGGAAGGTTGCTATACAAGGACCTTCATTGCTACAGACTATAGACTGATAAACTAATCTACCAAATATTCTGTATCCCTGCTTGTTTGATGCTATTTATAGCAAAGCTTCCCTTCCTTTTCCCTTTTCAGGAAACAATAATCCTAATATGGACCCTGGTGTCCAGGCTGACACTAAGCAAAGTCTCCCAGATAAAGAATGAAAGCAGCCAGCGAAGCTGTCCTCCCAGGGAGGAAAAGCAAACTCCTCTGAGCATCTGTGGAAGAAGTTCAGACTGCCAAAATAAGCCATGTCCCTGTTTGTGCATCTGGTTTATATGGGGCTTGCTCTGTAGATTTTTATCATCCTGGTGATCTTCTGTGTAGTAAGAAAGCCTTTATATATGCATAATCAATTCCCTCATCTCTGAATCATTGGAGGACAAATGCATTAACTAGGATGGACTGATTCCAGGGCCAGTGTGTTGTTACCAAGAAATAATATTCTGATAAACAGATGTAGTCAGAGTCTTTGCCCTCCAAAAATCCCTCACTTTTCCTAATCAAGAAAAAAAGAAGGTAACAGCTCTCACCAATCACATAGGCTGTCATCCAGGTTCCCTTGCCAAACATGCCTTGGAGAAAACGGAAGATCAAAAATACAGAAAAATTTGGTGAAAATGCCACTATGATACCACATATCCCAACTCCAAGGCAGGAGAGCAGGTAGATGAGGATTCTCCCATATCTGTCAAAAAAGGAAAAGAAATTAGAAATCATGAAAAGACACAAAGATTTTTTTTTTTTCTTTTCACACCCACATTTTAATGCTAGAGCTGAAAGAGACTTTTTGAGGCCAGTCTTT
Source organism: Pardalotus punctatus (assembly GCA_013400915.1). Taxonomy (NCBI): domain Eukaryota; kingdom Metazoa; phylum Chordata; class Aves; order Passeriformes; family Pardalotidae; genus Pardalotus; species Pardalotus punctatus. The sequence goes on from VZTX01027356.1 coordinate 195,336, forward strand.
TTCCAAAAGTGTGGCTCTCTAAAACTTTGTAGTGCTGACCCTTGGGATATGTAACTCTTTTCCCTATGGTAGTTATCACTCTCTTTCCATCACTAATTTCAAAACAAAATTCACCAGCCCAAATTTTGTTTTAGAAACTGTTTGTGTTTTTGTACCTAAACTACAGGCCATATGTTCCAGTTCAGATTTTTGATCAAGTTTGGTCTGATCAGGTTTTTGCTAAGGGCAATTTTTGTTGGGAATTTCCGTTTTCACAAATAGTCTCCTAATAATAATTACAGCCAGTTGTGTGAAAGTAATTTCTGCTTTAACTACTCTATGTGTTTTTCTATGTTTGGATTAGGTTTAGATGGATTCTTTTCAAAGTCTGCCTAATGTGTTCAGGAGTCTCATTCTCCAGCAGGAAACATAATTATGTGCCCAAGGTAAACCTTTTTTTTTTTTTTTTTTGAATCTCCTGGTAGTTTCATGGAACTGTGTCCTTGGAACACAACTTGATCTTTTCGCCATTGTTGTTGTTGTTGTTTTAAGAAGAAACTCTGTAAAATGATGTCGTTGTTTATATTACCATAAAATATTTGCAACAGTATTTGTTTCTTCATTTTGTTTAAAAGGTTGCATAAGAATTAACGCAGGACAAAACCCAGGCAATTTTTAACCCGATCCATTCTTTTGAGTGCTGTCAAGGACACAAGAGTCAAATGATTTGGCTGCAGCACATTTTGATGTGCTGTTGATATACGACATTCATAGTTGTACAGTAGTTACATTATGCTTAATACACAAGTACTGCTAGACATATTATTTTACTTTAATAATTGGCTCTAACATCTCATCTCTTTCACAGTTTTAAGGTGCTAGTATCACAATTGCACAGCCAGACACCAAGAAGAGATATCTTCAGTTAGTCAGTGCCATGGCCTATTTTTTGCCCTGATTTTTCACTATATCCCTTGGAAAGATGAAATTCCCTTGAAAGTACTTTTCTTTCCTAGTTCAAAATTTTCTATATGAGATTACATTACAGATAAGTCTGCCTATGAAGAAATCATACTGTAAGTTGTTATCATTATTAATACAGATACCAAAGAAAATATAAACCAGGCATAAAGTATTTTACAAACTGAAGAAAAATGCTCTGTCATTGAAATCATCAGTAGTGCTCTCAGGCAATGCACAGGTTGACAGGGTGCAGATGTGCATAGGGAAAATTGGAAACTACAAGAAAAGCTCATTTCACAGCATTTTAAAGTCCAAACAGGACAAATAAGTACAATCACATAAAGTTTCCAGCCCAAATAAAAGCAAAGATTGTATTGGCTGGGTTTTGTTAACACAGTTTGGGGATGTTTATCCACAGTGAACTAAACTTGCAAAATACTGACACATGCCTACTGCAGGTGATACTGAAAGTGATTTCTCCACCCAACAAACCAAAGGACAGCAGAGCTCATACTGTACCTGTCTGCAGCATAGCCCAGCATGAATGCACCAGTGAGGAACCCCAGATTGAGGATGGCCTGTGAGAGATCCAGCATCCAGGCACTGCCGCACACGAGATCATACTGTGGGAACGAGGGAGAGCCATAAACACCCAGGTGGGTCATTTATCACCCTCAGGGCAAAACATTATACAGCTGCATAGGAGCACACGGGAGGGGGAAAAGGAAGGGGAAGAGGAATGGGAAAGGGAAGTTCAAATATTCTTGCTCAATAACAAGCACCAGTGGGCCCATAGCAAGCACACTTCAAGTGGTCATGAAGACAGAGGGAGAGCTCCTCCTTGCCAAAAGAATGCTGCCTTTCAGGCATCAGTTGTCCAGATTTGGAAAGCAAATCACTCTTCTGCAAACAGTGCTGTTAAATACATTGCCGAGGCAGAGTTCTGACTTTGCTCAGTGCAGAATAAGGGTCCACAGGTTTCACAACCTGAAAATAAGGTTTCACTGATGTTTGCCAGTGAAAACATCATCTTATAGAAACGGTTTAATTATTCTTCTTAGTGCCTTCCAGTTGAAAGCAAAAACATGTAGTCTCTGAGAAAAGTAAAAACAGATCTCAGGGCAATTTCAGACACATTGAATAAGTATTTTCATAGTCCAGCTTTCCCAGACTTTTCTATTCCTTGTACTGCAGCATCCATAACTCCCTAGCATCTTAATAGGGATGGGGATGGTGATGTGTGGAGGAAAATGGAAGGGGGGAGTGGTTGAGAGGAAGGAAGGGACTAGGAACTAAAACTAGAATGAAACTAAATACAAGGTAATTCTGTAGACAGCATGGCACTGGAAATTATTTTAGAGGTTCTTGGAGAATAAAGAAATATTAACTACTGAAGACTACATGGGATTTGGGAAGTTTCAGTCCATATCTTCGGAACAATGAAGCTTCAGGACCAAAGGAAGCCACAGACAACAGCAGCTGCCACCATTTACCCTAGAGAGATCCTTTTGCTTTCAGATGAGTTATAAGAAATATTTTCATCAGCAGCAAGGTGCTGGTTGCTGAAGCGCACATGGAGGGCCACATTTGTGCCCACCAGTACACGACAACACCAATGCTCAAGCACTGTGCTTGAACGGAGTGGTCACAGGGTGGGCTAGAGAGATAACAACCTCTTCTGCCACTCACAGCTCTCTAGATCCTAAAATTTAGTGTCATGAGCTCCATCTCAGCCCATTTGCATGATGTAATGCCCAGAGAGTACTATCTGGGTGTGAGACCTCAGAGGTGCCTGTGCAGGACATACAAGGGGCACCTCATAGGTCTCCAACCTGACAGATACCCCACCTCCACAGATGTTAAACAAAGTCGTGGCAACCCCATTACTCCAGGGATCCTGACTGGCCACCTTTCAGCCAGGTCGAACTATCAGCACCTGGTTTCCACTTCTGTAAATCTTGAGCAAGAGCTGCAGAAACCTGTGAGAGGAATAAAACCTGCTCTCAGCCGTCATACTCAAGGGCAATTACAATGCTTTCCTAAAATAGCCTGGACATGGAGCAGCACTTTCAGGTTTCAAATGCTGCTTAACTTCTTGCTTTTTGAAGCTATGACAACCTTGGCAAACAGTATCAAAAGATGCATCTTTGGAAAATGGGGGATTTATGAGAATGACCACTAAAGGAAGATTTTCAGAACACAATGCAATTGTCTGTGCTGATGGCAGGGGTTGGGACTCTCTTTGACCCCTTTCCAAAAAATGTATTTATTTTAAAATTATTTGATCTCCCTTTACTGTAAACAGGCAAGGAATAAACTATCATGAAAGAAGGCAGGAGAAAGTATCTTTAACGGAGAGGATTCTTTCATCTGTACAGCAATTTCCTATTATTTATGCTGCAGCTGAAACTACCCCTACACTAACAATATGGTCAAATATTGTATATATGCTGGGAAATAGGAACATACAGAAAACTTCTAAGGAGCTATGGGCTCTTTATGAAGGTTAGTGGCAATATACTAGCTGTTCTCCTCAGTTAGTCCTGCACTTTGTCATTTTCTAAGTATTTAAATAAATTCTGGTACAGATAAGCACTTCTGTTTGCTTGACTACCACCTAGCATTGGAAGTCATCACCCTGCTAATGTCATGGTTTTCATGTCCAAACATAACCTTTAGAGGGGAATGTAACCTTTAAAAGAGAATTGAGCACCCCGCAGAGATTTTTTTCTTTATCCAAGCAGCCTGTCAGACCCACCTCACTGCTTCAGCTGTGACCTGATTTGGTTGTACCTGAAAGTTATCCTTATATACATCCTTTGAATGAAAATCATCTGCAACAGTTTACCCACATTTTCAGACTGCCTCCAGTTACTCCATAGTCTTCCTGGATGACACCCCTCCCAAACACCCACCATGCTCCTTGTTAGCAGCCTCCACAGAAGGTAGTGGCATGGTGCCTCCTCTGTTTCTGGAAGTTCATATGCCAATCCATGCATGGACTGGTGTTTACACTTCTAAAAATGCTGAAACATTTATTGCAGTGCTGGGGGGCAGGGGGAGAAGGATGTCAAAAGGTATGGTAAAGCCCTAGGTGTTTCTTCCCCTGATCTTAAGCCTATTTGTTGTTCTGTACAGGACTGGCTACACCCTAACAGACCCTGTTAGAACCCAGCGAGCTGGCTCCTCACTGTAGTCACCAAGCAGGGGATCTACCTCAGCTGGCCAGCTCCAGCTAAGGGCACATCCTCCTCCTGGCGTTGCTGTGCCTCCCAGCCAAGTCCCTCACTGCACAAGTGCAGGCACCCAGCACAGCCCTGTGACTCACCTCTGCATTCAGTCCTGCTCCAGCCTGCTCAATTTCTATCCACTGCATGATACACACTACTGTGCACCTGAACACAGACCCTTTCTATTCAGGGAGTTGACTAGAAACTGCCCAAACTGGTAGATAATCCACTTCCTCACTCCTTCTCTCTTAGCCTTGATGATGAGCTGCCATTGTAAGCAGAAATGAGGTGCTGCCATCACAGACAAGCAGCAGGAACTGGTTCCTTCCGGACATTCCTCTATAGTGTCCCTAATAGATGGGAAAACCGTTCTCTCTACCCTGCTAACCTTGCAATCCATGCAGCTAGTTGGAAATACATCCCTGTGATGAACGTTTGTGTACCTGCTGAGGCTTGGACACCAATGAGATGCTCAGATTTACAGGAGCGGTGGTATGACTGGAAGAACAGCACTGCTGTTCTATAAAGCATCAGCAAACCACCTGAGATCTCTCTGGGAGAAGGAAGAGGCTTTACATTGAATCCCTGTAGCTCATTAGTGCTGTAATCACTGTAGGAGGGAGTGGCAACTGGCTGAGCTTGTACATGACTAATGACTGGGAAATATGGGGTTGTGGCCACTTCTCATTTTTTCATAGCTTTGGAGCAAGGCAAATGTTTTCTATTCTAGTTTGACCCACAGACTAACCACAACCTTGTAATTCCCGGTACTTGAGAGACCTTTATTCACTTCAGCACACATATCCCTGTAGAAATATATTGTTTTAAATCACAATATGCTATTAAAAGCTCCTCAAAAAGTAGCAACCTTGAGTAGGAGTTTTGAAGAGCTTTACTGCCTATTACAATTAAATTACAAACCAATGGAGTAAACTTCATAAATAAATAAAGAGTTTTACAGTGTTTTACATGTCAATAAAGAGTTTTACAGTGATTCCCCAATTGCAGCACCATGTCGAGAGTCTACACACATTTTAAATGCCATTCATACAAGTGACCAAAAAGAGTTTGGTTTACCCTTTCATACCCAATGACAAATGGTTCAGTGAACTATTCATCATTTAAGGAAGCCCAGGGAGATGCTGACTGTTGCTGAATGTTCCTTTTTTGTCCCTGGACAGTTCTTCTCCACTTGCCTTGTCCACTGACCTTTCAAACTGCTCTTTCCCACATCCTTACTGCAACAAATCCCTCTGCAAGTGCATGCAGTGGAAACAGAGAAATTACCTTCTTTTACTCTTTCTCTTAAAGCTTCTGTCAGAGTGCTGAGGGATGAAGCAACTGTCCTTCTCAGTGTCTTGTTTCAAGATGAGCACTTAATAGGACAAGCAGAGTCAGTCTCTACCCTCCTCTCCAGGGCACTGGGGCTCAAGGCCTGAGGAACAGATTAGCTTTGAAAGCTTTGGAGGTTTCGCTCCTGTGCATGACCCAAGGTCCTGCCCTACCTCTGTGTCCCTGCCATGCAGATCATCTTCTTCTTTGAGTCTCCTAGGACAGAAGAGCGTTCTATACTTCTCTTTTACCTATGTCTCTTCAGGGACAAAGCAAGAAGGAGGCAGAGAAACTCACCATCTCCTAACGGGGTAAAAGCAGCAGCTGTCCTCAAAACAATAAGAAAAAAATTGAACCTTCAACTAGTACCAGTGGGCTCAATGGCAGTGGAAAATACACAGTCCCACTGGCATAACACCTGCAAGTAACTGCTCCAGCCCCTCCCATAGAGAGAAATCTTAGTCAGACTTTCATAAGGAATTCCGCAATTGCTGCTTCCTCTGCTCTCTATGTGCCCTTTTCCCCTTTCTCTCCACTAATTAGTATTAATCCCACCATGACAGTGAAAATAAGACAAGGTACTGCCATGCCAATAACAACAGTCACACTAGAACAACAATTTGAGGGTGAATTGAGTTGTTTATTCCCTTGGAAGAGGATAGCAGAAGGACCATCTGTGCTTTCTCCACCCTGAGTTTGACTGACATGTTATCTCCTTCTCTGAGGGACCGTAAAAACCACGAGAAAAAATTATTTGTTTACTTACAGATTTCTCTGAAAATGTTGACTGGTATTTTCTGAGAGGCTGGTGAGGAGAGAAGTAAGAAGATTGATTCACAGCAGGTGCAATAGGCTGTGTTCAGATGATTATTTGACCACCTCAGAACTCACACTTTGGGAACAAATTATTGTTAGGTCTCAAACTGACATCATCTACAGTATGAAGACTTGCTGCAGACAGGACAAATAGTAATCTGTTCCTTCTGCTCTACTCCTTCAATACTGGAATCTGTTCCTCTTGCCAACAAAGGTTGAAATAAATTTTGACTAAAATATCCCCAGCTAGGCTGTAGCTGCTGATGACCACACAGACCTCCCTCTTCCTTTCCTCCACCACCTCAGGCCATTCCTCAATGGCAATTGTAACTTATGCCCATGCCTCCAGGAGTCACCAATGACAAAATGTCTGGAGGAAATGGTTCTCCCTTTGCACACAATTTCCAGCAGTGCTGTCAGAAAGTGCTGGATTTGTCTCTGCTGAGATAAAAGTACATCGTGCCAAAGCCCAGCAGTATTAAAGATCAGTGACCCCATCTTCAGCACAGTTTCCTGGGAAAGTTAGGTTTCTTGACTTTGGTATGTCCTGGGTACATGGGTCCTTCACAAGGCTCACCCGGCAGGGCTAGGTAGGCACAAGGCTTTCTGTGTCAAGCGCTACAGAGCTTGGGGGGTGACCTCCAAGACCCTTGGGCCAGAGCATGAGGTTATGGCACCCACTGCAGCTTCCCAGCACACCTGTTGTTTCTCCATCTCCATCTGCTGCCAAGAAACACAGCCCTTTCCTTCCCTCCTCCCTCTAAAAGAGCTGCTGCTGTCACCAGCCCTGGCTCCTGAGCAGTGCCAGCCACCTGCTGGGAGCAGCATCATTCCAGATGGCACCAGCTGGCATGAGCCAGGAATGGTTTCATCTTGATAATTTACCCCCTCAGCTTCCCTCTCCAAGCAAAATCTGAGAAGTTACTGCATTCTAATTTTGCTGCTGACACACGCAGATGCATCTTTCAGTTTCGCAGGGAGATGTGCAAGACCCACTCAATTACACCAGAGCAGATTGCACTGCGCCAAGATCTCCTGCACAGATCCACCACCTGCAACACAGCTGTGTTCCAAAATGATATCTTGAAACTCTTATGTCAACCCAAGTCTGGTTTGCTCAGCCCTAACACAGTGCTGATCTGTGCAACACCAGTGACAACTTTCTCAAACCTGAATTGTCCTCACAGAAAAACCTGACCTAAAGCAACCTGACCTATGCTCTCTCTGGAGCATAGAGACCTTTGGCCCCGTCACTGCAGAAGTAGGGACCCATTCTCAGACCCTACTGGACACCAAAAGAAGATTTTAAGAGGGAATCTTTAACAATACTGTGTTGCCCATCACTAGAACAAGGTAACTGGCTTTGCCATGTGTTGCTCCTGTAATGATTTAATACAATTTGCTCTTCTCCTCAAATGCTGAAGGAGGAAAGTCCTGCTACGTTCTCCCAGAACCTCACTGTACCTCTACACTGAGACTGAGGAGTCCTGCAGCAGCAGGTGATGCAGCAGGCACCTCAGGTACTGCTTACAAAGAAGTGTGTGCTTTTCATCAGTCCATTTTTTCCTTTGCTTCCTTTTGCTGATGCTACTGTGAACACCTTTGATAAGACAGCTATCAAAGATGAGAGAATGGCCAGGGAGCAAGATGAGCGGTGAAGTCAGGCCCTGCAATGCCATTCATTTCACAGCTCCTCACAGATCAGTCTATCCAGCCACATGATTTAGCTTCTGAAGGGTGCTCAGAACTTATTGCCATAGCCTGTGGTTTGGCTGCTAGACCTGCTGTGTCATATGTCATCTTTTCTCAGAGAAGGCTTACATGCCTGCTTTTGCCCTCTGAACCCCTTGTTACACTGCAAATCCACACTGGATCTGTGCTTGCCATAGGCCTGGAAGAACTCCTTCAATACACTGACTCTTTCCCCCCCTCCTCTCTCATTCTCCCTGAACATACATGCTGAGACTGTTTTGTAACTCATCCTTTTAACTTTGTCTCCCTGGTCACTTCCACTGTTGATTCAACAAGACATAAAATGCCAGAAATCCTTAGCTGAAAGAAACAGAAACATTTCTGCACACATGGACGAAACGAAGCATTTACAAGTAGATGGATAAGAAAAGAAGTCTCTGGTGAGCTAATTAAACTGAGCCTAAACTGAGTCGTGGTTTGTTAGACACTCAGCTGGGCAAAAAGAGACTAAATTAAATCTGGGATTTAAATTGTCTTTGCTGGATGTGTAACTCATTAATAAGATATCAAGCTCCTTTTAGTAGCTGATCTCAGAGGAATTGAGTCAGGACACGCATGCCACTATCTTCCTTTTTAGATGAAGAAATCAAGCCTTGTGGGACATGATTTTCCCAGAAAATGTTGCAAAATTTCAAAGAGGTTCCAAGTGGCACAGGTCACAGCCCAGTAGCCTCCATCTGAGGTGGACCTGGCCAGCAAGAATGCCTCTAAGAGTCACAATGACACTGATGGTGGGACCTCCTGCCCTGGCACAGGGGAGAGACAACCCCAGCCTGTCATTCCTTACAGATTGTTAGTCCATGGTTTTCCCAATATGTACCTTCAGGTGCACAGGTGGGGTAGTGCTTTCCCCAGCATCCCTTCATCCCTCCTCCCTTCCCTGGCCCTGCAGGGTCTCCCCAGCAGAGAAGAGGAAGAAAGTGCAGATGGATGAGGTGTTTGCCAAGAACATTGGACCTTTCACTTCCATTTATTGCTGCAAGACAAATACGGGATTCCTTTTCCCATAGCTGTACCCACTGGCTTATCGCTGCTGGAAAATCACAGTGGCTCTGTTTGATACAAAAACTGCTGCCATAAACAGACTCTGAGCACAGTCTTATGGACACAACCTATATGCTTTCACCTATAGCAAGGCTGAAGGGGAAGAAAAAGAGGACAACAACAGAAAAGGAATCCCTTTATTTTTACTTTTAAGGTCTAACTCCTCACAGTCCCCCAGCAGAGGTACCTGGGAGCCAACAGTAGTATAAACTTCCTGCCATGGCCATGTCCCATGGATTGTTCCAGAGTCAGGTTGCAGCTCCCAGGCACCATTTGTCCTGCTGCCTGCCCAGCCCTGCCTTCCACTGCCACCGTGGGAAGAGATATGTCATTATTATGGACCAAAGTTTGACACCAGCTCCCTGAAAGTCATTTGCAGCCCTCTGAGCACTTTTGATTCACTGATCACACACAAAAGCCGGTTCTGAACCTTTGCTCAAGGGCCAGTCAGGTGCTCTGATTTCTCTTCCTCTGAGCATAGACCCCAGCTAAAACTGCTCAGGTTGCATGCAGTGCTCAGGGAACAAAGCTGCTGCTCTGGAGAGACTGAGGCCAGCAAGTGGATACAGCAGTCCCAGCTGGATGGGAGGAGGGTGGTGAATTGAAAGGATGGGATAGACATCTCTTTTCGGTGCTTGCTCAGGGCTTTGTCTGCTGTGTCCTGCTCTGTGTTTCAGAGGACACAGCTCCAGTGCAAGCACCCAGTTGAAAGACCACAGCAGGAGGCTCACAAGACAAAGAGGAACCAGAGCCCTCAGCTGTGCTGACACATTTTGCAGTGCACCTTGATTATTTATGAGTCAATCCCTCTAAACACACTTTGTATTTTTCTTCATGTACTTTGCATGAGTGACAATTGCTGTCAGAATGACCCTAAAATACACACTCCTAGTGTGCAGACTGTATTTTGGAGCCAGACCTTAGCACATACACAGCTTGATTACAGATTCCGCAGATCTCCTAGGAAAGCATCTTCAATGGCCTTTTGCAGCCTCATTTAAAAATCACTGCATTTGCCAGTGCTTACTGCTAGAGGTAATAGCCTGCTGTTCTCTGGCACTGATATTCAAGAAAAGCTGAATGTTAGCATCGGGCAAAAATGTGTGTGGGTTTTTTTTTCTCTCTAGTAAGCGCAATCACTTCTGCTGACTCCTGCCAGATCTCAGGCAGTCTGCCACCTGTTGTTTTTTATTACCTGCAAACTGAAATATTCAATACTGAAGATACAGGGAATAGATAATGTGCATTGATCCAGGTCATAGAGTACACTTGGAGTTTACACCACCAAAGTTCCTGGCCCAACACTGAGCACCAGAAGCCTCAGCTGCAAGGACTTAACTCTGTTTTAATCTGACATTCCTCTAGAGACAGAGTAATATCTGTGCAGGATATTTGACTTTGCATGGGCACTTGGCTTTGAACAGCCACCTTTCATATCAGCTCACTTTTCCCTAAAAGCTTGATGCCAGCACCGGATCATACTCATTGTCCTGATTTGCTCGTGACTCAAAATGAAATAAATCTGGAAAGGAAAACCAGGCAGCAAAGCAACGACCCTTGCACCGGCAATCCCATTTTACTGCTGCAATCCCACACCAGGACAGAAGCCGCTGATTAGAGGATGGGTGTTTTCCTTACCTCGCTGACGATGGATGAGTGGGGATGTTCATACACCCAGTTATTGAGGCAAGTGGCGAGTGGCAACCTGCCCGTGCTGTGATTGCCATAGTGGGCGACCGGGCTGGTGCAGCTGACAGAGGTGTCCCAGGTGACATCCAGCCTCTCACACTCCCCACTGAGGGACTCGTTCCCCAGGTGCAAGGGCAGTACCGTGAAGTTTCGTTCCTCTTCCAGTGTCCAGCCACATCGTTCACTTAATTCAGGAGCCCCGGGGATCCTGCACCAGAAGTCGTCTGGTGCCCGCCCTAGGAAAACCACGCTGGCGAACAGGGAAGAAAAGGTTATGCCTGTCTGGCTAAGGAGGAAAAAGACCCTCTTTTGAAATCTTCCAAATTCCCCAGCCTCCTTCAAAACCTCATCAAAAGATGGCATTGTGCGAGATGGTCTGTCCAGAGACGGCAGAGTTTTCTTTTCACACTTCGCATCGGCTGCCGGCACTTCCTATAAACGTGACGGTCTCGCCTCCCCTCTTCTCATGTGCACACGCAGACACACAGACACAGACAGACAGACAGGGAGACAGGCGATGCTGCCGGTGGCATGAGCGGGCCGGAGTGGGGCACGGCTGCAGACGGACATGCAGGCACACCCCCGGTGCACGCCCAGGGATACTCGAGGAGACTCAGGGCACGACTTGTGACACCGGGCTCACACACAGCCCGAGAGAAGTGCGGGCTACAGCGCGCAAATACATTGTAGGAGAGGAGGGGCTTGCGTTTCCTATTCATCCCGAGTGTTAAACAGATTATGTAATAAACCCAGTTAACTCCTTCGGGGAGGGCGAGCCGCAAGTGCCAGCTCCCGCAGCAGCTGCGATAAATTAATAGGTGCAAGGATAAAGTGGAAAGATAAATGGGAAAGAGCACAGAAGCTGTTGCAAAAAGCATCAGTGATGCAGGCTCTCTGCAGGACGGAAGGGACAGGAAGAAAGTTGTTTTAAAAGACCTATAGTCTTTCCTTCCACAAATAGAAATTAATACTGTGGCAAAGTTTAATTACTTCTCCAAGGCACTACTTCAACATCTGTACACACAATTCCCAAGAGCCTTTTCTTTTTATAAGCATAAATAAAGTGAGGGTCACAAACTGCAACCATCCAAAATCCAAGATTTTTTTTTAAAGTTTGATCAACCTGTTCAAGAAGGCTTTTTTATTACCTTGTTAATTTTAATTACACAAAGTCTTCCAAATACTTTAAAAATAAATGACAGTGTTTCTTTCTCAAAAATGAATGGAAAACAAATTATCTCACTTTCCTACTCAACTGTTTGTTTGAGAAGGGGAGAACCGAAGAGGAAGCCAGGACCGCGGTGCATTTTTTGTGCATGTCAGCACATCTTGTGCAGAACATCATGAATTAATTCAGAGATGCAATAGTGGGGTTTTTTGAACATTGTTCAGGATCATGAGGTCCATGGCCAGTCTGTTCTCTTGTGAGAAGGAGCAGAAGGACAAGACCTATCAAAGATGTCTCCTGCAATCCCTTGTCTTTGGTTACCTACAGCTTTGACTATAGATGTCTATAGTTTTGAAGCAAAGCACAATTTTAAAAACAGATGCAAATTGAGGAAGGCTTTGATTACTATATAGGCTATCTGGCATGAAAACTGATGTTGTGGTGTGAGCACAGCAAAGATGCAGATTTCTAGGTGGGTGCACTTCTGTGCTTGCACCAGCGTATGTTTTTGAGAGAATTTGATTTGATGCCTGGTTGTGCTGTTTTGTAGTACTGAAGATTAGAGGCCATGAATGTATCACCTTTGGGTCCAGGTGGAGACAGGAAGCACTCTGATGGCTGGTTTCAAACAAGAGAAGTTGTTTTATCCCAACAGGCCTAACTAGGAAGTCAATTATGCTGAGATGTTGAAGGTGATATTGTTTATTCCAACAGCTTCCAGTGACTGGGGAGGAGATTGTAGGGAACAGCATAAAGACAGTAAATGGGGACAGAGCCTGATAATCAGGCTCTCACAGCTCCACTCAAGGGTGTCTTAAACAAGCACTGCTCTTCAAGCCTTACCCCAATAAAAAAATGTCAGTTTCATCCCTGTTAAATATTACCATAGAATCATAGAGTGGTTCGGGTTGTGAGGGACCTTGGAGATCTAGTTCCAACCCCCCTGCCATGGGCAGGGACACCTCCCACTATTACACTAGAGAATATTGGCTCAACTCTGAATCATGAGGGTTAGTCCCCTGTAAGCCATGCACCAACATAGCCCAGCACTCCACCTGTTTCAGAAATGCATTGGCGTAATTACTGCTGCTGCTTCTTTGCTAATCAGTGGAGCCAGACCAGATTCCGTTGAAGGAGAATTCAGTACACTATTGCAACCTTGCTTCTGGAGCTACTTTCTTTCCCAAAAGAAGGCATGGTCTAGTAGCCCATTGCCAAAACTTCACACATCCCCGTCCATTACGCTCATCATGCACAGCACGTGCATCGTAGTCTGTCACACCAGAAGCCAGAAAGCATTGTAGCTGAGAGAGACCAGTGCTACACACATGGCCAAGCATATCTGGGAGTCTTCCTAACATTTCTGCAGCTACACTGATGGTCATACAGGCAAAGATTCATTCAGTAAAATCATTTCCACTGTCTGGCATATATGATGTCAAAGTGACCTTGGTTCCTCAGTGTTAACCTGTATTTTAAGTTTTCTGTCCAAAAACAGCTTATCAGTATTTGCCACCATATCAGTGTACTGAAAAACTCCACCTTGTCAAAGAAATCTAAAATATCCCAGTGACAGATTCATAAGAGTGTGCATTTGTACATTTATTCTACAAGAAGCAGTTCCTAGCTTCTGCGTGTTTTTCCTGGAACTTCAGCTTCATGCGCTGTGACAGCTGAGCACATCTAAGGACAGGAAGATGATGGGTTTGTACACAAAGCCTGTAACTGTAACCTCATGAAAGAATGCCTTTAAATCCTTGAGAGCAGATCTCTGGGTCAAACCATTTTAAACATTTTATCCTATATATACAGTAAAAAAATTATGCTCTTTGATACTGGAAAAGAAGCCAAGGAAGATGTTGACTGATGAGAAGGTCAGAAGCGGTAAAAACAGATGCGGAGAACAGAAAGAAGGAGGTGGAAGAATGTAAAGGGAGCAAGCTAGGGAGAGACCAGATGCAGAAGTGGTGATGAAAGGGGAGCAGAGGAGAAAGACATATAGAAGTACAACTAAATTGCAATCACAAGCATCTTCACTTGGAGCTTTGTTTAGCAGCCCAAAAGTCACAGCTATTTTGGACATGGAATGAAAACTATGCAGTGTAGAGAGGAAGGCACACACACTCCCTGTACACACGAGGCACTAGGCTACCATTTATACATGCGTGGATGACAGCATGAGACGTTTCCACCAATACCTACTCTGACTGAATCCTGGAAAGTTAAAATATTAATGCAACACCCTGGATAACCTCTACCAGTGCATCAGATAATCACTTAAAAACCTCAAAGTCCTTCTTGGAACGCTGTAAGCAATGGGGCAGTGACATCACCCAGTTTGCAGGGACCTCAAGGCACGATCCTACTACATAACAGCACTGATAAAGTTATGCAGAAAAGTACGACCTAGGTTAAAGATCCCTACAGATACATACCTCTTGCTAAATAAGAGAGTGCCTGTGAACAAGCTGCGGCAGCAATCACCCTCCCTGCCTGTTATCTCACTGCTTGAGGCAGCTTCATTTTGTACCAAATATTTGACCTCCAGACAAAACTGCTAAGACTAGATAGCTCTAAGCAGCAGGGGTGCAAATCAGTCAGCTTCACACCTAAGGCCAGGAGATTGCCTACACCAGCCTTTTCTTCTGCTGTCCGTGCCAGGAGAAGGGGTGGGAATCTCCACAGCCCTGTATTTGGGGACTACCTGAGCCTCTGCTAACTGGTGACCCCACAGCAGGGACTGCAATAGGGAACCAGGCAGTAGCAGCTCAAAGCTCATTGCACAGATGTTCATGGCAAGGCTTGGTTCACAGCAGAAGAGGGCAGGAATTAGAAAGAATATCAGAGCTCAGTTCTGGAGATTAAATAAATAGTGGATTTTTTAAGATCAGAGTGAGACCTCTTTATGGGGTAATTAGAGTTGCAGAGGCTCCCCTCTCCCACACATGGTACAATTATATTCCAGGTCATGACACTAAATTACATGTAGCTTTTTCTCTGACAATTCCTGTATTTTGACTTTTGTTGTTGTTGGCTTTTTTCCCTTCACTTTATTAATCTTTCTTCTTCCTCCCACACCCACTTTCATCTCGTTTTATCTTCCCCTTCCTCTTCTTCCAGATTTCCTCCTTTTCTTTTAAAAAGGTGGGAAATATACTCAATAAAATATGTCCTTTCCCAGGCCCTCAGAACAACTTAGCAAGTTGTAGCCTGACTTCGAGACATGGGAAAAGTCAATTCCAATCAACAGGGTTTCCACCTTTTGGCAATCCATTAAAGCAATGAACAATGCATTATACTCCCCTCCCTCACTATTTCCATGGACTGTAAGCTATTTTACCATCTTGATCCCAAAACCAAATATAAATAAATGTAGTACTTGGAACTGTAGAATACAACAACCAGGGGAATCTATACCCATTGCTAAGACAGCAGCTGAAATAGCAGAGGAAAATGGAGACATGGGGAAAGAAGTGAAAATCAAAACGAGGGGGAAAAAACAGGGAGAATGAAAGGAAAAGCAAAACAGTAGCAAAGATGTTCCTGTTTCTCTCCTCACAGGACAGGAAAAATAAGACCAGTAGTGACCCCATTGAAGACTGCCTATATCTGTCATGTTGAGGAAGCCACCCTAAATCTGCAGCACAGTGCTTGCATTCTGCTTCCCTCTGCCTGTTGGGCACCATCAGGTGCCACACATTTGGGTGCTTGTACATGATAGCCTTCCACACTGGCTTTCAGCCTACTGAGGGAAAGCAGCAGAAACGTGTCTCTCCACGCACATGTGGGAACACCTGCTTGTCAGGATTTCAGCTCAGGACCTGAGACAGGCTGAGGAACTGGAAGGGCTCATCAGCTTCTTGAAGGCCAGCTGAAGGAAAGGTAGCAAAGGAAAAGGGGTTCCTACACACACATTTTCATGTAAGTCTGTATGTGGTTTCCCTCATCGTTTTCCTTTTCGCCCGGTCACTCTGGAGGCTGGCAAAGAGGTTACACCAGGCTCTGCTTTCCTGTTCAAATAAATATCCATAATTCCACAGCAGGTTTATGAGGATGCTTGTTAATGACTCAGAATAACCAAGCATTTCAGCCATAAGACAAGACAAGCCAAGTTCACCAGAGGATATTTTACACAATGGAAAAAACAAGGTATCTTTCCAGAGATGGGTGTAAAGACCTAATAAAATGAAAATCTTCCCACTCACGTTATCAGACAGGTGCAAATCACAAGGCTGCTTCCTCTCTCAGCTGCATGGGCCTCAAGTCCTGCCTGGACAGTCAGAGAAAAACTGATCAGTTTTGTTGGAGATTCCTCATTGTTGCACATATCCCTCCCCAATAACTCAGTTTCCATTAACCTTGGAAGTCAACATTTCTAAATACTAAGAAAAGGACTTTGCTTCAAAGTTTTTTGATCCATTTTACAAGAATAAAGATGAAACTTTTAAACCTTATCAAGGATGGTGTCAGTGCAGTGAAGAGTTCTGAGTGCCCCTCTCTAAGTATATACTTCCCTAGCTATTTCCAAAGGGGGGGTTCTATTAAAAAAAGAGGGAAAAACCCACATGAAACCCCTTGCAGGGTTTTTAACATTAGACTCTATTATCACTTTCATACTGTTTCTCAGTTTTACTTTTATATTCAGTGTTCCAAACAAGCCTTTATTTGTAGCCTTTCTATTGCATTTTTTTGCTGAGAACTCTTGGGAACGTAAAAGACCACTAAGATGGCCTGTGTAACAAAAATGCCAGCATTCATACATATGAGAAGAAAGTAACAGAGAAATCCCCCTAGACCGCTACTGTCCGTCTTATGGGCAGCTTTGGGTAGAAGAAGTATGATCTGATGTAGAAGACAATTCAGGTTCAAAATATCCCATGAGCCTTAATATTTAGTTGGTCAAACTCTGCATGGCAGAATTAATATACATTCCATATTTATGTGAAGAATTAATTAATCCCAGCAGATTTCCTGTTTCTGTCTTTCCAAGACAATAGCAAATTATTTTTAACACCACTGAAAAAAGAACTAAGAAACAGCTCTGCAGAAACTAAAAAAAGCTGCAGGATCAGTTGAATTCAGAGCAGCAGCAGAGACCCAGCACACTCCAAACGGACCAGCAAAAGTTGAAGTTATCCTGGAAGGATGGATGGGAACTAGTAATTCCTCAATGCCTTTCTCTGTTCTCCCTGTAGTTGTTTTTGGAAACTCTTAGTGGTTACAATCTATTTATAGTTCACTCTGTGTTTGTAGTTTATCTCTGCTATAACATCGTGTCCTTTGTCCTAACTGCATAATACCAACCCAAAGGAATTCTTCACAGTTGGGTTCTCATCTCCTGCTTTATTAGAATGCTTTATTAATAGGAAGAGGGACCTGACTACTCTCATCTGGCTGCTTAGCTGGATGAACATGCTCTCTGTCCATGATCCAGCTCTTAGCACACTACTTAAAATGGGCATTTTTGGCTATGTAGCCCTACCACAGGGTACTTCAGTTACTCAGTTATTTTAACATTTATTTTATTTTAAATGTCAGTATATTTATTACACAGGATTTATTCTATTTTTCCTTCCCTAGTGAGTGTTCCTGAGTGTATTTAAGAAAAAAACATGAAGATGTAAATATTTGATGTGGAGCCACAAAGCAAAAATGATTCAACAAATTCAAAAATGAAGTAATTGTTTGCATTTGTCTATGATCCCAAAATCGTGAGCAACTAGATGAACCGAAACAAAGGCCATTCAAGCTGAGTGTATCTGAAAAAGATGCAGCAGTTTGTATCCATTTTCCCAATAAACAATTCTGCACTGACTGGATGTCAAATGTAACACCTGCATGGCAAGGATCCGGACCAGGTAAAATAATGTAAGTGGCAGAGGAAGTCCCTGAGATGATTCCTGTATTTCTAGGCTGAGCTTTCCCTCACCAAGCCCAGGCCTTAACAGAGAACCCGGTCTAAGGAGAGTACAGTAGTCAGGAAATGTAGAGAGGTGGTCCCTGGCAGTGTCACCACGATGCAGCAGGTGGAAAGACCTAGGCACTGGGAATGGGAAGGCATCATCTGCAAAAGCCTGTTCTTCCTGCTGCCAGCTTGCTCCCAACAGCAGCTGGTCTAAGCAGGAGTGCACACCTTGGCTCAACCCTTGCAGCCATGCAGGAGCCAAGAGCTGGGGCTGCTGGATGATGAAGGGACATAATCAACCACAGAAAAGGGATGGCACCACTGCTCCCCCAGCTCCATGCTGGCCAGCTTAGTGGAATGGGGAATGTGGGAAGTCTTGTAAAGTCTGGGATGATGCCATTTGCTGCCAGGGCAGGTAGCATTCCTTGGGTGCAGGCCCACCATCCATCCTTCAGGGGAGTCAGTATTTCCAGCCCCACATATTTGCTCCTCTACACCCAGATGAGGAGATGGGGAATGGGCTGATTTCAGTAAACAAGAAGTTCCTGGACTAACTGCCAGCTCCTTGAAATTTAGATTTAGGAGACTATTTCAGAGATAAACTTTATGAAAAGATTATTTAGAAAATTAGTTCATACGGTATTTTTAGCAAAATGATAGCTGAAGAAAAGCAAAAAGGATTTACTTTGGGTTTGTTTAATAAATGAAAAGAGCACTGTTGCCATATAATTTCCATATATGCATCAGTACAGCAGCCAGCACCATCCTGACCCCTCAATTTACCATCCTCCTCCAGTCCTGTGTACAACAGCAAGCTGCTCCTGGACCAGCAGAGCCAAGGAGATGTTTGTGTTCCTGCATAGCAAGCAGGACCTCATCTTCTCCTCACCTGCAGTAGGACTGCAGGCCTCACCACCTTCCAACAGGCTGAGGGGGAGCAGAGCCTATCCCAGACTCACTGCTCATCCAGCACAGGCTGGCGGAGCAGGGATGCAAGGTGATGCACACGGAAGGCTGTCTGTCACACACTGCATGTTTGGCAGGTCTTGGCTGTCACTCTCTCAGCCTTCATCCCACCTTGGGGGAGGTTAAAGACAACTTCACCAACCTGCTTCTGCTTCAAAATCATTCTTCTTCCTTCCTTTCAGCAGTATGATTAAAATGGCAATTTATACTAAAGTACCAGGAATGCCTCATTCACATTTTTCCTGGTAACATCTTTTGCTCAGAGAGGTGGCACTAGCTAAGCAATATGTCAACTTTCAACAAGGAAGCTCCTTGTTTATCTTCTGGAAGTTCAAGGTGTTCCCAGCTAATCCTTCACTGATTTTTCCACATCCAAGGAAGTTTCTCTCTTGGTTTTCCCATCACATAATGCTTTGTTCTTATATTATTCTGCTCCGCTTCAATTTTCCTTCCTCTGAGAATGAACATTTCAGGAAACCCCGGTTTGCTTCCAGAAAAAAACAGAAACTTGAAAACCTCTGTGTACAATATGAAAAATCCTTCCTCTGATTGCTCTCCTGTTGCATGAAGCCAACAGTCCAGGAGGAAACACTAGCCTTGTGGCCAACATAAGGAGGCTTCAGGCCTTCCAACCACAGTCTCATCTGTGATCCCTGTTAGTTCATACTGTGCCAAGATTATCTAGAGATTCCTTGACTCAGGCTGTGCCCAGACTTCTGTGTACAGAGACTGCAGAGTTTTTGTCAGGAGAAAATTAAAGCACATTCTTAAGAAGCATGTTTTAAGAGGCAATGGGCACAGGCTGAACCACTCCCCTGCCTTCTCTTAGCCAATTCCTCCTGAATAAAAAGTGGACCTTCTCTGGCTCAGCAGTGTCCCCATGCTGGGTATATGGTTCATCCATACAGAGTGCCAAGTTCAATGATCTTGTTCCACCCACT
Organism: Pardalotus punctatus; assembly: GCA_013400915.1. NCBI lineage: Eukaryota > Metazoa > Chordata > Aves > Passeriformes > Pardalotidae > Pardalotus > Pardalotus punctatus. Next base: position 215,121 of record VZTX01027356.1, read on the forward strand.
CCCTCAGCTGTAAAGTGGCTCAGCTTTCCCATGGATACTTCAAAAGATGCTTGTTGAAGAGCCGACCAACCCTATGATGCTCAAGGGTCACATCTCACTGAAGCACATGGGCAGGTTCTTCTCACCTACCACTGCCCCAAACAGGATATCTGATGGTGACTATCACTGTCTCGTTGCTTCTTCCACTGCCAGTGTCCAGCCACTGCCTCATTTCTTACACTGGAGGCCATTATGAAGGCACTTACTGCAGCACGGAGGGGAGCACCAAAGCCCACAGGGCAGCCCAGCCGGACAATTAGCGTGGGAAGATTCAACCAGAAAACATTGCTCTCTGTTTCCTATTGTGGTATGCATTTGGCTTCAAATTTGCCTGCTAGCTAGTGTCCTTATCCTTGACTGCCCCTACTTCTCTGACCAGCCTCTTTTAGTGAAATTCTAGTTAGTCCCACTGAAATTTCAGCAGTCCTGGGGCTAAAGTGAAGCAGGGCTGTCTGCACTCATTGCGAGTTGGAAGAGTTCAGTCCAAATTCTCTACCAAAAGGCTGACTGCTTGTCTATGGATGTTGGGTCTGTGTGTTCCCTTCGGACTTAAACTACTGATGCCTTCTTGCCATTGCTCCTTGATGGCTTTCTTTACTTTTGCAGACCCTGAGAAACTGTGTTTGTTGTATTTGTATTATCTCATTTGTAGCTGCAGCCAGATTCGTGTCATCAGTATATTTCATTATCTCTCAGAAGTGAAGACAGATGCCCAAATGTTCACAAAACCAAATTACAAGATATCAAACCCCAAATATTTACAACACAAACTAAGAAATGGAATTAAAACTTGGGGGCAGGAACTCTTAGCTTGTCCAGAAGGGAAGACTTTGGAGCACCTGCCATGAAGAGTAGTGCTGGATACCTCTTCCTCTACTGGGGCAGTACATCCCTGGTACCTGCACAGTCTCAGAGGCAGCAGACTTGAAGATGAAATCTCACAGACCAATGTGCCTTTTCTCAGCTACAAAAGGACTGGTTTTAAAACAATTTGAGCAGAAGGAATAGCTTCACTTCCTGCTGAGCAAAAAGCTTTTAGAAACATAAATGTCCAGACTAATAACAACTGTGTAAACAAACACTGACAAACTGCATCACAGCTGTGTGCTTATAATACTCAACTCCCCAAATAGTCAAGCTTGCGAAATATGTTTGAACTCCTTTTGCATTCAGAAAAAAAAATATTCAAACTCAAATGCAAGAAGTCTTTCCTTAAATCTGTTGCAATGGTTGATCCCCAGTTACAATTTTCCTAGGTCAGTATTAACTGTTTCATTGTTCTTTTTAATAAGTGTTGTGTGTTTGATTCCAAGCCTTCCATCTTTTAAAAAGCAATTTGTAATGCCAGGAGAGATGGGTGTATTTACTTACTTTGCAGAAATGCTAGAGTAATGCTTTAGCTGAGGACCATATGGAAAATCCAGGAATATTGTGCATAATGGCACTGAAGTTGAAGTCTTCTGGCATGGTTGGGGGAATTCTGTAATTGCCTGTCTTTCATTAGCCCACATTCACACCAGTGATCCTAACAGCTGCATGGTGATGTGCAAGGAAAAGGGCTGTCAGAAATTCAGAAAAACCCATTCTCATAATGTTATACCACTTTTTATTCTATTAGGGCTGGGTTTAGACAACCCAGCACTCTGGATGATCATGTTTTGTTGCCTCAAGGATCAAACAGGATTTCTGAAGGGGTTTGACCAAAAACAGAGGCAGCAAGAGGAGTCAGAGGGTTCTGTCATAGACTGAGGCAGGGCAGAGAAGTGAGCTAGGGAACTTTGAAGGCAAGCAATTGGTCTTGAAGGACAAGAGCAATCTCTCTTCATGCCCTCCTGTTTCCGTCCATTTTCCTGTGGCCAGACACTTTGCCCCAGAGCAGTCTTGTCTGACAAGACAGAGGGTCACCATCTCCTTCACAGAGCCACCCACCCCTCAGAGAAGCACCCCTTTCTCCCCCTCCCAGTGGGACACCTCTGGGTAGTTGCTGTTCCCACTGTGGAGGTGGAGAAAGGCAAGGGCCAGGACAGAGCTCCAGAAAGCAGGGATCTGGAGCCCCCTGATGCTGGAAATAGTGATGGGATATGCTGTTCCCTTGTCACCTTCACTCTTCTCCCAGGCTGCTCACAGCAGCAGCACTGGGAGCAGAAACCTGCAAAGGTGGGAAGGGGTCACCCCTGCTCTGATCCCTGCAGGCAGGGCATCCTCATCCCTTGCCACCACTTTTGCTCCTGCTCTGGGCCCCACGCCTCACATCATGCTGTGCAGCTGTGATACCCTGTCTGAGCACAGAAGTAAGTACATGTTAGATATGTGCAATCTAGGAACTCATTAAGTAATCACACTCCCAAGACCTTACTGAAAAATTGTTTATAATTAACTACATATTAAGGTCCTGGAACAGGGCCAGTTCCAAACTGCAAACCTGCTTGCTACTTGCCAGTTCGCTTTCTCGTATGTTTTTTTCTTTCTTCCCTTTCGAATCCACAAGCCTTCTTTGAGTTGTGCTTCACACAAAACCTGCTTAACTTGCCTCTTCCTTCTTAGCCAGGCATGCAGCAGTTCCCACTCCTGCAGAGCTGTGGGTCGAAAAGAAGCGTCTACACATGGGACAGAAGGAGCCAATGTATTTAAACCAGCTCAGGAGTCACCATGCTGAGGCTGAGAACAGTGAAATAGGTACCACTTCAGCCCCTGACAGGTAGCTTTGGGTGCAGTTACCCAGTATGTTGTAACAGCAAAGCCTACCTTCTGCACCAGCAGAAATGTAAGTTATGATGCATCCTCAGTCCCCAGTTCACCCCACCCTCAGTTTATCAAGTCCTCTGAGTAGGATCTAGCCTTGTTTGCACTGCTTGTCTCATGTGGGTCCTGCTACCTTTAGAGCAGATATCAGCAGCTCAACTATGTAAAAGAAATAACAAACCTGACTTAGACTGCAAGCCCTTTGGGGTTGGGGCTTGTTCTTTGCAGTCACACAGAGATGCTCAACAGTAAGCTGAAGATTTGGGAGCCATGGGCTTCCCAGTCCAGGGGGCTGTGGCATCAGGCTAGGTCAAGACACAAGGATGGATAACTGCAGATGGTGTGTGCTGTACCTGTGTTGTACCAGCCCAGAGCTGGGATGCTGCTCTGGCCAGCTCCATCTTTGGCTTTCTGATGGGTGTAGTTACCCCTTCCAGACAGCTCTTGGAGGAGTTTTATGAAGCAGATGGGTGGGTGGGATTGGGAAAATTCTCTGATGAGCATTTTAAAAAAACCCTGTGTTTTCCTGAAGTGCCCAGCACACCATCCAGGCTCTGTGCCAGTAGTTACAGGGCTGCCTGGACTCCTTTGCTCACTTTGGTAACCTATTATCACTGCGCCCTTTGGTAAGATGATAAGAGCGGCTGTACAAACCCCAAGCACGCTGTGGGGTGACCTTGCCATCTCCTTGGGAAGTCAGATCAAAGCAACAGGACCCTAGGGACCATGGCACAGGTTGACAACAAGCCAAGCTGCCCCAGGGCCAATTCCTTTTCCCTCAGCAGTGGAAACATCCTTGTCCTGGCCCAAAGAGCTGCTCACCCAGCACCCCAGCAGCCTGTGGGGCCACGTGCCAGTGGCATAGCAGCTCAGCAGTGCTCCTGCTCTTGGCAAAAGCCACCTCATGACTGCAGAAATGAAACCTTCAGAGGACAAACTTCATGAACACGTCATGCTCTATGCCATAGCAAACAGCAAGAACTGTGCACTGAGCTGTCTTTGTCACCAAGGGAGATATTCCCAGGTTGCACAATAAAAAGTGGTAATTAATGTTCAAGAAAGAAATGAGCTCAAGCTGTGACTTTTGGATCTAGGTGCAAATAATCATAAACTAGAGGGGTTTGCCAAACATAGTGTGATTCTCATCTAAGAAAAATGTGTTATTGTATATGAGCCAACCATAAAGTACACTTTGTTTCCCTCAGTTATAAAATAAGTTCTCATGGTGCAAATAAATATCAAGTGCAAACATGAGCTTTTTGAAGTAACGAGCAGCCTAAAAGCTAGGTGCATAGGCTCCCTCTACAGTCGGCTCTTAGATATAGAGCCCTCACGGTTGACCTGAAGAGCTGAGATCCCATGACCCAAAGCACTGGTGTGTCACAGTTTCTTTGGCAGTCCAAATTTTCTTTAATGGTTTTGACGGGCACCCCTCTCCCCAGAGGATTCACACGAGCTCTGCTGTTGTCTGGCCACCTGCAGTCAGCCCCACTGCGAGCTCAGCGCTTTGTACCCTGGTTAATTGGTCATAAATGACCCATGTGTCAATACCTTGTTCAGATTAGCAGCAACCTGAGGGATGCTCCAGCTGCTGTTAGCAGATCTGGGGGCACAGCTCTGCTGTGAAGCACCACTGTAGGCTTCTGCTCCACATGTGGATATATATCCAGAGGTAACTAGATGTTACATGCTCAGCTTTCACATGGTTGACATTAGCCCGTACAGCAGACTGCTGCAGATAGGATCAGCCTCTGTCTGCTTAGCAAGTTGACTCATTCATGGTGTACAGGACCAACAAGTGCCACAACAGGCTGTAGGAAAGGGGATGGAGCCTTTGCACCAAGAAAACAGACTGGCTCAGCCTGGCTGAAGTATCTGCCCCCCAACACACAGGCAGCGCATCTCAGTGGGTGCGTGCCTTGCTGTTTGTATGGACATGTCCCGGGATTCTCCATCACATTCCTCGGAATCTAGCATGTCCTGCTAAGGTACATTATGACATACAGGTGATTATGACAGACAGCATGCTCAGAGCTCCCTGTTAAAAGTCTATGTTCTCAATACATTCACAACAGAGCTATGATAAGGTCCAAATATACAGGTAGGTACTGAACCAAAATCATCACTAAATGGCTAGGATGAAAGAATGACTCACTAGAAGGAAATCAATGCAAAAATGTTTACTCATGCAAGAAAGTTTGTAGGACAACATGTCAGGAAGCAACTGAATGGAAAAGTCTTTCTAAGGCACTTCTAGCAAATAATTTTAGCCTAAATTCTCAAAGATCTGAAAAGGAGTTTCTCTGAAGAGCTAGCCTGCTAAATCTCTCTGCCTCAGTTTCTTAGTCTTCACGAATGATTTATTGAGAAGATGCTTTCAGATCTTTGAATTGGGCTATTGTTTGGCAGTCAACAGTTATATATACTATAATTTTCAGTAGGCCTTTTATCTGTAATTTTTTTACAGGAGTGTGGTAGGCTTGGCTTTGTTCACATTTCACAAATCTTAAAGCCTACATCTAAAGCTCTGGGAAGTCAGAGTACAGGAGCGTTTACCCCAGCTTTTGAAGGCTGACGTGTTTTAAAGCAGTCCTGGTAATGCTTCACTACTGCAGACTGAAGGGATTACTGATTACAGCCAGCAAACCTGTCACACTTGACACTTTCTTGAACCTGTCACTGCAGAGTGATATGGGTCTTTTGTCAAGGGCACAGATGCCCTCTGCTCACAGAGCTGCTCCAGCTTTCTTCACTTTGCTCATCTAGCTGAATTACCTGTTATATGCTGATTGTGCTGCATCTGTGCTAATTAAAGGGTAGGCTGGAGGCAATGGCTCACCTCTGTATACACCATCCCCAGTCAGGGTGGTCTTTTCCCTCCTGAATACCAGAAACACCCTGCCTGATATCACCTCCCCAGACCTGCCTGCATGTTGTGAGGTGCTAACAGGAATCAGGCAAAATGGTACTAGGGGAGGGTTGTAAAGTTTAAGCAGTGTGGGTATGGGACAATGCTTGAGCCCATACACACGTTTAGTTTTTCAGTACAAATGTCAATTTGGCAAGCTTTCATGATGCCTCCATTCACATACACTCAGATTCACCAGCAGAACTGCATGCATGCTCCCTCCCTGCTCTGTCCCCAGTGAAGTGGGAAAAAACCTGCTGAAAACTTCTTAAAGACATGATCCTAAATACAGGAGTCACCTGCCTTTACATTGGTGGGATGGACCATTCAGTTCCCCAAGTCTGGTGAGACCATACACAGGAGAGTCTGGTCAAGATTATTCAAGGGCAGCTTGGATTGTTCAAGGGCAGTAACAAAAACCTCATGCAATATGTGAAGCTACTCATGGTCACCCCCACTGTAGGACGACACTCTTGCTTCCTGGCAATCAAAGAGAATATTCAAGTGACAGTGGAGGTTTTCCAGAAGAAATAACATTAATCTGCCACAAAATCAGAGGTACAACCTTCTGGCAGCACTTCTTGTTGCACTTATTTTGGTTTTGGCTGAGACAGGCTTTAGCTGTTAACCACTACATCAAATGTGCAGCACTGAATAATCTGTGTGCAGGAGGGTGCAAGGTTTAAAAGCTGCTGGTGCAGTGAGCCCCTTGAGCATTAACAGGGGGAATAGTCCATTCTCTGCTTCTCAATGAAACCAGACTGAACAGAGATACATAAACTGCTCAGTTGTACGCAGCCAAAGGTCTGGTCTTTTCTTAGCTGCAAAAGGTGTTTATTGCAAAGGAGCAGCCCCGTTTGTGATTCATGACATTTGCTAGGAATGCCGGCCATTGTAACTCAAGAGTGCTTGTTTTTTAATAGCCCTTTAAAATATCACATTACTTATCACCTCTGTTTTCCTCGTTGTTAATTTTGTGCTTCATAAAACTCAGAGAAGTCACTGAGTGCTCCTGAGGGGAAAATTAACCCAGGGACAGCAGCCTGCTCAGAGGCTCCCTTCAGAAGCACTCACCAAGCTACAGTCATTCATTTGGCTTAGAAAGATTTGCAGATGACAGAAAGACAGCAGAAAATTTTCAGGCAGAAATCATTGCCCATAGATGTTTTTTATCCAAATCCACACTTTTGATGTTCAGCTGCACTGAACCTCTTCTAGTCCTCCATCATAGAAGGAAATGGAGAACAACATGAAAGGACCTTACACTGTTCCTCACAGCTGTTGGAACACGACATCAATCACCCCTTCAGCAGAAGGAGGCTGAGGATGTCTCCATTGCTTAATCACACGTTTACACATTAGCATTGTCTAATAAATTCAAATTAAATAGCTGTAAAGTGTTTATGAGATGGGGCTGTAACTTGCAGCAGCCTCTGCCCTCTGCCCCCCCAGGGTTTCATGAAGGGCTGGTGACAGGTCTCAAGGCCACTCCCAAGTCCCTGAGTGTGAAACCCTGCAAGATCAGTTTGGTCACCTTCGACTCAGAAGTCCCGACTTATACTGCAGTGACTGGTCTGCTTCCCATTTGAGGCACAACACCATTCTTTAACCATTAAGTGCCTGGAAGAAATCTGCCCTGTTGTGATTTTGCTGCATTGTTTTCTTCTGTTCCCTCAAAACAGCATAAAGGCAGTCATCTATGTCCGCTGTAATTTTAAGGTTCTTCAGTTGCATATGTATGTGAGGAAGAGGATCATATTGCTTTCATAGTATTTATTTATGGCCTCTGAAAATACTGGACAGAGGAATTACCACCTGCCCCATACTGTGCACTGACAGACTCTCAGTGGCAGGCTGAAATGGCCATAATCTAAGATATCAGATCTTGCATTTCAAATATGTCATATATAAAACAAATTAACAACAGAAGCCAAAAAGGAGAGCCAAAGTGTGTTTAGAAACAGTATTTAAAAAACAAAGGTTGGGATGCATGGCTTGACAATTGACAAAGTTAATTAATTATTTGTTTGTGAGTTTTAAGCGCACACCTCAGCTGTTATTTAAGCATGTGGTGAAGGCCAAAGCCCCAGAAAGCAGCTGAGTTAGATACTTTCGTGGTTTGCGACACACAAAGATGCCAACCCTGGATGACATTTTGGAGCAGGTGGGAGAATTTGGCTTCTTTCAGAAGAACGCCCTCTTTGTCTTATGCCTACTTTCTGCTACTTTTGCACCCATTTACGTGGGGATTTTTTTCCTGGGATTCATCCCTGAGCATCGCTGCTTCAGCCCCGGGGTGGCTGAGCTGAGCCAGCGGTGTGGCTGGAGCCTGGAGGAGCAGCTGAGCCACACAGTTCCCCAGTGGGATGGCCACGGGGCCAGCTTCAACAGCCGCTGCAGGAGGTACGAGGTGGACTGGAACACGACAGGCATCACACTGACCCCCTGGGCAGCCTGGTGGGCAGTGGGAGCAGTGTCCCCCTCGGTCCCTGCCAGGATGGCTGGGTCTACAACACTCTGGGGAGCTCTCTCATGACCAAGGTAAAACATAACTTGTCTAGAAAAATCACTCTTGTCTCCACAACTTAAAGATAGAATATGCTGGATTAGTAAAATTTGCTTCTGGTGTACAGTATGAGTCTGACTGCCAATAAACAGCCAGTATCAGAACCTGCTAGGCACTCAGAGTGAAGATTAATGTACATAAACAATGGGAAATTATTGCTTTTCCTGGCAGCATAATACTGCAATCTTATAATCAATGGCTATTCTCATAATTATTATTTCCATCACCAAACTGAGGGTAGCACCCCATAGACCAAACTGAGAAACTACAATTTGGGTGATAATCCAGATACTCATCCATAATGAACAAGAAGCAGAGGATAGGGCTACATTTCCCACATAATGCTTTAGCAATAGCAGTGTTCCTTTATCTCAATTTACAGAATCAAAACCACATAATCTAGAATATGAAAAACTATGTAAACCAGTACTAACAGTCTTAAAGCCATGTAGAGACCTGAAGTATAGGAATGACCTCAAAACAGATCTCTTCTACTTCCCCTCCACTACCAAATCTGTCTTAGCTATACCTAAAACATGCCTAGCAGATGTTTGTGTAACTCGCTCTTAAAGCTCATTGCTGGATACTTCACAGCTTCTGTGGGCAGGGCATTCATATTTTCTTGCTTCACTGTCACCACAGTTACAAAGCAAGTCCATCTCATTTTCCCTCGGGACAGATGGGGTGGGGCAGAAAAGAGCACTCCAGCTGTCCTCCACACCATGGAAACCAAGCTGAACTGTTTGGGATGGCCCCAGCAAACTTGTCGGGGTTAGAAAAAGATTAAATAAGCAGCCAAATACATTCATGTTTCTTCCTGGGCTGAAGTCTAATCACCCTTGAGTGACTATTTCCAGCTGTAGAGAAGCTACTACCAATTTGCCCTCCTCCTTTTGCTGGGTGTGCCCTGACAACCCATTAATTGTAAATCAACAGCAAGTTCCCAAGCACCCATTCATCTCAGAGAAAAGCCAGCCAAATCCTGGGCCTTTTGCCAGCGCTAAGGAGGTGTGGGATAGGCATCTCCTGGCTCCACCCCAGCTGGGCTCATAGCAGCACCTCCATCTCTCTACCCAGCACTGATTTCATGCAGCAAGGAAATCCATGGTTTGAGACAGGTCTTGGTGCCTGGGAAGGAGACAATGCTCCAAGTGTCCTCCAAATTTCAAGCAGATGAGCAGCAACAAGAGGACGAGATTTTTCTGTACGTTTTTATTTGTTGTTTCAGAGTATCCCTTCCTTTCTCACTCTCCTTATGTGTCACTATGCAATCATTTTTTGGGGTGTAACTTTTTCACAGGGTTTGGGAAAATCCAAACAAGATGCATTGCAGATGTCAGCTTGAAAGGTTAGAGGGTCTCTTTCCCAGAATCTGTTTTCTAGTTGATGCCATTGGTTTCCTTCCTTCTCAAACAGCCATGGCTTGTGGGAAATGTCCCTACTCTTCTAACTGTGTTTGCCCTTCTTTACAGTTTAATCTGGTGTGTGAGGACTCTTGGAAGCTGGACCCCTTCCAGTCCTGTGTGAATGCTGGGTTTTTTATTGGCTCCATCAGCATTGGCTACATAGCAGACAGGTGGGTGGTGTGTAGACAGGAATGAGATGAGCTCTTTCCTCTGGTTATCTGCTTTCTGATGTTGTTGAACAACATTCTCAATTCACAAAGAAAATGAGTGCAACCAAAACCTGATTGAAAACGTCTGTGTGTCACAAGGGAGGTGGATGGTGCTTTCTAAGGCCCTGCTTTCAAAGGCTGTTGTGACCTAAGAATCCACAGAAATGCCAAGGTCTTGCTCCATTTTTACAGCCCTGAGGAATTCACACAAGTGAAGAGATTTTATTTTCTCTCACAAGTGCAAACTGCAACACAAGCTCAGAGTCCAAGATGAAATTTTAACTCTTGTATCTAGACCTATTTGCTCATCCTTGCAATAAATTTGTTTTACATTAATTATTACAGTATCCAGAGGGCCATAAATCATTTTCAAAATAGGACAGTTTTTCTCAGATACAGAAATAGAAGTAGTTGTTTCTTCCTAAATTTTATTTGATCCTTCTTTTCCCAAGCTGAGTCTGTTTTTAGCCAGTTATAGACCTTAGTGTCCCTCATTTCCTCTTTTCCATCGCAGTTATCACTGTGCCATGTATCTGCCCAGTGGATTTATTTTTTTTAGGTTAGCCTCTGAACAAATTTAATATTTTGTAGCTGATCTTCCTCTACATGCTTACCAAAATTTTCAGTAAAATGGCAAGAGAGACTGTGACTGAGGAATTCGAAGAAGTGAAGTTAACAAGGAGTGAACTGTACTGGATCTACTGTAGATCCAGTCTGTCTTGAATTTTTCTTTACTTTGTATTCTCAATAACCTTTTCCTCCCAAGACTGGCCCCAAGATTGTCTCTGTTGAGCAGATATTGCTATTGTTCCCTCCTTTTCACTGTCCCACTCCTCCAAGGGGGAAGATGTTTGGGAAGGGGCCTAGCCATCCCCTATAGTACTTCTGCAGTGTCACAAAATTAGGATGGGACTGTGTTTGACTCACTGGTCACTGCTGCCTTGTTTCAATGCAGGTGAACACACCATCAGTTAGGTTGTGCAGACAAACCTGCTTGCAAAGAAGCTCATCTATGCACAGATGGGACAGACTGCTTTCCAGTCCTTATTAAACCACTGCCTTTCTGCCAGCGAACCAGACCAGCTTTTTAATAAGCTCTCTGCTTAAATGGATTTTTCATCAGTAGATAGGGATTTATTAAAGTAGCGCTTTGTGGCTACATGCTGTGTGGCTACACCTTTGGCGAAAGACGTTTTCAGGTAAAAGACATCAAGTTACTAGAGACGTGCCACAAAAATCCTACATCCAGTCTTCAGTCCTCTGACTGATTTCAAGGACAAAAGTGGACAGACACATGACAAGTTCAGCTTTTCTTCACATGCATTTTGGAAGATCTTTCTTTGTTTTTGTTTGTTTTTAATCAGGAACATTTGTTGCCCCTTGCCTCCCATCCTCTCTTTCCCTTAAGTCCAAGTTCTTGTTTTCTGACTAATCTTCTCATAAATCTTAAAGCATTCCATCCTTTTTCCCAGAACTGAGGCTTGGATGGTGAAGTACACTTATCCAGGCATAACAGGGCATGAAACAGCAGTGAGCAGATTCCATGAGCATCAGAAGCACCACGCTTCAGATCACCTTTCCAGCACAGAGGTGGATTAAGTAATCATGTTCACTAGCAAAGGCATTTTTTGCCACTGTATGAGAGTGAGAGCCAACAAAAACCAGAGCTTCAAAACTCAGCCATTTATATCCGAAATGCTCTGTCTCTCTCTCTCGTCAAAATACTGAAGGATCTTTTTGCAAAGGCTCCTGGTGAAGCAGAAGTATGAAATTACAAGGGAATAGGATGTAATTCCTCTTGAGATAAAACACACATGTCTGTGTTAAAGGGTCTTCACTCTGCTCACACCAGCCTGTCCCAGCTTACTGCTGCTCCTGCACTGCAAGCACCCAAGAGCAACACAAAATACCACAACCAGAATGTATTGTGCCTAGGGTATAAACAAAACCAGAAGTCTTGCAGGTGGTCTGGTGAGGCTCTCTTGGGCTGGTCTTTCAGGCAAGTCAAAAATGTCTGTATATCAGGCTCATGAAAGGATGAAGTGTGAGTGAGGGGATCTGCTGATGTTGTTGTGGACAACATAAGATGCTTCTTTTGGCTGGAACTTATTATCATGCTATTTTTGTTAGTGGATATTGACTAATATAATGGCTTTTATAATTTGTACTTCTAACTGAATATGTATCTCTGTCAGATAGAAAACAAATGCCTTTCCAGTGTTCCAGTAAGTTTGTTTCTTTTGGAAACCCTCCATTTCTGACTATCAGTGAGTCATGGTGATAAAGGGAATGACAAATAACAGGGATGTACAAAACTCTATTCAAGGGGAGCTCAATAGTCAGCCAAGGTTGATAAGAAAATACATAAAGATCACAGTTAGCCAATGAATTAAAAACTATTGCAGATTTAAAAGATGGGCTGGGGAGCCACATCAGAGCAATCTTGAATTTATTGTTTAAGTCATTAACCAAAAGTGAACAGCGACCTGAAAACACAAGACAGGGGAGTTCCCTGAGTTTCCATTGAGATGGAAGATATTGCAAAGGGAAGAGCAGATACAGACTCCTACTCAAAATGAACAGAGACCCCCTCCAACCTCTTCAAACCCCTTGGTTTGCCACCCTACCCTCCCAGGAGCTGAGCCTCTCTCTTCTCTTTTCTCCCCTCTGCAGGTTTGGGCGCAAAGTCTGCCTCCTGGTCACAACCCTCATCAGTGCAGTTTCAGGGGTTCTGATGGCCTTTGCACCGAGCTATTCCTGGGCAGTGACATGCTGCCTGATCCAGGGGCTGGTCAGCAAGGGAGGCTGGCTCACAGGCTACGTCCTCAGTTAGGCACTTTGCAGTTACATCTTCTGGGCAGTTTAGCAGCAGGGCTGACCCCCACTGGCGCCATCTGATTTTCAAAGCGCTGTGTGTGACAAGAGCAGACTGTGACACTGTTATTTACTGCCAAACTGTGCCTCTTCACCTAAATGCAGGTGCTCATGAGCCAAGCTCGCACCAGCTCATAGACACAAATAGAATAATTAGGAAGCAGCTCTCAAAACTAGGAAATGTTCATACCTGGAGAGCACATGCCAAAATGAAGGCAAGGCCTAGAGGCACAAACAAATTGAAAATATTGTGAAGATGTGTAGCACTTTTCTGGGAAAGGCAGCATGCAGTGATGTGAAAGACAACACTTGTGTTTCACAGCCTTGGTGCCAAAATGACTTTTCCTGAGCTGCTTCATCTGCTTGGCAGACAGGGAGGCTCTGTTCCCAAGCCGTATGGGAGGAGGGAGATGGACGCAAACAAGTCACGTCTGTCTATTATATTTTGCCATTTAGTTCTTAGCCTGAAGGAGCGGGCTGAAGAAAGCAGCCTTTGTCCTGTGTGGCTGGGTGAGGGCCTGACACCCTCAGAGGAAGGGGTGAAGTCCCCAGCTGGCCAGGGTCATGACTTGCCCTGTGAACGAGACCAGCTCTGCTCTCCCATCCAAACCCCCGCCCATGTGCCATGACCCAAGGACACAGCTAAGCACAGGGGCTACACGTGGTCTCAGCTGGCAGGAGTTATGTTCCCCTGGCTCTCCAAACCAATTTGTTATTGCTCATATGACTTGTCTCTGCAGTTGCAGAACTTGTTGGCTCAGACTACTGGAGGGCAGCAGGCATCACTTGCCAGCTTGCCTTCACCCTGGGGCTCCTCATCCTCACTGACCTGGCTTATGCACTTCCATACTGGAGGTGGCTCCAGCTTGCGGTCACACTGCCCAGTTTCTTTCTCCTGCTCTACTACTGGTAAGTGCCTGCTCTTGCAACTTCCACACCACACTGTTAATATCAGGGGATGGTGGCTGAGAGCTGAAAATGCTCCGTAGAGATCAGCTGTAGTGCTACATGTAGGATTTCCAAGAAGATATTGGATGAGATTTGGCATTTTTCTATTCCCTCTGCCCAAAAGGTTTACTCTGACTCACCTAAGAGCAAAGGGCTACCTGCAACATGGTGCAATGCTGCTGTGTTTGGAGTCCTTGCCACACATCACAAAATAATAAGTTGTTATTTCTTGACCAGTACTTGAGCTACTGGGAGAAGGGAGTTTTCTAATCAGTGATTATAATTGGTTTTGGTTGTTTGGTTTTTTTCATGCAATCAATGTGCTTTTTTAAAAAATAAAAAAAAATTATTAAAACTGCTCATTAGAAAATAACTAGATCAGGGAACAGAATTGGGATGTGTTTTTTGTTTGATTTTTTTCATTGGAAGTTTATTTTTAACATGGTAGAAATTAAGGATCAGGTTTACCACTGTTCTTTTTTTATATCCACAGACTATTAGCTACTTCTAAAACTTGTCAAGAAAATTTATCTCAGACCAATGTTTCCAAACTATAGTAAACTGGGTTTAGATTTTAAAAAAATTAAATCTCTTCAGGCTACCTTGCCACTCAAGTGGAGTACAAATCAGAGTGCAATTGCTGGCAGCCACAGTTCACTCTGCTGCCTGTTCAATTCCACCCATGAATCCTCAAAGCACAATATGCTCCTAGTCTGAGCAACTCAGTTCCATTTTCATTTTCCAGGTACCAGTAATGTGCATTTTCCTTCCCAGTAGCTGTCATGCTTGTGTGTGTTGCAGGCATCTGCCTGAGTGTCCGAGGTGTCTCATAGCTCAAAAGCAGAATGATAAAGCTGTGGAAGTAATTAAGCTCATCGCCAAGGGAAATGGGAAGAAACTGTCTCTTTCTTTCCAGGTGATTGCACTGCATTTGCTGCATATTTACTGCAACTTTAAGACAAATAATGTTATGTATGAGTTTAAGATTGTGTTGGCTTTAGAGTAGGGAGCAGTTTGGTGGTTGAAATCATTGCAGTTTCCTAAAGCAAAGGCAAGTGAGTTCTCTTTTACTGCCTAGGACCCTCACAGAGCAAATTTGGTAAATCTCATGACTTTTAATTCCAGAACATCCTCATTCATAACTTATTTTAAATGCTGCTTCATGCCATGCACAACACATATATGAGGATTGTCTGTATAAATTTTCATATTTCCTTTACCCAAAGTACTCTGGAGAAGTTGTTTTGCTCCCATTTACTTAACTGGCAAATGGAAACCCTCATCCTCCCATCAATCTAAAGGAAAATATTAATTACAGCACCCACCACCTTCTCCCCTGCCCACTGTAACCTCCTGTCCTGTCACTTATGTTCCCAGAATCTCAGCTCCGAAGATGAAGATGGAGAAAAGCTGAAACCTTCATTTCTAGACCTGGTCAGGACACCTCAGATCAGAAAATACACATACATTTTGATGTACAGTTGGTAAGGATGGGAAGGATTTTTCAGCCCAAATGGAGGTGTGTGGTTTGGTGCCCTTAAATCATCATCATTGATTTAAGCCCGTTCTGCTTCTGACCATCTCCAAATGTCAGTTCTTTGCATAAACTCTCTCCCAGGGGAGTTGGTTTCATTTGTACCCTGCCCAGGTTCACCAGCTCCGTCCTCTACCAGGGTCTCATCATGCACATGGGAATGGCTGCTGAGAACATGTATCTGGATTTCCTCTATTCCGCCCTTACTGAGTTCCCAGCCACCTTCACCCTCATGCTGACGCTGGATTGAATTGGCTGTCGCTACACCTGGGCCACAGCCAGTGTGATGATGGGGGCTGCTTGCCTCCTTACAGCGTTTGCCCTAGACAGTGAGTTGTGCAAACCGCTTCTGTCGAGGAATTCTCTCCCTGCCCCTTGGTTGTTGCCCTAGAAAAGAGGAAACAAACCTTGATATCCTGGCCCATGTCAGTACTGTGACCCAGGGCAGGCAAACACCATAAAAGCTAATTTATGTTCCAGCAGCAGCATTTATACCTGCTAATGAGAGGCTGGAGAAGTGGGGTGAATTACATTGCCAAAATGGCATCAAATCAGATTGTAAGTCTGTAGGTGCTGGGTCATGAAGAATGCCATGCCAGGTTCACAATTTTATCTGGCCAAAAGTTTGTATTTTAATGCACAATTCAGGGGTTTCATCCAAAAGTCCCATATTTTCTCTTTTTAGAAAAGGAAAAATGTTTAGGCACAACCACAAGCTTAATGTCTGGGTACAGTAAGTGCTTTCTGCCATTGGTGCTGCTGCCATGAATGTAGGACATCAAACAGCCACGGGGACAGACACTTGGCCTTGGTTTAGCTGAGCACTTGCTCCAAGGTCATTGTCTCAAAGCAATGTGTCACTTAAGGGCCACCAAATGAAATCTCTTTCCTTTTGTTTTATGGAATACAAGCAGACTGAAACTACAGACACAACAGTGCCACACAACTGTGAGTTCACTGGGGGTACAAGAACAAACTCACAAAAAGTTACAGAAAAATGTTACATGCAAAAACCCCAAAGTGCCCAAACAATGAAAACACATTTTGTGGACCAACAGGGGAGCACAGTGGTTGTGCAAGATGCTACTGGGACATGCTGGGGGAGTGCAGGAGGGGGAGTCCTGTGGTCCCACAGCTGCCAGGGGCTAGGAAACAGTAGTGCCTGAGTGAGGACAACACACTGGGGACAGGCATGGACAGCTTGGGATCTAAAACCCCATGCAGCAGACAGAGGTGTCCTGGGCTGACTCTGTGTGCGGGGCTGGGATATTAATTTATTTGCAGAAGACGTCTGTAACTCCAGGTGTGAAAGCAATTATAGATAACACACTGAGAGGTGGGGAAGCAAACACAAACTTGTCCCAGCCTGAAAGCCACCCAAGCCTCTGTAAAAAAGTGCAGAGTACCTTGCTCATAAGCAGATTTCAGACACCAAACAATGCAGCTGCCCCCTGTCAAGTTTTATTGCAAGCAATGAATGGTGTCTTGCTTTTGGTTAATGCACAGAATAATCCAAACTACTTTGTAGCATTGATTTCACCTCTCTGTCACAGTAGTGTAACACAGTCTCAAGACTTGGTTATTTGCTTGAATCAAAAGACAATTGCATTATAAATTTTTAATTGAGTGGAACAGAACATTGTCATGCACTGTCCACTTGATCTTTCAGGACGGCAAACTACTGTTTCCTTAAATTAAATATTTAATGCTGGTTTACGTCAAGAGCAGAAGAAAACCATAATGTCGTATTCCAACCTCAATGTGTGCAATGTCTTTCCAGCTCTTTATTGGCTTAAAATGACTGCAGCTTGTTTGGGCAGGATGGGAATTACCATGTGCTATGAAACTATACGTGTGGTAAATCCTGAGCTGTAGCCAACATTTCTCAGGCAAGTGCACCACTTTCTGTCAGCAGATAAAAGCACTGGGTGTTTCTCTGTGACAGACCAAGACCAGCTCACAGCTGAGGATGCACTGGACAGATGCTGGCCTACTCCTCTGCAGAGCTGGACAAGGCACCCCCAGGCAGAGCTGGTGCCATGCCTGTTTGTGTGTGTGTGTATTTGCATGTGCCCTGCAGGAACCTGGGAGTCTTCGTCTGCTCATCCCTGTGTGACCTTGGTGGGATCATAACGCCCTTCCTTGTGTACAGACTGGCAGACCTCTGGCATGAGCTGCCTCTGGTCATCTTTGGTAAGAGAGCTGCAAGACAGGTTGGTTGGCTAAAGCTGCGATGGATTAATTTGGTGATTTATTTCCTGTCTTTAAAAAAACTAGGGAGAGATGTATAAACACATGTGTACCTGTGTAAGATACAGCTCGGTGAGTCTGCTCCATCTGGGTGTTTGGAAGTGGTAGCAAAGCCACCCCTTCTGCAGTGAAGGGGACCCCATGTTTTTGGGACAGCCCTTTCAAGCTTTGACTCCCCCCTGCTGAGCCCTTCCCAAGGGAGGGATAACTTCGGGCTCTGTCCCTCTCAGAGGAAGCGTGGTTATGTGACCTGAGGTCCCAGCACCATGGCCGGGTCCCCCTGCAGAAAAGTTACACCTCATGGTGGCCAGTCTGTCAAGGATGCCCTGGCAATTTAGGATGGCAAAGGAGCATGTCAGTCCTAAATGTTAAGGTTGCTGTCCTAAAATAGAAGGGGCTTGAATGTCAGCTACTGCACATATCCCAACCTCTGTGTCAGCATGATCTATCTGCCCTCAGTATGGTCATAGATGGGTCTAAAACTAATCAGACCATGAAATTGGCCAGGTGGACCTAATCTAGTAAAAGTGGAGGTGACAGCTAGCCAGCATGTCCTCAATCCCATGCCAGCTGGAAAACCAGGGGCAAAACCTGTTTCCTTTGCAGTGTGCACCTGAAGCAAGGAAGCTCAGCTCCGTCTGGGGCTGTGCCCCAGGACAGCTTTCCAGGACTCACATGCACCTCAGAAATGTCAGCAATTACTCTGAAAAATAAGAATCACATAGATAAAAAGCCAAGTGTTATTATCTCTTTGAGGCACCCTTATTCTGTCATGGGGGCAGGCATTGTCTGTCCATTGGGGCGTTAATTTGTGACTTGGAATTAAACATGGGCATGACCATGCCATTGCCTTTTTGATCCTTGTTCTGTGCTTGCAGCTGTGATTGTTCTAATCAACAGTGGCTTAGTTTTGCCCCTACCTGAAATGAAGGGAAAGGCTCTGCCTGAGACCATAGAAGATACTGAAAATCTGCACAGGTATGGCATTAAACAACATCCTCTGGAGCAGAGCAACTCACTTTTACATCTGCAAAATCTACTTTAAAATCTCCATTTATTGTACAAAGCCGGGGATTTGTTGGGTTTTGTTGTACCCATATAAATACAGAGGGTGGCTGGTGGGTGACCTGCCCCTGACAGCAATATCAGGCTCTGGGCTCTCCTGTGTGTTCTGCCTGGAATCCACAAACACCTTATGTGTGAGCCAGACTTTGGGAGAAGATGTGGAGGGTGGTTCCATGGGCTATCTGAAAAGCATTGATCAGTGAGGGGACTGTTGATGTCCCCAGAGATGCCCTCGCTCGACAAGGAAAAAGCTGGCTGAGATGTGGTTTTTTATTTGGGAAGCAATGCAGTGAATGTCCTGTGCTTTCAGTGCTTTTGCCTTTTGGCTCAACTGCAGCTTCTGGAGCACCTCCCAGGGAGAGGGTAGAGCTCCACAAACACTAGAAGGGCTGCTTGAACTTACTGAAGCTCCTGCGAAACCAAAAGATTCTTGGCCTGGTAAAAAAACTGGGTGTGGTATAAAAAGGACCTGAAGTGGCCAGAAAGAGATGGCAATGTAGCACAGTGTAGAGCAGGGAGAACTTGCCTCTAGGAAACATTAGGAAAATCATACATGCAACCACACACCCAGACATTACTTTAGAAACCACTTAGAATAAGAGTTTTTATGGTCGGAAATGCCAGAGTTGAAGTTTCTAAAGGCAGCATTGGGATATGATTTCCAGACAGCAGCACAGATGCAATGAGGCCACAGAAAGTCTCCAATTTACTCCTCATTCTGCTGCTCTTCAAAATAATAGAACCTCACTTGAATAATTGCCAGGAACGAGATATCAATTAATCGTAGTTTTGGTGAATGAATGTAAGAATATGGATTATTTTTTGGATCATGGTGTTAGGCACCAGGAGCATCATAGGTCTTTTCCCCTTTCCTTCCACAGGCAGGAGACAAGTAAAGAACAAAACATTTATCTTCACGTTCTGACTTCTGAAGCTGCCCCCAAGTAAGGGCCCATTTTGCCCTGGATCTGCTTTTGTTGGGGCAAGGAGGAAAAGGGCACCAGCAGAGCAGCCACAAACCCAGCCCTCACCCCACATGCAGGGGATCAGCCATCCCACTGTGGTGGTCTTTCTGCTGCCAGCACTCTGAGGCTTGGGGAATTCCTGAGCCAGAGGCTGCCTGCATTTCTGCTTCACTCCCTCATGGACCATCCTGCAAATTTTTTCTCTTTGCCTCCTGAGGACTTTCATACTTCTGGTGTGCCAGGCTATTCAGCAGCAGCAACTCATGTGGCATAAGTGGGAAATCCATGAAGGAAAACTTTCTTCTCCTTCTTATAAAACTAAAAATCTCTTTGGGCTGCTCACCCACAGCTCATTTCTGCAGTGAGCAGGAGTGCAGGCATGAGCCCAACTCACTTCCTCCAAGCTACACCTGACTCTGAATGAAAGTAACATAGGGGCAGTATCTGATTTCCTGCCACAATTCCCTCCACATCCCTTAAAATCTGGGTGCTGTGGGCTGGTCTGTGGCTCCTGCTGCCCAGCAGAGCAGCTCTGTGATTCACCTCTTGCCACCCGGCAGCGAGCCCTGCCCTGTAGAGCCCACCCCGGGAGCCCGAGGCATCCAGAAGCCCCTTTGCCCTCCTCGTTTGGCTCCTCTTCTTCCAGAGAAATAAGTACAAAACGTGGGCACTCCAAAGCCCAGCAGACTTTTAAGATTTGGTTTTCCTGAATTTGACTGGATATTAGGCAAGATGAACAATGAAAAGGAAGACAATGCGGAGTAGACAATGCGGAGTGGCAGTCAGGACATGGGGGGCTGCGGAGAACTACGTCAACATCAAGGATCAGTGACAGGGAAGGGGCAGAAAGCCCCATCACAGGCACGCCCTGGGAGCAGCACAAACAATAACAGGACTCTGCCCTGCATATTAAAGCATATTAAAGTTTGTGTTTATGCATTAATGTTTTCCTAATGCCTGAGCTTGATTATTTACATGGCCAAACTCCCAAACATCTGTCAGAAATAAAGAGGGAGGAAGGAAAGACAAGCCAAAAAAAAAGGATATGACTTTTAAAGTAAATCTCCCTCCCTACCCTGCTGGAAAATCACTGCTGTAGTGCTTTTGAAGGTTGAAGATTCCTCTCCAAAGCTCTTGGGAAGCTGTGATTCACATCATATTCATCAACTTGTATTTATTCTCTGGATTTGAGTTTGCTTCCTGACCAGTTTTAGTTGTGGGGAAAAGCCCAATTTCTTAATATTTTAAAATATTAAGGATGGAGGATGACACAGTGCTATACAGCAAGGATGGGACAGGAGAACAGAAGTGCACAAACAACAGCCCTGCTTGCATGTTGGTATTTAGATTTATGTGTTGAGAGCAACATCATAGGACAAGAACAGTGCTTAAAAAGGAGCAGCCCTTGGCCACAAGATCATCTGCCCATCAGATGATGCCATGGAGAAAACCAGAAACTTTGTAAAATCAAAGAGCAATTTTTCCCAAAGCCCAGTTGGTGAAGGCTGGTGGATACCCTGAAACAAGGAACTTTTATGTTCTCTTTAGGCACAGTTGATCCAAAGTTCAGGTTTAAGTAATTAGGTGAAGGACAGGATCTTCTTAAGGGGCCAGTCCCACTTTCATTAACTGGCCCTACTTACGTGCTCCCAGGCTCCTTGCCAGAGCCAGATGGTGGTTGGTCCTGAAGTGCTCCTTCCCAAGCTCCAAGCACAGCCCTGCCCCTGGGCTGGTTGTGCTCCAGCAGCCCCAGGGGCAGACCGGCTTCAGCTGCTCTTAAGGGGAAGGGAAGCTGTCAAACTGTGTTATCTGAGGCAGGACTTAAGCTTTGTCACACCCTGGAGGAAACACCTACCACCCTGCCAGGATACAGTGGTGCTGCTGCTGCACATTCTCACAGCAGCCTTGTGCAGCTGGACCAGCCTTTACATCTCTTTGGCTTCCCAACTCCAGGAGGCAATCCATGAATGGACAAACGTCACCAGCAAAGGCCATTTGTGTTTGTGTTTATTAAGCTACCACCAGAAGCAGATGTCACTATCACTTGTAGGTGACTGCAAAGCAAAGGCACACCAGAGCCAGTCACCTGCTGTGGCAGTAGCAGTGCTTATGGAAATAAATACCAGTGTGATGAATAAGGCTCTCAGGAGTCAGCTTGTGTAGTTACTCATTTATTCATCTCAGTATTTGCTTTGTGTGACTTGTGGCTACCACCCCCATTTTCTATCTGCAGACATTTCAACAGGTTTTATATCAGACTGTATGTTAGAAGTTCTGACAGATTTATTTTAGTGGAGAGCAGAGACATGTCTGCAACCACAGCAGGACACAAACTCTACCAGACACAAAATTACACCTCCACTATCCCTCTTGCCCTCTCAGGACAAGCTTGTTTCCCTCTGATCCTGAAGCAAATACTAGTTTTGCAACTGCCCGGGCCAAAGTCATGTCATTCCTGATCTGTCCCTGTTCTTTTCAGGGCAACCTTGCCATGGCCCTGCCTCCCTGGACAAAATGCTTCCCTGCCTCGGAGGCCCTCACAGCAACACTGAACATTAACTGAGGCTCAGATCCATTGAAAGCAGGTGCAAGGTCACTGGGGTGCAATCCTGGGGGAGTTTCACCCTGCCTGCTAGAGTCCAGCAGTGCCTTGCTCAGCTGGGAGTTCTCTCCCTGCAGCTGATTTTCAATGGGCAGAGGTGTCTTGTAACCTGCTCACACTATCCTTATGGAAAACCAGGGATTCCCAGCAGTGGTGGGGACCAGCAGGCAAACAGCAAAGGGGAGCCACAAAACCACTGTCCCTGTTTTGCCCGGCAACCACAGCTCTGTGACAGTCACTCAGTGGGATGGACTAGAACATTTGTGAAGGTGCTAGATATTTCCTGGAAGACCCAGTGCTGTCCCTGATGCTCCCTGAGGCACAGGACCCTTGGTCAGGGTCCTGCAAGTGCCCAAGCCTGGTCCCAGCTTACTCCAAAGGAATGTCTCTGCAGGGCACATGTATAATGCTATTACCTTATGAAGGATTATGAGCCTTTCTCCCATGCACTCTTTTTCATGCTCTGGAGTTGCTCACATGCCCATCCTTGTGAGTAGCCAATAAAACAGGAGAAAATAAAATCCATTTTTAAAAAAGTCTGTGCAAGTTGTCACACGACTGAACCAGGTTTGAGCCTTGATTCTACGACAGAGATAAACCTGTTCTATTATGCTGCCCCTTCATGAGAAAAACCAACAAAGTCAGACTTCATGGAGGCTTACAAAGTTTTGTTGGGATGGATCCCACCATACTCAAGATCTCTTGAAGTCTACATTGGAAGTCTACATACACAGCTGGTGCAAAAATTTCCCACCCCTAAAATATATTTCTCTTAGTGTACAGGGGGGAAGTAGCTATGCAGCAACAGGGACTATCCCATCCGAAAACCCTAAACACTGTAAATAAAGGATATGCAGAGAAATTGAAATGAGACAAGACTTTTCAGAGGGTATTTATTCTAACTGGCATTTCCATGCCACTGCCCTAAAGCAGACTGCCCAGCAAGAGTTACACCTTCTTCAGCCATGTGCTACTTCTGATCCTTGGACATGGAGATAAATTTTTTTGGCCTTTGCAGCACTTTTCCTGCAAGAGTAACAAGGCATGAACATTAACCAGGAGTGAAGGTGTTCAGTGAGCACCTAAGTTCTTCACCTGCTCTGCCTTGGTCCCAGGAATATGATCATATATTCCTGGGGGTTTGCTCTGGCTCCTCAGCAGCTACTGGTGCTTCACGCACCACATGTGAAGCTGCTACCAAGACTGCCCTTCTTCTGTTCAATTATTAAGGGTTTTTTTAAAACGAATACTTTATAAAAAGGTGTTGCAGTGCATTTGAGAGACTATTGCAGCTATTCACAGGCCAGTAAAGGCCTGGGCTGCTTCTTTTCAAGATACCTAGGTAGGCATGTGGCAAAAGGAGTCCAGAATCTGTCTGGTGAGGGTCTGGAAGTGAACCAGCAGTTTCTTGGAAACAAAGAAGGCAGCCAAGGACCAAGCCAAGGCTTCCCCAAGGACCTCTGGACAGGGATTTGCCCAATTTCAGGTGAAAGCTGCTACGAGTCCATCACCCTGACTCACCTGTGAAAGTTTTCAACGTCCTCCACAGTCTCAGGCAAAACTCTTCCTTTAGTTTCAGGCAGGAGCAGCACCAATCCACCCGCAATCAAACCAAGAACAGCTTCAAAACAGAGGCACAAGGAGCTTGTAAGCATTTATCAACCACTTTCTACTGCCAGAGAGAAAGGACTTGTCATGGGCATTTGATTTTGTTCTTCATACAAGATGTGCACCCCAAATCCCTGTATGCAAAACTGCCATGCTAGTGCAAAAATGGAGGATGTGGCTGCCCTGTGGAGACAGCACCAAGCCAAGTCCTCTTGTGAGTTATGCACTGAACTAGGATACCTCAAACTGGGCAGGCAATCCTTCCTTTATAGAGGAAAGAA
Source organism: Pardalotus punctatus (assembly GCA_013400915.1). Taxonomy (NCBI): domain Eukaryota; kingdom Metazoa; phylum Chordata; class Aves; order Passeriformes; family Pardalotidae; genus Pardalotus; species Pardalotus punctatus. The sequence continues at coordinate 239,118 of VZTX01027356.1, forward strand.
CTTTTTTTAGTGCTAGAGTATGCCAGGAAACACATTCAATTTTTATGCTATTCACATAATATTAGAAAATGTGTACAGAATGTATCATCTCCTAAACAATGTGATTAACTCCTCCACTAATAATTTCTTTTATCCAGTTTGTACATGTTTGGCATATATATATTAAATTTACTAAGCACCCTTCTAGATGCCTTGTCTGTTAAAATCTGCATATTGCCATTCGAGGTATTTTTCTATAAATAATAAGCTGATCTAAAGATTCATAAAAATGTTGCAGGCCCTGACCTGAGAGTTTAGGTCACTAGTCTGCAAAACTTATCTTGCATTTATTTACCAGCCACTTTCCAAATAGCTGGAGAAGAGCCAGTTAACAGACTGTCAGAAAAGCTGAAGCATAACAACCATACTTGTACTCCATTAAAGAAGCAATTATGTGAAATTCTAGGGTTTGACTGCTGGACAGAGACAATATAACTCACAAAAGAGCAGTAAATCAGCTTTAAATCCATCAAATATTAATCTCATCAACATTTTTCTCAGCTCTAATCCATCAAATATCTCAATTTTTTTCTCAGCTCTTTGCCATCTGTCAAACATGTATTCAGCTCTAACTTCTTTTAAAATGTGAGAAGTCATAGGGGCAAGGGAGACATGAATGCATAAACAAGTTCCAACTTGTCATAAACTGAAGGCTAAGGCCTTGTAGAGAGCAAGGCGCTTCTGCTGAACTCAGTGGCTGTTCCCTCCCTTTGGAACTTCGGTCCCCCTGCTGTCCCTGGGAGTGTCCAGAAGGGAGGAAGGGTGGCACTTACTGAAGACGATCAGTGGCAGACTGTGCCAGATTTCCACCAGTCTGTAGACAATGAATGGGACGATGACTCCACCAACATCACACAGGGAGGAGCAAACCATCACCCCAAGATTCCTGGTTTGGCAACAAGGGGATCATGTTAGCATCAGAGTACTGCAGTTGGCAGGGGAAGGATCATAACCCTCACCCTTGCACAGAACAAATCCAGGCACTGTGTGGGACTTCGGATCCCTCAGCCACCCTGGTTTTCCCAAATTTTCCCTTTATTTCGTTCATGTCAGTTTCCCCTTGTCTAAAAGTACATTTCCCCTTATCTAAAAGTATGTTTCTTCTCTTTATTAAGCTACCTTTTCAAAGCATTTTAATTGTGTTTCACCTACTTTATGTTCAACAGTACTTGTGTAGTTCTGACACATTTGAAGATAACTTGATTTAGCATAAAACATAACATACACTTCAGCCTCAACTATTTGTTTCCAGGCCAAATGCCAGCTGGGGAGAAGATGCACCTACCTGATGTAAGTTGGGTACAGTTCTGTGTTTACAAAGCAAACCATTTCAAAAGCCATTGTAATTCCCATTCTCCCAATGCAAGCAGTAATCACTTTTAACCAATGTAGGTCTGCAAAGAAAACATATTCAACACATTTAAAAGCATCCCAGTGATTTAGCAGGTGTCAATTAATACAACAGTGCTATTTTGTGGGGCCTCTGATCCCACATCTGTTGGTGTTTCCAAGGGACTTTGTTTCACCTGTGTGAGTGAGGGAATGGGAACAGTCAGCACCACATGAGCAGTGGCAGAGGGACCCTCCCAAAGCAGCACAGAGGTTCCAGATGACAAGGTGGGAAGCCCTCACAAGGCTTCATTCCGGTGACTTACCCTCGGGGATGAGGGCTGTGGCAAGGCAGGCGGCCCCAGCCACCAGGTTGGACACAGCCCAGGGGTAGCGCCGCCCCACACGGTCAATAGTGACAATGATGGTGAAGGCAGCTGGGAACTCGACAAGGGCGGAATAGAGGAAATCCAGATACATGTTCTCAGCAGCCATTCCCATGTGCATGATGAGACCCTGGTAGAGGACGGAGCTGGTGAACCTGGGCAGAGAAGAGCATCCTGGATTCATTAGTCAGTCAGAGAACAGAGATCTCTGTTCTGATGGTGTTTTCAAACCCAGAGCTTCAAAAACAGCTCTCTAGCATTACATTCTCACCAGTTGTACATCAAAATGAGCGTGTTTTTTCTTATCTGTGGTGTCCTGAAAAGGTCCATCAGTGCAGGATTCTGCTTTCCACAATCTTCCTCTTCAAATTTAATATCCTATGGAAGAGCCAGTACATAGTACATTAAATTTCTTCTGGGAGGAACTGATGGAAGGTACTCTCATGATGCTTATATGCACAAGCAAACCCTGAGCTCACCTTAAAATGGGAAGGCATCTTTTTCCGATTTTTTTTAGCAATATCACTGACAATTTTCATAGCTTTGTCATTTTTTCCTTGAGATATCAGCCACCTGGGAGACTCTGGGAGGCACCTACAATGCAAGTAGATGCCATTATATAACAAAACATAGTGCTCCCATGTGTGGAGATTTTGGAGAGATTAGATAGAGGCAGATGTGGGATTTTTGTTTGGTTTTTTGGGGTTTTTTTGGTTGTTTGGGTTTTTTTGCTTGGGTAGGTTTTGTGTGCCACTTCCCACGCCCCCCATCAAGAAAAGTAGTATATCCCATGGCTGAGACTGGAAGATGAACAGCTGAGGTAGTGGCTTTAGTCAAAGAGGAGTTTACTAAAGATAAATCAGGGAGGGTCTTTGAATGACAGTAGTGTCATCCAGCCCATTCACCACAAACCAGCTCCTCCTTGGGGGTAATTTTTCACTTCTGCCATTACAGGTTAAGCAGTAGTAAACAAGTTTAAACTGCTTTACCAATCCAAAAATATAGGCAAAGAAGGGCAACAAATTTCTTTCTACTGTTCCTAACCACTTGGCCCATCCAGACAATTTCTCAAATCCAAAGCACTCAAACAAAAACATCAATTAAAAAGAGAGGAGAGAAACCAAAATGAAGGAGTACCCAAGTGGTTTTTTTGGTTGGATCACAAAGAACTGCAACATCTTTTCTTTAAAAGACCATGCTAACAACCTGTCACAGTTGGGCCAGCACAAGACAATCTCTCAATAACCATATTGTCAGCACAAGGTCCACTAAGTTATGCCAAGGCACCTATTGTCTTTTAATAAATGCTTAAAGAAAATAATAAATTACACTAATCCACTTTCCCCCCCAGTGTTTTTCAAAGTGGTCTGTTTTTTAAACACAAGGACAGGTGAGGTGCACAGGCTAGGATCCAACAAGATCTCAGCTGCTGAGGGGTCCTATTTCCCTCTCCTTTTTTCTGTGAACCTCCTGTTTGCACCAAGAGGTGTGCACGCCCAAAAAGGAGCACCCAGACTCTCACAGTATCAAGCCTTGGGAAGCAGGAGCGGCTGGGATTTTCAGGCTGCGGGCAGAGGTACAACAAAAGCGCGCTTACCAGTAGTAGAGCAGGAGGAAGCAGGTGGGCAGGGTGACCGTGAGCTGCAGCCACCGCCAGTGAGGGATGGCGTAAGCGATGGCATCGAAGACCAGGAGCCCAACGGAGAAGGCTGCCTGATAGAGGATCCCCACCATCCTGCGGTACTCCGGGCCAACCACTTCTGTCACTGCAAACGTGCACAGGGACAGATGAATGCTGTGGCTGCTCCATGGAGGAGAAACCTGCTAGGTGGGGATGCTGGAATACCAATGCTATGGTAACACCTTGGATGAACTTTGGTAATTATGAACTTCCTGGCATAATGCCTCCAGACAAAATCCCCTGGTTTGCTTTTCTGGCACCCAAACTCCAGCAGAGGAGAAAACACTGCTCCTGGCAGTACATCCAGAGAATGCTCCTAAGACATCCAGGAATGTCCTCTGCTGTGGAGATCTCAGAGGAAATCAAGCATTTGTCAAAGCGCACTGATGGGTTTTGTTTTGAAATCGAATGCCAACATACATAATGTCTCCAACCCAACAACAAAGCTAAATATTTAGTTTCCAAAGTGCAGCCGTTCAGCCTGCATCTCCCTGCAAGTACATTAGGAAAGTCTGGATCACAGGATGGCACAGAGCTCCCTGGCCAGGCTGGGATCACAATTCATCTGCACTTTGCTAGTCCACATCACAGCATAGACCCACACCTTAAGTCGTGTTGATACAGAGCAAAAAGTAGCTATTCCAGCAGGCACAAGGGCACTCAACATTTTACAGCCAGTTGGGTGATTTCAAGGAAGAAAACTCACCATGGAAATAATAGTAAGTAATTAGTTAGCAGCTAAAGGAACAGCTGGGTTTTGGAACAACAGATTAGCTAAAACTGCTCGGCCAAATGATGCACAAAGACATCTCCTCAGGCTCAGTAGGACTGAGCCAGAAGCAGCTGAAGGGTAGACAAGTGCCCCAGCAGAGAAGCTTAGCAAGGTTGTTATGTCCTTGTATCCTTCCCTGGACATTCCGCATTGGCCACCCTTAGGGAGAAGATGCAAGTTTAAGGGAACTTTGGGGCTTCTTCTGGATAGCATCTTTTTAATGAGAGAATTTCAAGAGATTCCAGGAGTAACAAGATGTAACTGAGAGAAAACATCAGGATAGGGCAAGTCATTGTCCTGAAAGGGACTCTGTGGTCTAAAATGTCTTAGAGTTCCCCTGAAGTGGGAATGAAGATTTCATATGTGCCAGGAAAAGATTTAAGAGATCAAGCAAGATTCCAGGAATGCACAGGAAGGAATAATCGTGTCTTAGAAGAAGACAGTCTGGACTGTGGGATAGGTGCCTTTATTTTATTTCTATCAGATATCTGGACAACTGAATTAGCAAGATGCCCCCACTGAAAGGCTTGACAGAAGTTAAGGGCACTGACTTCTATATTTTTAGCACTATTGCAATGAACTGCATCTCTCAGAGATACTTGGTAGAGCCACCTGTCATCCCAACCCAATTAAGGTTCTATTAGTCAGTTTTTAAAATGTTTAATCTGCTGTTTCCGTGATTGCTTGCTGTTGGGTATTTTGGACAAGAGAGTGAACTCCACTCCAGAAAAAACAGAGAAGTCCCAGGCAGCTCTACCCTGCACTACAAAACAGCCTTGAGGTGCCCCAGACCAAACATCCCCAGCAGACACAGCTGGTGCAGGGCACCTGGAGAGGCACCCACTCAGCCTGGCTCCTCCATGGCTTGGGCTCCACTCAGGCCAGTGGATACACACAGGTACACAAACACTTTGTCTTTTTGTCAGCAAGTATGTGCTGTTCTTCAGATTTTTTGTGTTCTGAAGCATCTGTTTGCCCTTCAATGCTCTTTGTGTCATAAAAATGCCTCAAATTTTCCCCACCCTCTGTCTGCTTCTTTAGTGGCCTCCTCTATCACCATCCTGTCTGTTCCTGGGCTGGAGGCACTGCCTGGGGCTGTCACCTTCCCCAGCCAGAGCCTGATGGGAGGAAGAACAGCCATGGGGACCAGACAGCTCTGCAAAGGTGAGCTGTAGCACAGAGGGAAGCCTGACTAGAGGTAAGAGCACTAATATATCACCACTTGCACGAGCTTTGAAGGCTACTGTTGTTTCTCCCTAATGACAGTGCTTGAAAACATCCTGAGAAGTCAAAGAGCAAGAAAACTCCTTAATAAAGCACCATGGGATATGTTTTTTAAATGGGTTTTTTTCAAGTTTTTTGGAGTTTTTTTCCTTCATTTTCTGCAGCCAGTCTTGCTCCTGGGAGAAAGTCCTGAACTCACCCAGGATGTAGCCCGCAGTCCAGCAGCCTTTGCTGACCAGTCCTTGCAACAACCGGATGATTACTATCCACAGGTAGGTGGGCACAAAGACCAGAAGTATTCCACAGACAATGTTTGCAAGAATTGTCGTTAAAAGGCAAAATTTACGGCCAAACCTGGATTGGAAAATAATATGCATGAAGCAAACCATCAGTCATGAAAGCATTTTAAATTAGTAAGAGCTTTATATATCTTTGGAGGAAAAGATCCAATTTTGCTATGCAAAATAGAGACATGCTTTTTATTCTTCACCCATTACTCACTTATCTGCTTTTCTATTCCATGAAAAGTTACTGTGTCAGTTGCTCTGCAATTCCACAAAAACTTTCAGAAAAGAAAAGAATAGTCCTATGTTTACATATATGACATTGGGAGTGAAAAATAAGTATGGGTTAATATGATTCTGGTATTTCTTATGCACCAGATTTATAAAGGATTTCTTTATCACAACCTTAACCTTCAAAACTGCGGTAATGTATGGATCTCCTTGTGAGTGGGCTGCATTTCACAGCTGGAGCAACTCAGAGTGTGCTGTACTCCTCCCAGGCAGGAGGGGAACAAGCTGAAAATGTACCCTCAGGTACTGGCATTTGTTTCTCTTTAAGCCCAGGTGCCTGAGCCAGGGAGTCTGCTGGCTCTGAACAAGAAGCTAAAGGGTTTATCTGCTTTTTCACTGTGACTGCTGCTGTACACATCTGGCAATCTGTGCCAACTCTTTCTAAGCTTCTCCAATGGAAGCAAGATGTTTCCAAGCTGCAGCCACACGGAGTGTGACAGATCAAGTGGGAGCTCCAAACCAGCTTTTCCTGGCTTTGATTAACACCTGAGGGCTCTGATGTGGCACAGGAAGAAGTTTGGGGTGTACAGCTCTGAAATAGTCCTCATGGGCTCTGCAGGACTCGCTGAGCAGATCTGTGCTAACTAGCAGGTACAACCTAAAAGGCAGATTACTGGCTCCTACTGTGACTGAACATCCAGTTGATGACCTTATTTTCAGAAGAGCAGGGATGAGATCAGTTGCACAACCTTTATCTAAGTTTGGCTGCTGAACATCGACAAGGGAGGTCAAAGGGTTTTACTGTCATCCCACACGTACCTGTCTGCAATGTAGCCAATGTTTATGGAGCCAATAAAAAACCCAGCGTTCACAGCAGACTGAAATAGATCCAACTTCCAGGAGTCCTCACATACCAGGTCAAACTGAAGGAGCAACCACAGTCAGAGACAAGAGTGAAACGAGGAGCTGGCTCACATCCACAACTCCACTTCAGTTACAGATTTAAACTTGTTTCTGGGTCAGTGCCTGTTTTGTCAGCACACAGAAATCCCCACTAACTTAACTAATTGTCCAACATGAAAAACTGGAACAAGCCCTTGAGCAGTTTATTGGCATTTCCCATTAATGTCTCATCTCTCTTTTTTGGGAAGAACATAAGTGAGCTATTATCTGTCAAAATTGGCACCCTAAACTCTGCTGGCCCTCATGGATCAAGCCAGCATGGATCTGATGATCATCCTGAGTTTTTCAAACAGCTGGATTTTTTGTGGCTGATGTGGAACATTTCTAAGCAGTTCTTGTTGTCTCATAGCCTGGCACAGCACAGAAGTCCCTGTGGATCACTCAGGACTAAGTGTGATGCCTTTACTAAAAATGTCCTAGATGCCTTCAGAAGCCTGCCTTGTCGTGCTTCCCATGAGCACTGGCTTCCTGGAGGAGGATGGAAGTATCTGCATCTGCCCTGAGGTCACAGCATTTTCTCTCTGCTCTCGTCTTTAGCTCAACTACGTTGTGGTATGTGCCTGGAGAGCAGGTATTTTGTGTGCAGGGCCAAGCTTTATACCACATGGGTACCCATATATTTGCCATCTTGTCCTGTCTTACTTGTGGAAACACATAAAAGCTGCTGGAGAGTAAGTTATGTCAAAAACCTCTCCTAATATGATTGAGAATCCCTTCGCTTCCTGCTGGTAGCTGGGTTTGACTGAATCTAAGCATGCATACTCAACACAAAAACAAGTATCTCTTCTGATGCTCTACGGGATTTCCCATGAGGATATTCTTCCATGTGCAAACTTTTCCTTTGGCTGAAGTAACACAGCTTTACACTGCACTATCCTTTTCTTTTCTTAGCTGTCAGAGCAGGGGACAATATAACTGAGCCTGAGAAGTTTCACAGAAACTGTCACAACCAGAAACTCACTGACAAAAAGCAGAGTTATGTGACATGTCTGATTAACCCGTGAAGGAAGCAGCACATGGGCCTGGCCTTGCGCCCCCTTCAGCAGGAAAGGGAAGAAAGCTGATGTGAGAGTGCAACTGCATGAACCCACACTGGCTGTAAATGCTCCGTTTCCCACAACCTCAGGAGATGATGGTGGGAGCATCTGGACCACAGCCTGTACTGGAGCCGTTTCCAGGGAGACGTTCCTGCTGACCTGCTGCTGTGTAGAAGGCCTGGGTCACCTTCCATTTGAGGTGCCTCACTTCCTCACTTCAACACCTCACAGCCCATAACTTGCTGAAAGAAGTACACTTACAGGGCATCCCCTTGTATCTAGTTCCAACCTCTTACAAAACTACAAATGCTGAAGTTGCTAGAGCACAGATTTTACCTACTCCTGTGTTTGCTAGACATACCAGAGAAATAATCCTGACTACCACCACCTCTAAATGTTTGGTGGAACTTTCTATGATGAAATCAAGCTCGTCATCCCAGTTACTGGTTTATTCTGAAAGTTAAGGCAGCTAAACTGCTAAAGCACAGCAAGTAGCTTAAGCACCTCTTTCAGTTTATTTCCACTCCTTCTGAGAACACAAGTCATTAGCTTTTCTACAGTTTATTCCTGACTTAAGCTGTTTAATTGTGGGAAACAATTACCTTTCCCCCACACTGACTGATGTTCATTTTTATTTGACGCCAACTTTAAAAGACTTTATTCATTTACATTAAAAAAAAAAAAGAAAAAAAAGGAAGGGGGTGGGGGAAAGAAATTAAGACATTTGCATTGGCCAGTTTTGTTTGCAGCACTGCAAGCTGCACTGTTTACACACCTTCACCAATCAGACCTCTCATGTGACAGGAATTTCATTCAGAACTGGACTTTATCTACCTGGGTATTTATTTGCTGAAATATGCTTTGCTCCCCAGCTGGAGATATAAGCCTCCTGAGCTACCAAGGCAACACTTCACAGCAAGGACAGAGGGAAGATGACTTGTAAAGCCCTCGGTGCAAGTTCACAGTGAGAGATAATCTCTTCTCCAGGTAAGCAGGTGATATTTTAACACAGCCAAGTCTCCACCAACCCTCTCCCACACCCCTCACCTTGTCTGTAACACAGGGGACAGGGTAAAGGGGGCTGTTTTTACCTCGGTCACAAGAGAGCTCCCCGGAGTGTCGTAGACCCAGCCATCCTGGCAGGGACCGAGGGGGACACTGCTCCCACTGCCCACCAGGCTGCCCAGGGGGTCAGTGCAGCTGATGCCTGTCGTGTTCCAGTCCACCTCGTACCTCCTGCAGCGGCTGTTGAAGCTGGCCCCGTGGCCATCCCACTGGGGAACTGTGTGGTTCAGCTGCTCCTCCAGGCTCCAGCCACACCGCTGGCTCAGCTCAGCCACCCCGGGGCTGAAGCAGCGATGCTCAGGGATGAACCCGAAGAAGACAACCCCGACGTACACTGGGGTGAAGGAAGCAGATAACAAACATAGGACAAAAAAGGTTTGCTTCTGGAACCTGTCAAATTCTCCAATGTGCTCCAAAATGTCATCTAGGGTTGTCATTTTGACATCAAAACCACCTCAAAAACCTCAACTAGGTCCTCTCTGCAGCACTGATATATTTAGTTGGCAGTAAGCAAAGCTACTTAAGTAACAAAGATATTTGACCAAAAGTCAAGACTACTCTATAAATTATTAAACTACATGTTGCAAGCTTTATTTTTTAGGTTTCACTTGAAATCAGACCTTAATTCACCCAGGGAGAATTGGCATTTAACCCCTAATCAGAGCACTTACATGTTCCTGTTCTCTGGAAAAGCCCCTATGGGTCACAGCCCTTCAGCTTTTGTTGGGAGTTTTGGCAGTTTTGTTTTCTGCTTTTTAATTAGGCTAGTTAGGTCCTCAAATACTAGGCATTTTTAAGGAGCAAACATAGATGGCAAATTCTACCAACATACAAGCAACACACGGGTTTAGTACAGAGTGGCTGAGCACCACATGTGAGCAAAGCTTCTTAACCAGAATCTGCAAAAAGTAGGTAAATACACTCTGAAAAAGAAGTGTTTATACATTGAGCCATGTAGCAGAGAAGGAATAGCTCTCCTGAAAACTCCTGTATCATGTGTGTCTGGTGTGTCTCCACACTCTTCCAATTCCCAAGGAAAACCTCTCCCCACCTGTATCAGGAAACACAATTTTCACCTGACCATATTTTTGCAGTGATACAAAAGAGAAAAAGCATTCACTACAGAATTATGCATTGGGAATAGCTGTGGGAAGCCACAAACCAGCTATTTTTGTACCACAGAAGACCTGTAGACTTTAGGTAGACTTCACTGCAGGCACCTCAAGTAAATGCAGTTATATCAGGCTCCAGTAATACATTGTCCTGCCGATGGATAGGTATCAGCTACTCCCCTATCTTTTGCTGACAACAGCAGCCTCCCATTAGAAAGAAAAGCACAAGTGAAGGTAACATTTAAAATACATTTTTAAAAAGTGAAAAATTGTCTGGAAAGCAAATTGAATAGCATAGGCAACAATGAAAATACTTAAAGACACAAAAGAAATAAACCAGCTTAGAAGGCCATTCTGGCTCAGGCATTGAAACAGAACTTGGTCTTGCTGCTCACCAACCACAGAGCAACAGTGGCCTGAGCAGCTGTGAAAGTTGCTTTGTAGGCCAACACTTCAAGATCATTCCCCACAACACACAGATGTGCTTTCTCCTCTCCTGCTTCATCCTCATCTCCACCAGGAACATCTATAGCAAGTTAACAAGGACTCCTCTCCTGGCCACTCACAGCTCTGTCACCCCCAGCCAAGCACAGCACCACCCCACACCAGACCTTTGCCTCCTTGGCTTGCAGGAGTTCAGTGTGGAGCTGGGAAGCAGAACGGGAACACACCAGTGCACAGCAGCCACCATGCTGAGAGCCAGCCCCTGCAAGCCTTCCTCAGCAGGAGGATGTGTGCAGTCAGCTGGGGCCAAGGGAACTGAAGTCAAAAGCCTGCCTGGGAAGTGGGTGAAGTTAAGGCATTAGGCTGCATCTTAAAAACACACCCAAAAAGCCTCCCACATCACTTTTTTTCCAGCAGCTTTATTTCAACAGTTGGTAATGGTGTGCAAAAGTTTCCCTTGAACGAAAAAAGTTAGATCCAGACTGGGCCAGTTTTTCCCATTTCCTGCCATCCTGTCTGCAGCCAGTCCAGAGGGGGGCTGGGTGGTACTGTGCCAGGGGAGTGGGTTTTTTAGGGACACTTCCCAAGGAGTCATGCTGCTGACTACCAAAGCCTCTGCTCCTGGCCCAGCCATTTGTACATACTCCTCTGGGCACTCCTCATAACCCTTCCCTCCCTACAGCTGAGTAGAGGATTCTGGGAAAAATCAGCTGGTGAAGCTGGTTATTCATCCAGCTCTCGAAGATGTAAGATTCAGTCAGCCTACCTACAACTGCCTAGATAAAAAGTGAGCAATAGTTCCAAAACCAGGCATTGAAGTCACTCACTGCTATCAAGATGCAAATTTTATCATTGACATTGCTCAGATAAGCACCCCCGGACAGAGTAGTTTTGTTCTACCTAAGCCTTGTTAGACACAACCAAAACAAAGAGACCATGTGACTTTACACAGGAGAAATAATTTCATGCAGTGGGTTGATGGATCAAACAATTCCAAAATGCTAGCCTTGATGACTTGCACAAGGGAAGCAGAAGTCTCCAACATGCATTGAGAGAACTGTTGTAATGATACCTGATACTATTAAAAATACACAATCAATCATTTCCCCAAGTTCACCTAATTCTCAGTATGAAAAATGCTGATTTAAGTTTGAAAAGATGCAGCTTAAGCCAAACAGATTTACAGCTCCACTGGTAACAATACAAGAGGAAGAAAACTGAAATCTGAAAAAAGAAAGAATACACCAGCAGGGCCTACCTATATATTCTGATCTTTGTCATCAAACATTGCTTCTTGTTTCAATTGACATGACTGAGGTATTAACCATCACAGCAGAAAAGGGTCTCACCAGGCTGGTGAGCAGCATACAGACTAGCATAAGAAAGATTCCAGACTTGAGATGTGGGATTTGGAATACCCACTTCACATCTTTTATTGAAATTGCTGAATACTTTATATTACACTATTTTGATTCAAAATGGAGTTTTTATAAAAAGAAACCATTGTTGAAACTGAGTAAGCCAGCCAAAAGGAACAACAAAAAGTTTCAAAAAGTTCTGACCAATGCATGTTCTTATACAATGCTTTGAAACACTATCATTGTCCATAATTTTATTTAGGAAACACCTGGGGAAGAGCAAGTAGAGAAAAACTGACTTGCATTCATTACCAGCAACATCTCAAATCAATGACCATGGCCAGGATCATTGCATACAAACTAGAAATTAGGCTATCAGAAAACATTGGCCCAAATTTATTTCCTTGAAATTAATACCAGAGAGAAGCGTTATGCAGACTAGGGCTCCTCTAGTCCTTGGGATCTTCTTGATGACGACAAACTGGGTAGTGCAGGTTGTGTGATAGGAACTCTGCCTCTATGTCCTTGAAAACTCTGGTTCTCTGTGCAGTTGGCCTAGTCCAGCCACAATCAAGGAGGAAAAAAAAAAAAGTAAAATCTTTGGGTGCTTGTCAGCTGCTTAGGCAAATACTGATGAAGTCAGTCATATGACCAGTACCAAAAAGAAAAATATCATGCGAAGAACAGCAACCATTTCAGGCTAAAGCTATACAGAATTGTACCTTTCAGTCCACACCTTTGAACCAATGATCTGTTTAAATTAGAATGGATATTCAAACTTACAGGATAAATTAGACCAGTTCCAAAATTTACATCAAATCATCCCAACACACAAAACTTATACTTTCCTTGTCTCACAATGGGTGAACCAATAGAATAATACCCTGCCGGCAGGAAGAACATGTTACTATTAAGCAAACCTGAGTAGTGAGGATCAATAAATACAAGGAGTTAAAATGATAGTAGTCAGATAACTTGAGTCTCAGAAGCCAGGGGCTTCATCAAGCCTTAATCCTTTCCCTTCAAAAGTTTCTTTTTTAAGCAAGCATTTAACATCTATACTGAGACGTAAAAAAGAAAAGTGTCCTGGCTAGAGAGAGTCAACTAACTCAGCCAACTGGATGTCAGAAATCCAGTCATTACTGAACAGATCATTGTAAACAACCAAGAAATCTTTCTCTTCTTCCCTTTTCAATGGTTTCTTGTTAAAGGCAAAATTCACAAAAATCTTTCAGGCTGAAGTCCTCATATTTGGTTGGAAATGTTGTCCTGTTATATATAATCTCTCTATATATATTTGATTAGGCACAAGAGGGGTTATTAAATATTCAACAAGTCCTCATCACTATCATCATGGAACGATACTGTATTTGTAAAGTTCTGTGCCTGCTGCTGGCCTGGCTTGGCTATTGCTTTCCTTTCCTTTCCTCCGTTCAGTAAATAAGATTTGTTATCAGTGCCAAGACTGTGTGGCTTCTTTTGTGTGTGCTTGCTCTTGTCTATTCCTCTTCCTGTCTGAATCTTTACATCTGGAATGGTTAACACTTCATCCTCACTGTCCAGGTCATCCACATGGAGAGAGGTAAGAGCTTCAGATGTAACAGACTTGGTAGCAATGTGACCATTCTCCTGCCCTTCTTTTGCTGTTCTTGGATTTGGTGCTGCGACTTCCTCCATAAGCCACTCTGTCTCATTCTCATTAGCTTCTTCTTCACTGTTTATCTGCAAGAAAAGAAAAGAGGAGACTGCATCTGCCACTCTAGACTGACACATGCTGATCTCCCTCATCGTCAGACCCCACAGCACGCAGGGCCTTGGTTTAATGTAGCTGTGCGACAGTAACACTGCAAGAGCATCACTCTTCACTGTGCCGAAACAGACTTTGTTCTCTCCTTGCACATTTACATATTATTTGGCGATTTATGGACTGCTCTTCATTTCTTCAACTCTATCTTCTTTTTCCATTTCACTATATAAATACACATTTAATCTCAGCTATGTGGCTTTCCTGATGCCACACAGTATGGTTTCCATGCACTAAAGCAACCAGAAATTAAGGGGGTTATTTATTAACAAAAGAATCACATTAAGAAAACTTCACAAGAAACAAATTTGATTTTGTCACTGTATTACCTTTGTGTATTTGTAGGAAACACCAGATGATCTTCTGCAGCAGTTTGTTATCTTGTTTATTACAATTTCCCTAAAGAAAGAGAAGAATACTGCATTAGGAAGACTATATCCACTTCTTAGCCCTCACTTTTCTTCAATGAATTTTTACCATCTACATAAGTATGCCAACAAATGAGCAGCAAACTATCACATTAATCTGAACCACTAACTAAATTCAGTCTGGGATGATGTACATCTTCCCCCTTGCCACAGCTTCAGGGTGACTGTTCTGAAACTCCTTTGGCCCTCATGTCTGAGAGATAAACACCCCAAAAGTTGCCTGGAAAGCAGAGGAACAGGAGGACTTGCACTTGTTCCTTGGTGCTGTTGTATGGATCTAGCTTGACTCCATAAAAAAGGAGGAATATCAAACACTAACAATATTGTCATGCTGTTTTATGCTCCTTAATTAGCAGTGACCCACAACAGAGGCTACACCAACCCAGTTGTACACCCCAGCCCTCTTTACAGGGGCCTTCAGACAGTAATGGAGAATTTGAAGGAACCAGTACTTTGACAGTTGATGCTACCAACTGAAAAACAGAACCCAAATCTCTAAAGTTTACTATTTCCCTTTCACTTTTGGCAGAAAACCGAATCCTGACAAAGCCTTTAACAATAATAAGCCCTTAATAAGCCCAAGTCCAAAAGCCTCTTAATTTCTTACCTCCTCTCTTTTTTGTAGAACAGCAAGATTATGAGACATGCAGTGAGAACAACCAGGAGGACACTCAGCACAGCACCAACAGCCTGGCTTCTCCTTGAAAGACCTTTATGTATTTGGGTCTCCTCATCTGTCTGGTGTTGATTGTTTCCTGGATCATTGGTTGATCTAGTAATGTAAATTGAAAAGTAAAGATAAGATTTATCAATAAGTTTTGTTAAACTGGATTTGAAACACCAGATTAAAAGACAACATTACACACCATCCTGTCAGTCTAACCTAACAGCTGTATGAACTGAATTTAAGGGATTTCATCTAAGCAAAAAACAACTTGAAAAACACAAATGTACGTACTGTGCCTACAGCTTGGTATGCTATTAAATAGTGAATGAAACTACAATCAAGACTGCAGAGTGCAATTGAGCACTCCAGAGCTTATACAGTAGAAGTTATGCACACAAAGCTGCTTTTTTAGAACCGTATCTTCACATGAGCAAGCTGCAATGGCTACAGAAATTATCTATCTTTCAGCTAACTATGGCACTACACCAACCAAACTCCCTCAAATAGGTTTAAATCAGAATCAAGAGTTTCCCTGTGCTTTCAAGCTAGCAGCCAGAATGTAAAGACTCCTAGAAATAGTCACTCCATTTTTCACAGTGAGGCTGCCTACATGTCAAGAATGTTCTAAATACTTACAGACATTCTGCTTTTAACACTGTCCCCTCACTAATCAGTAGATTAGCTGATCATATTTAACTGCAGAAATGCTTCATTATTCCTTTAAGATCTGTAATGATTTTCCATTCCCAGCTAAAGAAGTGGGCAGACAGAGGGGAAGGCCAGTCTTTGTCACAGCTTCAAAGTTTTCCAGACAGTAAGACAAAGGGGACCAAATACCTCACCCACAAACTACATGCTCCTCTCAGTAACATGAAACAGCATGTTCTGTCAGCTACAGTAGGTTTTACTTAGTGAAAACAACAATCTTAATTCCATTGTGCCTCCGCAGCTTTAGGTCCAGATCAGCTTGCCCAGCTTTACTTTAGTGGTCATGTGCTAAACACTGCACACATGACCATCAATTCATCTATGAGCCTATTGCTTTTTTAGCTTTTCCCCTTTTCCCAATCACTGTGACCAACAAATACAAAAAAGCCTTTAGCCAAGAAGTGCTGACAAAAACTGCTTTCAGAAAATGGTTAACTACTCACATTAATGGACACACAGCAGATGTGTACCAGGTAAATAAATACTGGCAATCAGCTGTCTCATGAAGGAATTCAGGGATGCCTTCCTTCGCTTGTGGATCGCAGTGGAAAAAAATCGTTGAAGACACAAACTTTGATTTATCTTTACCACATCTGGAGTCAGATGAAAATATGACATCCAAATCATCATCTACAATGAGAAGAAAACCTTGTAGTTTACTACTTCCTTGAGAACAGTCTACTAACATTAGACCCTGGGAAGAAAAGTAGCTAGCTAAAGGAAATCATTACTTATGCAGCGCGAGCACAGAGGGGAACAGAGGACCAAAGTCTTCTATTTTGCATTGTTCTTACCAAAGTCTTTCAACTTCAAGTCTTTCAGTCTTCAAGTGTCAAGCCCAAACCCTTATTAAGGCCATATCTGCAACTGAGCTTACATAGCAAGAAAAAAGCAATCTAAATTATACTAGACGGACTTTGGATAGCTTTACAGAAACAGATTAGCATGGATGTTGTTAACCAAGAACCATTTTCTGATGAAGCAATTAATAGAATATCAAGCAATTCTGTCTGGTGAGCAAGTACTTACCATCAACATAATATCTGGCATTTCTGGCAGAACCAACTCTCCGAAAGCGCCGTTCATTCATTTTCACCTGGCAGATGTTTGCTCCAAAGCATTCTGGGGAACTTGAGTTTCTTATACCAGAAAGCTGAATTTCGTACACATATTTATCACCATTTGTCCGTATGTCACCAGAAGCTGTGTAGTTCCTGAGGAAACAGAGGGCAAGTCTATTCTTAAGTCTAAACTCACAGGCTGGGGTTTTTCCCAGGACACAAGACCGGCAACAGTGGTAGATGCTACCACTGGTTAATTCCAGAGCAAGCTGAGTGACTGATTTAGCAACCAGAAAAGATGAAGGACTGTGGCTTCCTCCCTGAACATTAGAAATAAGGATTATATTTAGAATAAATATATTAAATAAATAAATATATATAATAAATAAATATATATTATATTTAGAATAAATATAATCCTTAGCAAGCACAGAAAGCAAATTTTTCCAGCTATACTGCCCTCAATGTATGAGTGAACATGTAAATACCTCCAAAGGTTTAACATAAACTGAAGACAAAAGCATGATTCAGTGCCTCATACACACTGCTGACTATGAGAACCATATGGTGAGCTCTGCAGCTATGATAAATGGCACAGCTTAGCAATCTTCTCCAGAAGGGTAACTAGTTCTACCATTCTGTTGTTTTGGGGGCTGTCTGTGGGTTTTTTCACTCACTTGTAATAAACATCCCCTAAAGAAAAGTTTTTCCCAGTTGCAGGATTAATGACTGTTCCGTTCACCACCTCTACCTCCTGTGGCTTCACAGCACAAGCTGCACGTGTGTCCCACGTGATGTAGTAAGCACAATTTTCTTCATCAAACCTACCAAATAAAAGATAGAGTTGATGATTCCAGGAAAGAGTAACAAGTTTTTAGACACTTCCTGAGAAAGGGAAAAGACAACTGCTAACCCATGTGTGACAACATCCTGCCTAAGCATCGTGCCAAGAGTAAGCTAAAATAGTCGAGTAGCACACAAAAAAAAGCTAACTGAAAAATTACACTGGACTCTATTTCAAGATTTTAGAAGACCTGGCTGCACCTGAACTTCCTATTGAAAATTCAAGAATTCCCACAGTATCAAAGGGTTTTATCAATATATTTTAGCTGGCAAACATATCAAGCTGCTTTTTTGCAGCATGTTAAATCTGCCTTTTATTTAAGGAGGACAAGAGGTGTCTTGTTCTGGCCAGGACATGGTTAATTTTTGCAGTAGCCAGAAGGGGCCATGGCCAAGACCCAGAGGTTATTCTATACCACCTCACATCATTGCTAGGCAAAGGGGGAAGTACATCCTTTCCAGGGAGAAGGCATCCCTCCTGGGCCAGCACAGCATGACAGAGGGACCCAGGTCATGCATTGTCTCCGTGCAAATCATTCTTCTTTGTTGTATCCTCTGTCATTACTATTGTTGCTGTTACTGTTTGTTTTCTTATCTCATTTCTGTTTCCAGTAAATTGTTCTTATCTCAATCCATGAGCTTTGCCTTTTGTGCCTCTACTTCTCCTCTCCAGCCCTCCTCAGGGGAAAGGCAGGAGCAAGCATTCAGTGGGAGCACTGAATTGCAGAATACCATTCCTAAACCATGACAGCTAGTCAGATTTCGCTACCTAGCTCTTTGACTCATACAGAGCATTTTGTTCAGTTTCCCAATTCCACAAACAATATAGAGTTATTAATACCAAGACTAAGTGAAAAGTCCTCAAGCTTTCTTCGTATCTGTGATCACGCACATCTACACCTTCTTTTAGATAGCTTCTGGTTAAATACACTGTATTGAGGCAACAATAAACCATGTTTTATTAGTTCAATCACTTACCTACAGTAAATGTTCTTTAATAAACAGATTTTGAACAGAGTTAACAGTGGTTGTACTATGACACTGGCTACTGACACTAAAAACAACAGCATCTGAGCTGTTGTCAGATCTAATTGGGAAGCAGAATGCTTAAATTTTTTCCCAGAAATGTTAAGATAAAATACAACGTTTATGGAAATGAACAATTGCACAAACTGCAGAAGATCCATGCCTTGCAAGTACAGACCAAGGATTATTTTAGGGACTGTCCAACAGACCAGACTGTCCCTGTCCTGAGACCTAAGGGTTTACTAGACAGGTACAAAGAAGTCAGCCATGAAGATCAGTGATACGTAAATTTATTACTCACCTCTGCAGCATGGGCATGCCAACTGTTCTTGCACATTTCAGTTCTATAATTGTTGTTACTTTCTTATTTTTCCTACATTCTTGCCCACTGGAATAACTAATATACACTGTATCACCTAAAAGAAAAAAATGGTGACCAAAGGTTTTTCTAAGCAATTGTCAGAAATTTCCTTTATTTATTCCCTAGACTTCCTTACTTTTAGTATTCTTTTCCCCTGCATAGACCATATATCAATTACAGTACTTCAGTAATTCAAGGCATTCACACTTGCGATCATTTAAAAAACACTCCTCGAACACCTTTGTCTTTACATTGTGCTTTGTGTTCACGTCACCAGTATGGCCATAACAAATATTTACAGTTAAGATATTACTTTTTTGAATGTAAGAGCAAATGAAGATACCCTTTTATAAATGAACTCAGGCAATATACATCATTACTTCTGTAAATGGATATAAAATTACCCTGAGCATTTGAGCATACCCAAAAATATTCCTTAAACTAAAAGCTTGGGTAAAGTTGAGATTTTTTTGATTTTTTTTTTTTCATTTTCCTAAGAGTGAAGCCAATTAATCATCCTTCACATACTGCTTTAATTGAAGAAGTTAGTAGATGCAGAGTAAGTCTTTTCAAACTGGATGAACAAAATTACTTCCCCTCTCACAATTACAGAATCACAGATTGGTTGAGGATGGAAGGGTCCTCTGGGGGTCATCTGGTCCAAACCCCCTGCTCAAGTGGGGTCACTTGGAGCCAGCTGTCCAGGACCATGTCCAGACAGCCTTTGAATATTTCCAAGGCAGGAAACTCCACAACCTCTTTAGATAACCTGTACCAGTGTTTTGAGTATCCTCACTGTAAAAAAAGGGTTTCTTGATGTTCAGACAGATAATTCACTTCTTACCGTTTTAATGACAACACTGTTTATTTGCTTCAATGTTTTCTCATTGCTTAAATATTACATTCCGCTTTTGTTTTTAAACAGAAGATTCACTGATAAAGATATTTCAAAATAAAGGCTTCAGCATAATTTAAGAACTACTATAGCTGGGCTGTTAAGATTTAAATCTTTAATCTCTTGCTCTCTACAGGAACAAAAAGTAACTCTACCTGTCACATTCAGCTTCTGTGTATGAACAAGTCCAAGAACTTGAACATCTCCATTGTTGCTTTTCCTGCAAATACTGGCTCTTTCAGGGCAGCCTGTGGGTCCCTCATGTACCCTCTGACAGAGATTCACATAGTACCTATACAGAATATAGTAGGCAAAACTTCTTTAAAATTCATTTAGGCTAAACTGAAGAAGTGATATACAAATTTTAGAATCTTCATGGGAAGTTAGACAGCTTGCAAGAAACTAAATCTCAAATTAGCTGACAGAATAAAGCATGTTCTAATTGGCAGATTACTTCTATCATTTTCAAGTAAAGGACTAGGCAAAAAGAAACAAAAAAAAAAAAAAAAAATCATTTATCAGATTAGGTCTCTAGTTAATTTTGACCTAAGTGCAAACTAGAAACTGGAACAGTCAAGAAATACCCAGAAGTTTTTTTATTTGTAAAGGTTATGGTGCTACCCACCCTAAATTCAGCATCTCCTTGGAGCTATACCAGCTCAGATGTGTTAGAGAACTGCTATCAAGGTGGTGAATGAAGCAATTTTGTTACCCCCCAGTTTATCACAAGTTTAGAATTAGATACTGTCATCCTTGCCAGCTCATTTCTATTTCCTGACTGGAGGAGGGAGGCTGGAGAGGTCAATGACTTCCTGACATTCATCTTTTCCACTATGCTAATACATCAAGAATATGGGTGAAAAGCCCCAGTTAAACTTTGAGTCAAAAGAAGGCAACTAATTAAGTTTTTTCTTCAACATGATTAAGAATCAAAAAAAAATACCATTCAGACAACAAAATTATATTTTTAAGACAGCAATTTAAATACAAAGCTTTTAAATAGCTTTTAGTTTTGACGAATTCTTTAAAAAGGATTACCAATACAGGGAAAGGGTGAGAATGAAGAACGTTGATTACTCAGTCCCTTCAGATAAAATGGGCTCCTTTCTGAGCTTTTTTATTTATATGAAGTGCTAAGCATTGACAGTTTTAAGACACTGAGCAGGGGCCAAACAGAAGTACTTTGTCACATTACAACTGTACTGATAAGCAAGCTGCTCCCTGTGAGTTGCTCATTACTCACGAGTTTCCATTATGGAAAAAGATCCACGATCCCGTCAGGGAAGAGAGCATTCTCAAGTCATAAGTTCTGTGTTTTTGGACAAACTTGCACTCCATTTTCTTGGGAGGACAAACAGCCTGAGTCTTCCATTCAAATGTCACAGCACAACCAAGAGTCTCACTGAGAAGGTATGGGCTCCCAACACCAGCATTTTCATCACATGTAAAGATAATAGTAGATTCCTTTCTCGCAGTTGCTGTAAGGGGAAAGGTTGGAAAAAAAGAAAAAGCATATTTTGCAAGAGGCTTTCAGACATATATGGATGTTAGTGAAGCTAAATCTCTGCGTTAGCTAAGATCCTTGCACATGAAGTAAAGGAAGTACTTACTGCTACTACAGAATCCCCACTTTTCATCTCCCTGGTAGTTTTCGGCTGTAGCACACCACAGCCTATTCTTCTCTTCTGTAGTACATTCCTCATAAGTCTTCCCTTTGTACTTGAAGGGGAACACACAGAGCTCTCCCTTTTCAGTCACTGAGAAGGAAAGGTAGAATCTCTCAACTACATGCAGTAGAACAGGAGGCATATCCATATTCAGGACTTTATCCAAAGCCTGTATTTCAATACTAAAGAAAGGTCAGCAGCAGACAACAGAAACACTGAAATATTGTGTTTAAACCCAATTAGAAAGATTGATGTAACATACAATTAGCTACAATCATCCCTACAGTAAAGCTGCACTGTCTCTTCTAGGGAGACAAGCTGATATTGCAGATTAGTATGAAGCTTGTGATTTAGCCAAACTACACATTTCTACTGCTATATGTAAAATCTGTGTTGCTTCCTCCTATCACAACAAAGCCTAATATTTTAGGAGAAAAACATCTTGACAAGTTTTGAACATAAAGAATGGGTCTGCTCTGATCTCACCTGGAGGGCACTGATCACCTCCTGTATATTGCAAGATGACTGTTTCATCCTGGTGGCTGTAGACCATTCTCATTTCCTTTATGTTTCCAAAAGACGATACGCCACTTTTAGATGTCAGACACACTGCCCCATCTCTGCATTTTCCCTGGGGCAAGCCTGCCTTACTGCACACACCAACGTGGTAATTGTTGGATCCAGAAAATACCTGTGTATACAAACAGAAGCATCACAGCAAGTCTAGAGTCAATACTCAGAAAATCATGCAAGTGCTTCATAAACCAAGTCTCAGGTAGCATTTGCATAATGCAGGAGGAAAAAATAACTAATTTTGCAAGCCTGGCCTTCCTTAATATGACAAAAATACAGATAAAGCACACAGGACCACAGATAAAATCTGTCAGCAGACCTGCTTTCTCATTCAAGATTCTGTCAAAGGTGAAGATTTCTTCTTCCTTTACCCATCACTGTGTCCACTAACTTCACTCTCAAAAACAATAAAATGTTATACCCTCTAATATTATTCCCTCTGTCAGAAGCCAAACAAATATCAATACCGACCACAGCATATGTTTCAGCCTCTTCTCACACCCCAGGATGCTTAAAAGAAACCTTTCCTGCAGTTTTAAAATGTTGATAGCAATAGGCAATTGTAAATAAATGTCACACCACCAGAAGGCATTACCTTGAATGATCTTCCAGAAAGGCTGGTCAGGTTAAAAGTATAGTGTAGTTGTTCATCGATCACAGAGCAGCCTAAAGTTTTCACTTTATCAGGACACACAACTGGAGTTTCCCACTCAAACACAAAGCTGCAGTCAACTTTCTTTATCATCTTTGGCTTACCCTGTTACCAAAGAAAACAGGAAGACATATTAGGTTTAGTTTTTGGAGTTTGTTGTTGTTTCTGCATTCTCCCCTTCCCCAGCAGTTAACTTCAGTTACCACCAGGGATAGACTACTGATTGTAGGACAAACACCATATTATAATCAGCACCAAAAAAAAAAACTTAAAAAGGGAAGTGCATTCTACACAGCTCCAGAAAACAATCAAGGTACACAAGCTTTCTTCTTAATTAGGGTTGAGATTTTGACGTTCAGCTTAGCTGCAAGCAGCAAAAGTGTGAGAGCTGTGCTTCTTGATGGCAGAGAGCATTAAGATATTTCACTAAGTTAAGGTTTAGAGATAATTTAGTTTAAAACATGATAAACAGCACTATTAGTATGGTCTGTCTAATATTCAGAGCTGCCTCAAGTTTCAGCTTATGCCCCTATGTTGATGGAAAGTGGTTTCAAAATCTTCAGCAAGCTCTAATTTGACAAACACCATATCCAAGTGCTTCTCTACAGTTTGTTGAAGCACTACAAAAAATTCAAGCACTGTTAGATTCACATCACCATACAAACTCAATTTAGTGTTCAGGTGTTGATACAAAATAAAAACATAAGTAACTAAATGCAAATGTTTAAAGTTGTGTGTGATTATGGAAAAGGTTATAGCATAGGGGGAACACTGCATAGAAATAGCTCCACAATTACTGTGTTCTTGTGTTAGCTTGAGGTACAAACTTTAGGATCTAAACAAGGTGAAATACAGCATTAACTTTAGTGTCAGCAATAAGTTATCATTATGTTACTTCCATGGAATCTGATCCTTGAAATCATCAGAACCTGTTACTCTCAAGCCTAAAGTTCATGCGCTCAATGTTGGCCAGTTAAGAATACAAATATGATGCTTCTTGTTGAAATGAGTCCATGCATACATTCTAGAAACAAATCCTTGACTTAGTTTTAAACAAAGCTAATGCTGGTTACTACCTACTTTCCATTAAACTCCAATATCAATGTAAGTTTAATAGATGTCTTACCAGACTAGTTCCTTGGCTGCAGTGGAATACAATGTAAGAAGTATAGTTCAATTTGTTGTTTATCTGACAAGGAGTAGTGCTGTTGTAAGTGATGTAAACTTCATTTGCTGCCTCATTAAACTTCGGAGGTTCAGTAATACGACCAATATCCTAAACAAGCAAAAATATGTATTAGTAGACTTACAGGACACACCTAGATTCAAGATAAGCCCAGAGATCCAGATTAGTTAAGATTCATCTGTTTGGTTTACACGGGAGCACAACAATTGCACTTTTGAAAACTGCATTCTGTACTCAAAGAACAGCTATCACATTTCAATCCTAACAAAATGCAAGCTGAGAAGCTCAAAACACTTTTTAATTAAGCTTGACAAAAGCCGTGGAGGTTCTGCATCTTAGATTCTTCTTTACATCAATGTGCCAAATCACCAACACATCACTTAAAAGTAGCATTAATAGTGGAGTAAGGTCCCTAGATTGATGTGAAATTCATGGAAAGCAATCTCAACTGTTTATGTGTATCTTCTAGAGTTCACAAACAAGTCCTCAAAAACAAAAGCCTCCATCTCTCAAGGTAGTAACACAGACAAGTTAATCAAACCTCTGTAACATGCTTGCTATTTATGCAGGTGCCAAATTCCCACATGAAAGACCTATGTGCATTTTGAAGCATGCTAGCATCTAGACCGCTTCCAACTGCAACAGGCTATCACAAGATCAACTAAGCCACAGAGTGGCTAAGACATTCTGCTTCCCAGTGTCTGTATTTGGCACACAGCATTACATGAAAAAAATTCTCTGCAGTAATTTTTCATACTTATCACTGTATTGAATCTTCTGACATCCAAAAAGACCACTGGAGTTCAGGACAGGAAAATACTTCTTCATAGGGAAAAGCAACAAAAGAGAACTTTGAAGAGGAGATTTTAATTCTGCATTCCATTTCTTTAAACCACTGTCAAGCCTCTGGTTCAAATCAGGTCTCTAGGCAGGGATACTATATTAAACTATTAGGGAAACGCACATTTCAGTGATTCCTGGCATAGTACTTACTACTGGTGATTCATTAACAGGAACCATGCAAACAGCTGCTCCAGGTGGGCAATTGACATCTTTGATAGGATTGAGAGGCTCACAAATGTTGATGTAGAAGTCTGGAGAAACATCTGTAATATCTTCATCCACAAATGCCTCATAATACCCAGTGCGATGGATCAGAGGAGACAGGTCAATAACAGAACTGTCGTTCATTACTGAGCACCTCACCTACAAGAAGATAGGTTTATTGACCTTATTCTTTTATTACTTGCTTTGATTAATTGACAAACATCCTGTCCTTCTTGGGGCCAGAAGCATGGCTACATTTAAAAGTTTCAAATATAAGTAAAGCATTTGTTGTAATTTTTGCCTGTCTATAGATACTAAGCACCTACAAGCAGCATATGAAAAACCTTGACCACTTAAACATTCTCATGGTATAGAGTCCCTATTAGAACAATACCAAGACAAAGCTCTGGCACACATACTCCAGCACACAGTCACTATGATTTTGTAAAATCAGTCCCCATCCCTTCCTCTCCTCATCTCACACACATCCTTGAATCATGTCCAATAAACAAGTTTGGTTATAACAACATTATAACAATGTAAAGTTACTGTATTGCAAGTTGATGGCTTGAGTACTAAGTTTCCTCAGAATTGATTTCATACACTCTTAATGCGCATAAACCTACTGAAAGTCTACGTGGAATTTGAGAAGTCTATTCTCGTTTAGATATTGGAAAAGGAGCAGCTAACAAAATTACCATTTAATTTCAGGACAAGTAATTGTTCTTACCTAGCTATCATCACACTGAAATAGCTTGGGTCACTGTGAAAAAAAGTGATCAGAAGTGCACTAAGGATCACCAAATGGAATTAACAGGCTAGAAAACACGGTGGGGTTTGGTACTGTTGATTTGTATTGCAGCATGGTACATATTACTGAAGAGGAAACCAGAACTATGTGTAGCTCAAGGAGGGGACATGTGACAGTTCCTGCTGGGGAAAGAAAAACTGGAAGATGTTTTCCTAAATGGAAGCAAGAGCTATTGTAGTATTGAAACAGTGATGAGGAGGAAAAACAACTTGTTGCAGAGAAAGGTGGTCACACCAGAGGTAATCAAAGCACAAAAAAGAATGATTAGGCATATTCACAAAACAAAATAGTCAGGTATTAAGAAGAGATCTAAATTCATCCAATAGTTCCTTTAGCCTTCTATTCCTAGTGCTGCCTTTTACTCCATGCACCTACCCATTACTGGTCATTTTAACTAGCTAAAATTAACTAAAGAGTACCTCAAAGCATTGTCTGGAGCACCAGTTGAACTAAACTGACCAAATGATG
Organism: Pardalotus punctatus; assembly: GCA_013400915.1. Lineage (NCBI taxonomy): Eukaryota > Metazoa > Chordata > Aves > Passeriformes > Pardalotidae > Pardalotus > Pardalotus punctatus. Next base: position 265,240 of record VZTX01027356.1, read on the forward strand.
TCATTACTGCATGTGTTGTACATCAGAAGCAGATTCTAAATTCATGCTATCAAGGTTTATCAGGTTTTGCGCTGAGCAAACTGATCGTACACGTGCCTGGCCTCTGGTCACCTGCCTAGAAACAAAGATTATCCCCATGCACAGAAATGCTATCCATCCTCATCTCAACCTAGGCTCTGCTGGCCTGCTGCACTGCAGGGTCTTAACCATCACTTCCTCATGACACTCTGTCGCTTCCATTTGAACTCCACAGAAAAGCAGCTAAGTAGGCCCCTCAAAAGGGTTATTCTCAAAGTGTTAGCAGTTTTAACTTGGCTGAACATGCGGAGCAGGAGCTTCTCAAGTATTTCTCACTCCTGTTGAAAATGTAACAGAAATGGAAAGCATTCAAGAACTCCTAGATGAGTTTGGGTTCTGTACTACAGCAAGAAATCCTTCCCTCAAGGAATTTAAAATACACTGCTGCGATATCTAACCCCCCTCAGAGATTTTAAGTCCCTCTTTTCTGCAAAAGTAATCCTTACCTCTTCTTCACAAGCCAAGGAAGTATGCCAAGAGAAGTAACTAGTGCACGTCTGCTCATCAAATGACACAAAAACAGGCCGGCTCTCATCTCCAGCATCAGACTTGCATACAAAGCTAAAATAGCTTTTATGCTTCAGTGCAGGGTCTGCAGGGCAAGGATCTCCATCTTCATAGACAAGCTTCAACACTCGATCTTCATAACTTAAAGTTTGACTCTGTTTTCCAGCATTAACCGGTTTTCGACCACCTGTGATGCAGACAGCTGAAGTAAAAAAAAAAAAAATTAAGAAAACAGGTAAGTCTGCTGCAACTGCCCGGAAAAATTGCACCATATAACACAAACAGCAGGAAACTTCAGATTTTAGTGTCACTTTAATTTTACTATGAAAGATAGGCTTTGCCACACCATCCAGATTTGCCATTAAACTGAGCTGAACTGCACTGATACAAAGACTAGATATTGCCTTTAATATTTCATCAACCAGCTGAATGTACTGCATCTATACATGCTTAAGCAACCACAGAGCAGTGTTTGGTTATCACTTCTCTGAAAACCAAATTATTAACACACAATGTCAGACACACTATATATAGTTTTATTAAGATGCCTCTTTAAAACCAAATTGATCCAATATTTTCTTCTCACTACACAAAAGTAATTTTAATGACAAGAAACATTCCTATTTTAGCATCTAAGATGTTTAAGAATTATTTCCTATTCAATTTGACAGAAGAGCTAGTGTAGTTGCACTGTTTTAGAATTTTCCTTTCTCTCTCACGGAGAATATACATAAACTGTACTTCTTGTACTTGCTTAATCTCTGTGTTTTGTGTTAGATGTGTACAAGCCTTGACCAACAGGTCTTTGGTGGTGGATTGTCTTTTGACCAACAGACACTTGTTTATTAGTGTGTATAAAAAGATCTTGTAAATAAATCCTTCTTCTTCGCCATCTTGAAGCCTGTCTGCCTGACTTCCCTACCTGCTTCCACAAATCCCATGAACAACAGAAAAGCAAACCATAAGCTAGTAATTCAATCCGCAAGTAAGCAGCTCAAAAACCAGTTAGTTAACCAGAAAGTTGACTTCTACTGATGTTTCAGAAGCACCCAGAACAGAATAGGAAGCTAGAAAGATTGGCAAAGGTTTGAAGTGCAGGCACAAAGCCCAGTGCAGATGCATTACAGCATCACCATAGAGTTCACTCTATCTGAAAGCTTGTAAAGTCTCCATTTTCACAGCATTGAAGAGGTGCAGTAGAAGCACCTACATTCCTGCCCTCAAGTCAAAAAACACCACCATCCGCTAGGAACTAAAGGGACTGGGACTTCAAGTGAGCCCATGCAAATGGCACTTGGTAGAAATACATGGTCTCATTTCCTACAACAGTTTTAGGTTCTTTTCTTAGCCAATACAGCCACACAACTGTTCCCTTCACTCCATCTGCATTTGCAGTAAAACATTGCATTTTACTGTAAACTTGAGCATAAGCATTTCTTTTGGTTACTCTATAGTCAATGATTACAGTGCCAGAGAGGATAAGATGCTTACCAGCTCCATTACCACATGAACTTTTAGCTTCAGCACAAACATTCAACTCAATTATTCTGTTGTGTGAACCACTGATGGTATAGCCAGACTCTCGCTTTAACGATGTCAAATCAAAGAGGTGGCCTATAGAGAGATCAGGTTAACAATTTAATATCTTTTTCAGATTCAAAATCAAGACATTTCTTTGTGTGAAGACATTTAGTGTGAAGGTTAACCAGACCCTGTTTGCCTGCTAGTTTAGAAAGGCAAAGTTACTTATTCACATTAATAGAAGAAAAACTAGTTTTGAACTATAGAGTATTTATGTTCCAAGGGACATCACAGTGCCTTACAAGATATTTCTACCATCAATAAGCTTGTTAGTTACTATCCAGAGGACGGGTCACACTGCCTTTTTCTAGCAAAGTCCTTCAAGAAGACAAACAGTAGTGCTGCTTCCACATACAAAATCCTGAGGTCTCCTTACCTGTTGTGGGATTGGTTACCCGACAGTCATTCTGCACATTGCTTTTAAGAGGACATGCAGCAGCAGTGAACCATAAGAAGGTATATTCACAATCTTCAATGGCAGTTATAAGTTCTGGCCTTGATTCCTAAACACAAAACAGTGGAGAGAGTGACATCTCAAAATAATAGCATAAAATTCCATGTCAACAGGTTTATCCCTGCAGTCTGTAAGGGTGCTCAGCTCAAACACCAGTCCTAGAACTTAACAGATCACCATGGTCCAGTGATTTAATCCAAGGACAGAGTATCTATCTGTGATTCTTTCAAATACACAACAGTACAGAATCACTATCAGAAGAAATTAAATCAATGAGAGGAGAGCTAAGCATAGCCTAGGGCAATAGAAAATCCAAAAGGCAATTCAAATCTCATCAAATGGAAGAGTACTTAATGGCAAGGCACACAGATGTGCAAGAGTTAAGAACTACACAGCCAATTGCATTATTTACTATTTGAAACATTTCCCAACCTGAAATAGATTCATCTTGAAGACATAAGCAGACAATCTGAACCTATTATAGATGATAAAATCTGTGCTAACAGATTGCATATAAAGATCTCTTAAAAATTGCACAGCATCTAAAATTCAAGTACTTGTAAGTCCGTCTGCTTGCATGAACATGTAAAAATCCCAGCAGAAGGAACCCACTTACAATTCTACTTTCATCACACTTGAGGCGCAATATTGTTGTTTTATTCCGAATTTTATCTGGACACTGATCTCCATTAATATATCTCAGGATAGAAGTGACATTTTCCCAACGAGGACCATCAGCCACTTCTCCAAGACTGGTACATTTCGTACCCTCAATGAGGGAGGCAGCAGCATCAGAAGGACAGGAACCTATACAGGTGAACAAAAATTTCATTACCACTCCAAATGTTAGTAAAGTGTACTTGCCTGGAATAGAACCACTTTCAGGTATACCATGGCTGATCTATTTCCAAGCCATTGTCCAAACCATACTCATTGGGGTATATTTTCCCCAAAAAGCACAACTAGCAATTGTCTCACTTAAGGTCATGCAAAAAGTAGGGGCAGCTACCACTGGAGAAGTAGACTGCTACAGAGTGAAAGGCTACAGTCTGTTACCTGGCCTTGCACTGCACAAAACATAGAGTCACTCAGAAGATGCCATAGAGAAATTCTGAAGCAATTATTTTTACCTTTAAGAGCTATAGCAGACTTTGGACAGAAGAGCAAGAGTGCCAAAGTTATCAAGAGAAGATAAGAGCTGTTAGTGAATCTCACACACTAAGCAGACAGGAATCAGGCCCACAAATCTACCTTTCCCTCTGGTGCAGAAATCACACCACTGTCTGCATATGCTTTGCTTCATGATTTTTTCCACTCAACCACCAGCAGTACTGTCCTACCACTTCCCTTCCCTAGCTGTAGGAAGAATATATTTTAATTTTGCACTTACGTGTAGCACTGTATGGTACTAAGGGCTTGCAGACATTAATATAGTATTTCTGGGTAGTAGCAGATACAGCATTTGCCTCCCAATTCTCTCTATGTCGTGTCAGGGATGAAAAGTCATAGAAGTTTCCGTTGTCATCCCTGCACAAAAGATTAAGTGCATGTAAGATAATGAAGTATTTTAAAGTTGCAATTCTTAAGTTACTACAGTAATTTTAACCAGATAACTCTAAGCAGAGTATTATGCCGGAAAAGAAGTCTGTATCAGACTCAGTGTTCCCCAGAAACCTCAAATTCAGTAGAGAGATATATCACTGCACCAGCTACCCCACAGAAACTGTCCACGTGAACACAGCTCTCAGCCAATGCAAGAGTAATTCCAATTTTTAATTCAAGCATGTCAGCTTTCAGTGCATGGCAAGCACACACAGTTACAATGCACTGTTTTACCTTAGGGTAGAAGCCTATAATGAGGCCAGATGTTCAAATTCTGGGCCAATTATTAGCCACATTTGACCCCATTTATCCAATCTTAATGAGCTAACACTTGGTTGTGACAGATATAAATGACATTTTTCCTGAAGCTTTGTTTGGTGGAAGTTCCAAACAGACAGTTGTAATCTTGTTTAAATTAGCTATTGTTAAATAATAACTAAACACCTGCAACAACCTAACAGACTCAGCATTCAACCATCAATAAATACATACACAACAGTTCCCTTTTATTATTCCCTGGAAGAATCTCAAAGTATTTTTTTTTAATTAAATTAGTTTTCAGAAGCACAAATTGCAGAAATTATTTAAAATACTGCACACTTGCTACCTTGGTTGGTCAAAGCACAATAGCTAAAGGCGCAGTGTTGCATTGAATTGCAAGAAGGTTGTATTTGTCTCTCTCAACATACAGCTCCATTTTAATTTTGTGGAAACAACTTACTTGTAGGAGCACTCAGTAGATTTATGAGGTGGGCAAGCATACTCAGTGTGCCATTCAAACATGTAGGTGCAGTCTGGAGTTTCCTTCAAAAATACAGGCTGAAAGAACACAATATAAAAGTAATTCACTTTCTCATTTAGACACATTAAAGATACCAAAATGTCTCAGTCATCCTTCAGGAAGATCCAGGAACACATATTATCTAAGAGTCACACTATGCCTCTGACAAGCTGAAAACCATGGCTTCTCCCAAACCTGAGTTTATCCTCATGCATACTTCTGATAAAAGTATAGCCATAATTGCTGCCTCCCCAATGAAATAAGAGCAAAAGTAATTCTAGACACCATTGTTTAATAACAGGCAGGGAAGCACAAATACAGAGAGATACCAAAAGCAAGTAACCAGCATATTTTAGTCTGGCCACATAATACTTGCTTTCCTGCACATTCAACTTCCTACCTTTTATTTCTTACAAAGAAACAACTATTATTTATGGAAGAACATCCCTTTCCAACTTCTCAAAGAGCTTTGGTGATGATAAACATCACTTAAAGGAACAACATGCCCTGATCTTCCTGGTCAATGACAAAGGGACCATCCATAAATAAGGAAATTCAAAACATTCTTCATTTTTTTGCGCCCTCACAGGACCTTTGAATCACCTGTCTAATCTGTAAATGATTACGCATGTTCATGTTCTTCACCCTACCCTTCCACACTTTAAAAAGAGGGCAACTCCGGAAGACAGTATGTACTGGAAGCACATTTTGAAACTAACCTCAGATGTAGTCTTGTCACAATAGAATAATATGGCAGTTGATCGTTCATATATTTTATGACATTTTTCTCCACTGGTATAATTAATCATTATTAAACCATTTTTGAAAGTCAGTTTGTCTGTAGGTAAGCCTAGAAGCAAAGAGTTGAGGAAAGTCAATAGCTACAGTAAATATGCGACTGCAGTAATGACTCTGGCAACAGGGTCACATAAACAGCAATAACAAGCACAAGTATTGATAGACAGACCTCAACCTTCCTCCAAAACTTGTGATCTAGTTATTGAGTGGCTACTGCTCCAGTACAGTAAGGTGGAACTCATTCATAATTGGGTGTAATGATAACTACACACATGACATTTTAACTGCACATTGAGCAAAAGTGGTGGGGTGCTTTATCTAATTAGATGTACAGGATCAGCAAGAACCCCTCTTCTATTACACCGTAGCTTCAATTACCCCCTGGCTAATCTTCCCATTCCCTAGGTTCGTTTTGGTAAGTGCAGTACCTGCTACTTTTTTGAAAGTATTGTCCATCTTCTTTACTTGACACGATGCAACACTGTGACCATCTGCCTTGCAAGGCTCTGTTATTTCTCCACAAACTCTGAAGTAGTATTCATACTCATCTGTACTCACTTTTATGTCTTTATTGGAAAGTGGCTTCAGGTTATAAACATGACCATACCTTGGATCCTTCACCTGGCAATCCTTTCCTTTAAAGAAAAGTTAAGAATTTAAAATACAATTAAAGATCTATTAGCCTTGCCAACTACACTGGGGACAATTAAGGCATACTGGCACACGTGAAGGCACAAAAATGACTGGCTCCTTTAGGGCAGTGACACTGAATAGCTGAACTATCTTGGCTCAGCTAAACAACTCATTTCAGGAAGTCACCAATATCTAGAACTATGTGACTAAGCTATAAAAATGGCACATTTCTTTTAAAACTGCCACTAAAGCAAAATGCAAAAGTCCCACTGCAGTCCAAAAACTACCTCAGAATGGCCTCACAAGTTCTTCCTTCAGCTGACGGTAAAGTACAGAATCAGAGATACTAAGTCCAGAACTTGCTTAATTATCTGGAAAGAACAGCAAGGTCACAAGATCAAAGCGAAAGGTGTCCTAGATATCAGTCTTGTATCTTCTTTTAACAGCTATGAAGTTTGCTGAGTTAAGAAAATAATCGCTCATAGGAAATATTTACTCCAGCTTACAAGTCTACAAAGATGTAAATAAAAAAAGGGTTTAGGAAAATTCTAGTTTCATGAGTCTCATGAGCTGATATACATCAGTGACTTTGTTGTTGATCAAGTCCTCAGTTTAAAATTACCCTTTCGTGTAATTCTATCTCACGAACATTATGCTCTTCTCAATCATACAAGTTGGTACCAAGTTAAAGACATCGGTCCAAAACCTTCAAAACATTCAAAACCACAAGTCAGTCACCAGTGTCCTGCACAATAATTATGTGCTACAGAGCAGTAGTTTGTGAACATTCCTCATGCTGCAGGAGATCATTGGCAGTTTCAATAATGTCTAGGACCGTTGCAATAGATCCTTTACAGGAAGTCCAGATGTTTTGTAAGTAACTATCTACAGGTGCAAAACAAAGTGTGCAAAGGCAGAGAAGATGCCTACACACTCAACCTTCCATCTAAGAGACAATCAAGTACCAGAACTAGAGCTTGTGATTCCTTGTTGCACATCCTGGAGTCAAATGCAAACTGACATTCCCCCACTGCTCTCTCCCCCACTGTCTAACAAAGGCCAAGTTTAAAGTCTCACTTCTGGTCTTTAGCGAGCGACAGGGAAACTTGCCAGGCACAGAATCAACTGTGTTCTCATGAAACCTGATGCATTAATATTTACTACCAAGTCTGTCTGTAATTTAACAAGGTAATACTATGCTTTCTCAAAACAGCATTATTACTCTATCTTCTTTTTCTAGATAGGCAAGTACATTTGTCTGTTATCCTAACTTGTACTTCTAACATCAGACAGGATTCTTAGTTAGCTTAAAGCTCAGAATAGACATCCCTCCACAAGCCAGCTTTTTACAGAAAGATTCACAGGGCAAGAAACCAACACAGCTTCATAAGTATTTACTACTTGTACAGAGTTGTTTCATCTTTAAAGCTCAAATAACTACACATACCTTCTGCTTTGTGAACAGGACATGCTGCCAAGGTCCTCCAAACAAAGACAAACTCACAGTCATTCTCTTGCTCCAACACTGGTGATCCCTACAGAAAAGAGCCACATGAAGGAGGCTTACTAATAATTACACTGCAAGTCTCAAAACATACATGCATGGCTTTTTTTTTTTTTAATCTCCAGTTGCACAGCCTAAGATCCTCACTATCAAATTTCAGTACTCATGTTCAGCAAAGAGCTGCTTTTGGTGGCTCACAGGATTCCACGATAGTTCACTGTTGCATTCTACATGTTCAGTAAAGCAGACAGATTTATTAAGAAGAGACAGGAAAAACCCCTGTATACAAGATCTTACTTTTTAGAACCAGTCTCTCCATTTTAACAGGAGTAAACATGGTCTGTTTCGTTACAAGCACTAAAATCCTCATTGATAGCAAGTAGAACAGAAAATTACCATTGTTTGATCACACTGGAAGATTATACGTGTAGAATAACGCTGATTATCTTTGCATGTGTCACCATTCAAGTAGATAATGCTTAATGACCCATCAGTAGCAGCCTGGGGGTTTATCTGAATTACTCCAAGGTTCTTGCTTTTATCAGTGTATTTCACACAAGATCCTACAGCACCACCTGCAGGAAAAGAAGTGGGTTTCAGTTCAAAGCTTTAACAACTTGAGTTAAATTTATTGTAAAATAATATAACAGGTTAGCTTTAAGAGTTTGGAAGTAAACTGTAGCAAACTCCTGAAGCAGAACATGACAGACACATATTCATAAATACAGAGACACTGTGTGCCTTCGAGGAATACAACAAGTTACTGTCCTGCATTCACTGAAATCTTTAAAACTGCAGTAATTTATCTGGTTCCACCGGCTTGAAAAAGACTACAGTAGCACTAAACATATTAAACTGGCTTGAAGTGCAATAAGACATGGCATAAGCTTCTCATTCTGGCCTCATTCAGTTAGGACTTCAACATTTGACTTTCTGTACTAGTTTCTGCTGGGGTAGAGTTAATTTTCTTCACAGTGGTGAGTGTGGGGCTGTTTTATGGATTTGTGCTGAACACAGGTTTGATAACAGAGAGATATTTTTGTTATTGCTGAGCAGAGAACAGAGCCAAGGCCTTTTCTGCTTTTGTACTGCCACATGGCAAGGAAAGTTGGGAGTGCACAGGAGGCTGGGAGGATACACAGTGGGGACAGGTGACCCAAACTGACCAAAATATTCTAGACCACATGACATCATGCTGAGTATATAAAGTGGGGGTAAGAAGGGGGATATTTGGAGTGAGGCCGTTTGTCTTCCCAAGTCACCATTATGTGTGATGCAGCCCTGCTCTCCTGGAGATGGCTGAACACCTGCCTGCCCATGGGAAGCTGCGAATTAATGCCTTGTTTTGCATTGCTTGTACATACAGCTTATGTTTTCCCCATTAAATTGTCTTTATCTGAACCCACAAGTTCTCACTTTCACCCTTCTGATTTTCTTCTCAGTCCTGCTGGTGAAGAAGTGAGCAAGCAGCTGCAAGGGGCTTGATTGCTGGCTGGGGTAAAACTATAACACTTTCCTATCTTCTTTAAAAAACAATACTAAAATCAAGGATCCTGGCAAATACTGCCCTCAATGCAATTTTCCCAAATGCATTTGCATACATCTCAATGCAAGAGTCCTGATAAGCATTAAGACTGCTCTCAGTTTGAAAAGTGTTTATTAATACTCCCAACCTATGTCACACAGGTCTATGCTATTTCTGCAACTAAACAGGCAGGAGTCAATAAATCCTTCTAAAATAGCCAGGGACATAGTTCTGACTATAAGGTCTTGTATCAGAAGTCACAAACTAAGAAGCGCTTGCCACTTGGCTTACCAGGACATCCAGTCACATACGGCAAGGGCTTGCAGACATTCAAGAAAAATGTTCGCTTTTTTGCTTCCTTTGAAGTGTCTATAGCAACCCATGGCTCACCCTCTTTGCTCAAGTCACTTAAGTCATACTCATTGCCAGCAGCATCTGGAAGAAATGCAGTACATGCAGTAAGCTGAGAGAACTTGCAGCAGAACTAGGTTTGAAATGATACCAGTTTCACTGACAAAAAAACAATAGCAGATAATTTTCAGAATCACAATAGACATCCCTTAAGAGACTGTACTGTTGCCACAAAAACATCACCATGCCGAATGCAGAACAGTTACTTCCCAAATGCAACTACTCCACAATTCACAGGTGCATTTTTACAGATGTCAATACTAAATGAACTCATTTGATTCAGAGTTGGGCTGAAGCAGCACCAGTCATAATAAGGATTAAATGTTTTCAAAGTAATTATCAACTTTCTTGTGTATACCACATTTTAAATTAGCTTCTATCCCTGTAATTGCAAGTTAAGACTGCCTCAAACAACTTCTACAAAGACATTTAAGTCTTACAAATGTCTTCACCATAGGTATTTTTAAAGCCCTCCACTGAGCAGAAGTTTGCTGTTCAGTAAATCCTTCCAACATTTGTTAGACAGAGCCCACTTCAATTCCAGGTACTTACCTGTAACCTGACAATCTACAGGAGCAGGAGCACAAGCCAGAGCTGTGTGAAACTCAAAGAAAGTATCATGGACATCCAACACACTGTTTATCTCCTCACGCACAAACTTAAGCTCTCCAGGATATGAATCGTTACAAATGAAAGTCACTGTGAACGTGTTCGATGTTCCTGTAAAACAAACATTTTTCCGCTGATAGTTTTGTTTGGAGTATTTGAATTTAAGTTCAAACTATTTCTTTACTTCAAAATTTTCTAACCGTTTTCTTATTACTAACTGCTTCAAGGATAACATTACCTTACTGCTTATGCGGTTTTAGCTGTAAATATGCAAGTCTTCCATAGAGAGTTATGAAGAATTGCCTAGCAGCCACAACTACCTCTAAAAATAAGAGACCAAAATGCCTTGACATTTCAAGAACATAATTACCTTTACTATCTGTGCTCCCTATGTTCTTTGACATATTTGAAGAAACAGAAAACCTATACAATATCATCAGTGGTACCAGCAGCCTTTAAATTACAACATACATAACAAAGTTTCAGATTTGTGGGTTATGTTTGTTTGTAAGAAGTTCACTGTATTCACTGCAGAACAAATAATATTGATACTATCTCAGCAGTATATGTTAAATTCTGATAGTCTTCAAAAAATGATAGAATTATGTCAGGGAGTAATATTTGTCACCAAAATGCTTAGTAGCGTTATAAAAATATTAGAACCTCTCAAAACAAAACACCCAGGAGGTTCAATCACTTATTTCCTGCTACATATTATGTGCAACAATGTCACAACTGAGAAAATAAGAAATATCACCCCAGCAATTTGTATAGGACAAACACGCAGAAGTATCTGAGGCTCCTGAATCCAAAACCCAGTTTTCCCAAAGTCTTTTGTTGCTAAGACATCATATTCCTTTCTATGAAGCTCAGTTTCTGTACAATTGGAGAGCATGTAATATCCAAAAGCTAGATACACATTTTTCATTAGTTTTATCTGCAAAAGAGATTTAAACGCATGAAGCAGGTGTACATGAAGAGCACAAGAGTACTAGGAATTCAAAAAATTCCATACAAGAAAGTATAAGCTTACTGAAAACTAACCTTTCAGATATGAAACAACTTTAGAGAGCATTATTCATGAAGCTGAAGCTTAAAGCTGTTACTTCACTTAGAAAAAGAGCCAGAGTTCATTTTGTTTTCCCAATTTGACTATCCATTTCTCGATGGAAGGATCAGTATTCTTCATCTACTAAGGTAAAAACCCTATACTGTATTCAGTCACTTTCCTAGAGTTTTGAAATGCATATGTATTATTGAAAATTGAGCCATTACCATTCTGTGTGATTTTATTTCTTCTTAAAATTTCTGTACGAGCCAGCTTCTTTAAGCAATTAATACCTAGCCAAACAGACTCCAGTATATGAACAAAAGATGGAATGAAGACCACTCACACTGTTTTTACAACACAAACATCCATTTCCACTGTGTAGTTCCTGAACTCACCTGATTCCACAACAAGAGGACCTCTGTAGGTAAGAGTCAGAAACCCTTCACTGGATAGATACAGCATTTTGTCCAATTCCACCGGCCTCCCAAATGTCAGATTTTCTACTTCACACCCAGCAGCCGTTTTGCCATTGATTTTACCACAATCTGGCACATGTCCACAAATGTTTAGCTACAAGTTTTGAAAACACATGGATGTATATAGTATTAACTGCATCAGAAGAATAAGGTCCACATAGCCACTTCTACATCAATAAAACTCCCTTGTCGAGAACTATTTCAAACAACATGGTTGTCTTGCAGTCTAGAAATGACAGACACTTCAACTATAACACAGTAACAGTATCCTCAATCTTCAGATTACAAATTCTCCCCACTAGAAGTACAGGATGTGGTTCAGCATGTTTATTCTTGGCCTAAGATACTACTATGGTATTATCTGTGACAGCCTAGGACTACTGGCACCTAGAGATTACATTAAAAAACACTGATACAGACAGATTAAATCCCTTTTGAGGCTTTCCCTGTCAATTTCTTCAGGATCAGCAGATAAATCGGTAGTACACAACAGAGTCCATAAGGGGAAAGTCACCTCAAAAAGGTAACCTCAAAAGCGTGGCTACCTTATGCTCGCCAAGAGCCAGAAGTTTGATGCTTTTAAGACCATCCAAGACAAATGAACTTATCTTTCATTCCTTCCCTCAACTACAGTGCTTTCCTGCCAACTCTTATTTCCTAACAGGACTGCATGAAAGCTCCACTAAATCACTAAGCAAGACACAAAAAAAATAAAAAAATGCAACAACAGCACCCATAAACAACAGATTTTACAGTCAAAATCCTTACCAAGAAATTCTTCCCATTGCCAGGCACCATATAGCCTTTCTTAGAAGCTAATGGCTGCAGGTTGAACAGAAAGCCAGTGTTTGGATCTCGCACAGAGCAGGACTGGGGGAAAAAAAATTACAACAGAATTATTTTCTCCTTCTGCATTTCTTCTGTTTGGGTTTTACCTTTAACTTGTTTCAAGAACCAAAGCAGTGATTTAGACATATTCCTAGCCTGTATACAAGAATATCAGAACACAGCTCTGGCAGTAGCTTCATTCAATTATTTTGTATATTTATTCAATTATTTTTGTCCACTTTTGGGACATCAGCCACATACCAGCATATCAAACTGGAATTTAACAGATGGCATCTATTGTATTAGCTGAAAGCAAGGAAATTTTAACTGAGGGTTGTCTTCACACTAATGTGTTTATGTTAAGACCTGTAAAGTAGAAGCAGCTGAGTAGATGTCACACAATACTCTGAGTTGGAAGGGACCCCCAAGGATCATTGAGTCCAACTCTTTAATGAATGGCTTATATGGGGATCAACCAGGGATCAAAACCCCCAACTGTGGCATTATTAGCACCATCCTCCAACCAGCTCAGCTAATCTCAGGGTTAAGTGTGAAAAAAGAAAGATCTCATTTGATGATTTGCATGAAACAAGGACAATACATATCCTTACATATAAACTCATTTTTACTAGCAACACAGGAAGGGAATAAAAGAGTCAATTACAAGAGCAAGTAAACTGTTCTCAAGAGAAAGCACCTAAATACTTTGGTCAGAAGTTAGACATTTCAGAAACACTTCAAAATAAAGCAGTAAGATATCACAAGACTCCATCATGACCAACTTAAGACTTCACTTTAGTTAGTTTTTTTCAAGAGCCACTTAAACACAGCAACCAAGAGTGCTAGAACAAAAAATAGTACATTGAAAATACAAATGCAATTTATATTCTCTTTTCTCACCTGAGAATCATCTTTTGTTTCCTTGATTGGGCAAGCAGCCTCAGTTTCCCATAAGAAAGTGGCCACACAATCCAGAATAGCTATAAACCGTGGGCTGCTACTCTGGAAACAGATTGCAGAGGAAGAGCAGAATAAGTGTAATAGCTAACACTTTCTCATGTCTGAGATTCCACCTTACGAGAAACTCTCAGGTTCTTTTAAAAAACTTCACTACAAAGGCACACACTTCCCACCCCACTTCCCTCTCCCCAATTTATTTTGAAGGTCATCACTGAAAACTTTGCCTAGATAAACACTTACCATGTCACCAAGCATTAGCCAAAAACTGAATCTGACATCCAAATACTCAGATTAAATTCTATATTTAATCTAGATATGTATAACTAGATCTTGTCTCATTTAAGCTTTGAAGAGTTTTGGGTATAATACATAGTCCATAATTTTTTTTAAAAAAAAAAAGCAAAAGTAAAGCAACAAGAAGTCTGTTAGGTGAGGTAACAAGGTAACAGGAATATTAACTACATATACTTCCTGTCAGTGTTTTCAGACAAAAGCAAAGCAGTTCATAACTGCTCCATGTCACAGATTTTTCACCCCACCTCTTGGGTTAAAGATCATGTGGGTGAGGGGAGTAAGACTTGCAGATTCACAAAACCAGGAAGAACACGTCTAGGCAATCTTAAGTCTAATAATCCCCTCAGTCTAAACTTCAGTATGTGGAGCTATATCAACAAAAACTCTACAGATTTAAGAATTCTAGAATCAACCTACAGAGAATGCAGAACCAAAGCCCAAAGATACACTTTACAATATACTTCCTCATAAGAGAGTCCACAATATTTGCAGTTTTAAGTCCTCATGTATTTTTCATGCTAATTAGACTAGTCTGAAATATTATTGTCCATCAAAGCTGTTTATTTTATCATAAACAAGAACTAGATAAAAACTCTCAGACACATGCTTCTCTAGCATCTAAATCAGCTTTGTTTTTACATCTCTATTTTAAACCCTCAAGAAGCCTCCCTTGCCACAAATCTACTATACACTACACATCTTCATGTGGCTTCATGTTATAGGATGAGAAACCAAGTATGATGAAAAACAACTGGAAGACCATTTGTCCTTACAAGAGTGCCCCTAGAGCAGACAAAGTGGATAGTGGTGGTATAAGTAGTTGTCTTTCCCTCAGCATTGATGCACACAGAGCCATTTGCATAGGTTAGAGAAACATGTCCAGGTCTTTCAATTACTAGTTCTTTGCTGGCAACACCAAGATTACTAATAGAGGTGACTTCAGAATAAGAATCCTAGAAATAAAGAAAAGCATGTCAGCAATTTAAAAAAAAAAAAATAGATACACCAAAAAGAAAATACCTACTACAATATTCTTGTACACAGGATATCTTCAGAATTTTGAAGATAAAAAGGCATAGAGATACCTCTACATTTCTCTCCCATTCTGTATTCAAGTTTCACATATTTGACAGACTACCGCCACAAGAAGGTAGGGTTTGATTTTTGCTGTTTTTATTTTTAGTACAATCAGGTGCTTATAGTACCTTAGAACACCCACCTGCATCTCCTGGGCTACACAGCTTAGCAATTTAGGAAGGTCTATGCCTTCTGCAGTAGGTAGAATTTAATTTGTAGAGCTCTTTAAAACATATTATGTGGAAGAGTCCACACGTTCTCAGCATTGACCTCAGGGATCACCCATGCTTGGTAAAAACTAAAATTCACTAGCAGAAACTAAGCACTAGAAAAACAGCAGGTGCTACTACCAAGGTCCAGAGTCATTGTCAATTGAAAATAACTGGTGTTTCCTAGTTTTAAGAAACTACTTTAAGTCAATCACAGCAACAAACAGAAGACTACACCTCCAAAACAGCTGTCCAATGATTTCTGCCTTTTTTAAAATTTTTTTAACAACTCTGCATTTAGGTTGACCCAACATGCTCACTTTTTATTCCAGTTATCTCAAGCAATGAAGTAATGAAGCCCTAAAGTGTCTCTAAACGTAAAGTAAGCAGTCTTACATGACAAGGACTATTGCAAGCACAGGGAACAAGTAATAATTATCTCAAGTGCTGTGATGGCAACGACCAGCTTCAGTCACTCAGACATCCCCTTCCACAGCAAGGAGGGACAGTGCTCTCTCTGTTTTATAGAAGGAATTTGAATGGCTTGGCGAGCTTCTAGTTCAGGTTTCCCTATAGCTCTGAGCAGCAACAAAGTCAGGCCTCGGGCAATGGGTTGATTCAGCCTGTCAGCTGTTATCACTTCCATGATAAATTGTTATACTTCAGGGCAATACAGAAGTAGAAGTCCATAACCACCAACCACCTTTTTTTTTTTTCCATTTGCTTAGCAACATCTGCCTAATCTACTCCTCAGAGCCAAAGAAAGCTCAGGGAAGGTGGGGGGTGGGGGGACAACAAAGAATCTTTAAACACATTTTTTCCACAGGTCAATCTAAAACAAGCCAGAAGCATGGTAAAATATCCAGGAGAACAGCTTATTCCTAAAATAAATATCTATTCCTAGCAGTCTCTGAGACTCCAGCAATTCATACAGAAGAGATGCAGTTTGTCTGCCTCTGCAACACAAGGCAAAAATATCATAAGTGTCAAACATGACATTGGTACACCTGCAAAAATTAAAACTTTGGTCTTTGAAGAGGTGGATAGGAGGTCTACCATTCTGCTATGATTATGCAACCATTACAGGTATACAGAATACCGCTTTGCACAAGGGGTCAGAATTCAGATGGCTATCTTAATTTCACTCGTGTCTGTTTCAATCTCACTCTTGGCAAACCAGCTCTGAGCTAGGATGGAAAGGGTACTCACAGAAACAGGCCTATATTTCATCTGACAGACAGATGCTCGCCGGTCACATCCTGACACAGCAATCAGGGGTCGACAGATATTTATATAGTACTTCTTGCGCTCACTTGATCTTGAATTATCCATGGCATACCAGTTTTCACCTCTCTTCTCAGATTTTGCTAATCTGAAGAGGAAGAGAAAGTTCTGCTCTAAGAACACACATTCTTCATAAAGTCTCTCTAGCTTTCTCAGTTGCAAGAAACAGAACAACCATAAGGCATTCCCGAGTAACTTTTCCCCCTCATTTTTAAGTGCTCCATTTAGAAAGAACGCTCCTGGGATATAGAGCACAGTTGACAAGATAGTAAGTTTTTATAAGCAAAACCATCCCAAAAAGTCAGTTTACATCCTAGGAGGCAAGTCAATATACTAGAGGGGTTTCAACATACTTGCAGTCAAGACTGTCAAAACAGGTGATGCTTCTGGTGCTCCCTACACCAGAAACCACCTCCAGACAGTGCTATTAGCCAGAACACCAAACTAGAATAGCAAAGTTACACTGCGTATGTTACTTTCCTACCTTGACAAGTCATATTGGTCCATGGTGTTGCGATCAGTCACAACACATTCCAGCGGAATTTCTGGACAAGCATGTTCAGTGTACCACCTGAAGTTGTAGGTATAGTTATCTTCTTTCTACAAATGAGCAGAATAGGTGACAGAGGCTTTCCACACAGACAACTTTGTGACTCAGCTACTCCTTTATATGTCAAGCTTGCTATCTCCCCTTGGTTTTGGGATATACCTTCTCAGACTGATTTGTGTTGATCTGTCCTGTTATAGATCTTATCATTCCCTATGTCACCAAAAATGCTCTTGCCAAAAAAACCTGCCCTGGTTCTGTTAAACTGCTGTCTGCTGTGTTACAGGACAGACAGTCCTACCATTTTTTACTTCTCAGCCAGTTTGGCTTTTTCCAACTAGAAATACAAGACAATCAAAAGCACTAATAATTACATGGCCCAGGGACTAGAGGAGAGTGAGGTTAAGAATCTGGATCCAGGCAAACTGCTTACTGTTCATTGGTCAAGGTAAGCTTTACGGTGGCAACAAGCCAAATATACCAAGAGAAATAACTATTTCTTTTAGTCTGCTTTATAGATACTTGATATTTCCATAGATAACACTCTGCTTGTATTGACCTAGTAGCTATTTTTGTCTGTATTTAAGGATGGAGATCCTTCCTTTCTTCATATAAAACTTCTTACCTGATATTCAGGCTGACCTATTCCAGCATCACGGTCACACAGGAAAGTTATAAGGGTAGATCGCTGTGTTTTATTCTCATTGTTGTATGCTGTACCATTTTTGTAGGTCAACTGAATCAGGCCATCATAATATGAAAGTTTGGAACTAGGCAGTCCAAGACTCCAAAACTGACCCTTACTAGAACAAAAAAGTGAGTTTTGAGAGTGAACAGAATGCAAAATTAATACTGTCTCTAAGAGAAATCTTAAAAAGAGTAACCACAGAAGATAGTTTATACAAGACACCATAATAAGACATAAAAATTATATAGGGTTGACTAGACCTCAGCAAGCTTGGATAAGAAGACGAGCATAAAAAGGAAACTTAAAACATGAACAGGCATCCTCCTTTAAAAAGGAAAGGAAGTTACATATTACTTAGATATCTAAAAACTTTAATACTGCTTTCCCTAGAACAGTGACAAAACCATCAAGTTCTCATTCTCCAAAGTAAAAGTCAAACTGCAGACACCCTCATCTTGGGGTCAAACTGGCTTCATCCAATTACAAGTGGGCAGTGAAGACCTAGCACTGCACAACAGCTCTCAGCTAGGTATTAGCTTTGGTTCAGGAATGTTTCTTCACTCTGACTTAATATTGACTCTATCAGACCTAGCTTGATCATCTTCCCCTGAAGAACATTTTTAGAGTCCGCAGTAAACTGTGCTTAGCTGGAGATTACCTCAGAGCCAACTCAAGTACAGCTCCAAGTGTTTGCACTGTACCCCATCTCTGGCAACAGGCTGACCTGGAACCTGAAATGCACAGATACTACCTCAGACATAGCTTGTGGGAGGCAAAAGCAATTACGCTGTCAGAGTAGCAGTACATGGGGACCATGCCTGCACAGCACATTTAGTAATGGAGATCATAGAACGGTTAAGGTTGGAAAAGACATCCCAGATCATTAAGTCTAAACATCAACTTAGCATCACCAACAAATTTTCACCACTAAATCATGTCCTCAAGTCTATATCCACACATTTTTCGAACACTTCCAGGGATGTCAATTCCACCACTTCTTTGGGCAGCCTTTTTCAATGCTTGACAACCCTTTCCATGCAGAGTTTTTTTCCTAATATCTAAACCTCCACTGATACAACCTAAGGCTATATGATGTAACATCCAAGCTCTGGGTTCCACCTCTGCCTAAGGCTGCACTGCTCATCCAAAGTGCAGCAAGCTCACATTCTTTAGGCCAGCTCTTGGAATACAGCTAACCCTCAATCTGTGGATCATAGGTTGACTTAATACAGCTGCAGCAGTTAATCTAGAGTTTACAGTCCCTATGGATAACAAAAGGGAGAGCAATGGGCACATTCCATCTCACAAGTCAGCCGTGAAAAAGATTACATGTATAGGCACTTGGCTTGAAACAGCTGGCAGTGTAATTACTGCAAACTGTATGCAAATTACCTGAATCTATTACAGGTAGCCCAGTAATTATTTTACATGCAAATTGTTCATTGTTGCACACAGACAACAACCCATCATGCAACAAGAGATTTTCTCTCACAGAAAATAGAATGTTACTCACCCTTGCATTACTTGGCAAGCTGCCGATTTTGTGTGACACAGGTTATCAGGCAGAATGCCACAGACGCTTATGTAAAACACATACTCCATAGTATTAACTGCATAGTAACTTTTTTCCTTGGCCACAGGTGATAAATCAAAAGAGAAGCCTAATCAGGAAGGAATAAACTTTATCAGTTCAATTTTGTCTTGATTATCTCTCACAGGTTTTGATTGTCAGTCACATGGCTAGTTCACCTCCCCCTGAGAAGTCTCTTTCTACATAATTACTGTTCCAGAAACAAAATGGACAAACTAAAAGCATAGTTTCTTATACAGAGAGATTTACTTCTGTAGAATACATTACATCTATTTTCTTACATTCACTAGGGTAGTATTAAGCTCATGCCATTCTGATCTTCCATATGCATGCACTTAAAACTGTGGGTGCTTAGCATTAGGTTGAACTCACTTTGTTCTTGAGTATCATAAGGACTTACATGTTGTGGCACAAGTTTTATCCCTAATGACCTTTCAATTTGCTGAACAGAAATACATACCAGCCTGAGGATCAGAGACTTGACAGTCATCTCCTTCAGTTTTAGACAGGACACATGCAGCAGCAGTATACCAGTCAAATGCATATGAACACTCACGCTCAGACATCAAGATTGGAGCACTTTCTAGATCACCTGGTATCACAAGAGCAATGTGTTATGCATACAGACAGCCAGGCTGCCAATAGGAACAAGGAATCTACATCTAAGAACACTAATTTCTCCTCAAAAGCAGACCAAGATAACTGTTAAAGTACCTCTTCTTTGAAAATAAAACCAAAATTATTTTTCATGAAGTCTTTGCATTCTCCTCCCCAAAATACAAGTTTAGCCCAGAAGTAAAGGTGCAGGACTCAATCTGCTCCTGAGAGCTATCACAATATTTAAAAAAATGCCTACAAAGCAATAGCTTTATTACAAAATAATGCATAATCCAATTCTAACAGCCAGCACACTTGGAAGTTTCAAATTCCTCAGGCTGAGGTAGAGGAACGTAAGTTTTCTATTTCCCTGGGAGATAGTTAACCTGCAGACTAATATAATTAATATGAATATTACTAACTTCTGCAAATGTTTCTGCTTCTCATAAACTGCCAGCAGTTTAGATACAAACCATACTCATTGGAAAAGAAGGCTTAAGTATCCGATCTCAGTTCGGAACCACTCTTTCCCATCAAGACAATCTAAGGAAAGAAAGTGCTTCACATAGAGCTTCCAGCTATTTGTGGAGTTTTAAACACTTATACATAGTTTAATCATGTTTGGAAGAATCTTATTTCAAGAGACTTACTCAAGGGTTTTTTAAGAGTACTTGCATAAACGTAAACATAACTAAACACCTGTAATTACATCACCATCATCCTAGTAAACAAACCATAATGCTTCAAGCTTTTGCATAGAAAGAGATAAAAGACAAAAGCAGATGCTAATACTTAGCACTTATGTCCAGGCTTATTAGATGACCTTCAGTTTTTAACTGGACCAATGAACAGGGTGTCGATGTTCTCACCTGGTCTGCATATTAGAGTGATGACAGTTTGGATTTTTTCTTTCCCAGAACCACAGTAATCCCCATTTGAATAGGTAAGTTGAATATTTTCTCCAACCTTTTTAGGAGAAGATACAAATGTTCCAAGATTCTTACTGTTGTTTTGCTTATCTGTAAAGACAATAAATACAGAACTTTTATTTCTCTGAAAAGTAGCGAAGCTCCCATTAGATACTAAGACTTTCCATTTGTCTAGTTAACAAGAAAACATCACTAGGAGTTTGATTTTATCTTGCCAAACCATGCTACAAAGCCTATGGTTCTTTAGTTAGAAAAAGCTACTTGCATTATTTCTTCAAGTATTTTTGAGATCACAAGAGAAACATGCTCTTAACTTCTATTTCCCCAAATAAATGAAGGCACTCAGGACAACCAACCCCATTTGTAGAGAAAGTGGCAAGCCTTCAGAGGCTTAAAAAAACAATGAACCAAAAACCAAACAATGAACCAGAAACACCAGCAACAAAAACCCCTGACTCACCTACAGAGCAAACAGCAGCACCATCTGAACAGCTGGAAGCTCCTCCTCTCTTCCACACTTTATGGCAGACATTGATGTAGTAATGTTTCCTTTCTGCCTCTGAAAAGCTACTGTCCACAGCTTCCCAGTTCTGGGCTGACTCTGAAACACAGAGGATCATTAAGAACAAGTCATCTGGCTAAATCATTTTAGCATCTCCATGCCAAAATCCCTTTTATTACAGAGGACTCACATTTGTGATGACCTCTCCTTCAGAGCATCCCCAGGACACAGAAGCCCTGATCTCAGCTCCATTGCCCCACCAGCTGAGACTACACCTGCATCTGTCCCATGAAGCCATAGCTGCCAAATCCCACCATTTTTGGATGTGTCCAAAGGTATCCCCTTTGCACAAGCCACTGGGTGGAAGCTGCTGAGCCATGGTGGATCCTGACTGATACAGGTTGTCCAGAGAGATGGTGATGCCCCATTCCCTAGAAGTGTTCAAGGTCAAGTTGGATGGGGCTTTGAGCAAAGTGCTCTAGTGGAAGGTGGGCCTGCCCATGACAGAGGAGTCGGGCTAGATGATCTTTAACGGTCCCTTCCAACCCAAACTGTGATTCTGTTACTTAAAACCACTTAACATGGCAGCAACTAAGGCAGTCATGGACATGGCTACTTTCACAAGGCACTCAGTCTGCTTGGAATGAGGGAAGCAAACACCAGCATCCCAGAAATTCACTAAGAACAGCAAAAGCTGACTAATATTCAGCTAAAGAATTGCACTAGAGATGCCATGTTAACTCAGGACAAAAGTAACTGAAAGCCAGTTTTTATTGCCATACCTGAACTGCGGATAAGAGGTGACAAGTCATAGTATTTTCTCTTATCAGCAACTCTGCAAAGGAGATCTTTTTTCTCTTTAACACATGCATATTTTGTATCCCAAGTAAAAAAATAGGTGCAGTCAACTTCACCAGTGAATACTGGAGCTCCTTTACCATCATTACCTTAACGTGGAAAACAGATGAACAGATATTAGGTTTCCAGTGGGGGAAGGGGAAAAAAGCAAAGAGACTTGAGGACTAGCAATGAGCAAGGAAGACAAAAAATCCTTTTGCTGCAAAGGACTTGCGTTTCTGGTTTTTTTACATTGCCTAAGAAAAAAGGGCTCTTTTATACTTCCATCTTCTCAATCATCAGTGTAAATTTAGACTAGCAGTGCTACTACACAGCACATCCTGCCAGCCATCAAAATTAGAGCTTATTGTAACAATATTTATTTCTTGTGTTAGCTGTGGCTCAAAGCAAACATTCGTTTGAGCATAAGGTCTACTAGCAAGCACAAAAATCAAACCCTGTGCAGAGCTGTCACAGCTTATTAAACTCACCTGCTGTTTCATTGCACTCAAAGTTTATGACAGTCATTCTCTGAAAGCCAGAACTACATGCATCCCCATTCGGATAAATTAAAGTGAGATCCCCATCAGAGTATCTGGGTAAGAAATCAGTTTTAGACAAATGTGGGGTCAGACAATCATACAGTGCTCTTCATATAACAGAAGTCACATTCTTGTTTATTAATTGCCTCATTCCAAGGGAAAACAAATGCTAGTTCAACGTCAATACTGACATTTCTACAGCAAAAGCTTGCATCCACGGATTTTTCTGATCACTTTTCATTAATTTCCACAGAGCTTAAAGAATGCTCTAAAGCTCCCCTAGGTATGGTAGAATATCTATTCCCATTAGTTTATTGCATGGCTATTTTTGCAAGTGGAAGAAATCATACCTCCTGAAAGATCACTGCAACAAATCTCTCACAGACAAAATGGAAGATTGTATCTACATGGATTAATCTCCGTTTAAAAATCTCACACAAACTACTTTCCGTATAAGCCACTTGGGAATCAGCTTCTTCTGATACTGCTTTACATGTATAACATGAGAAAAGGAGGGCAACAGGCAGTTCAGCCCAATCTGCAACTGGGAAAACTAAGTCAGTGGAAGTTTTCCACTCTAGACAATGGCCTCTGCCAACCTCACTGTCTCCTCTGTTTGCTAATGCTATCCTGGTACACTGCTACAGTTTTTCTAACAAAAAGTGAGCAAAACTGCTTGCATTTTGTATCAACTATTGCTTACATGACAAGTAAGTAAACAGGGAAGCAAGAAACAAAGATCAATCAGACCAGTTAGCAGGGCTAAAGAGCATTTACACACCTTAGGGTTTGGTTCGCAAATCTTCCTGCCACTTTTTGCTGATTATTTGAAAGTTTTACTTGGCAAGATGAAATGTATTCTGTACCGTCCTCGCAGTTACCTGCAGTGGTTTTCCCACATACATTCAAGTAATAGTAATACCCCTCTTTGTCATCTTTGGCTGAATATGGTGAGATATATCCTGAATGCATAAGAAATAAAAAAGTGTTTTAACACACATCAGGGCAGACATGATACTCCAAATATCTACAGAGGACATTTTTTCTGTCCCTAACTATAGAAATGCAAAACTGGCTGGAAACAACCACAAAAAAAAAAAAAAAAGAAAAGTACTGCGCTTACCTGAAAATTGTTTAAGTGGATTTAAATCAATGGAGATATCATGTTGCTCATTAGTCAGAACACAGTTCTTACTCTCCAGGTAATCCCTATGACAGGCATACTCAGTAACCCACTCGATTTCATACCGGCAATTTGTTTTTGCTGTAAGTTTGGGGCCTGCACTCTGATAGAGAAGTGAACAAAATTTGAACTGTAAGTCGACTTACTTGAAATATAATCTTTTAAGCAAAAGTATCACATTCCTTTAAGATCAGTAACAACTACTTCACCTCTAAATTACTTAAGATGTGCAAACATTGCTTCTGGCCTCTCAGAAATAGGTGTTGAGAGGAAACAAAAAAGGTCTTATAAATGGTTCGGCAAACTACTACAAGTCTAAGCAGAAGTAAAACATCAGGCATTAGAAGAAGGACAGAAGTAACAGTACTTTAAAAAGTACTTTCCCATAGCGTGTTGGAAAAAGGAAAGATGTGAGCCCAAATGGCATAAGCTTGGATTGTGTTTGCCTCAGAGAAGTCCTCAATGCAGGGAATGGAGATCAAATGTTCTCTGAAGGCAAAGCCGGCTTTTAGACATCAGTGTTTCAGCAACTTTGCTTCCCTTGGTCCAAATCAAGACGTAGATATTTGAGACCCCTTTATCCAATACTGCTGTCAGATAAGTTTTCTGTAGCGAAATATTTTTGCACGTCTGGGAGAAGCAGTAGTCTTGGTTTTCCTCACTTTAAAGTGAAACATTAGAAATTCAAATTGTTTCATAAATCTGTATTTCTGCCATCCCCTGGAACAACTGGTAGATGGTAGTAAGGTAAGTTACAGGCACAAGGATCATCAGTAATATCACTCATACTACAAGAGTGCATAGCTGTAGCAAGGCAGTACAAAGTGACAGTAGACAAGAGCCAGGTTTGTTTCTGCAGTAACCAGGGTGAAGTATGGTACCTATCTAGATCAGATGATGGACTAAATATTAAACCAAAAATTAGCCAGACAAGAGTTCCCTCTTCTTCACTAACCTGCAATGAAAAGCATTACTATATGAAATGGCAGAGCATTAGCAATTGCCACTTTGGCCCAATTAAAGGAGTGCAGGTTGCTGAAATTACCCAGCATCACATTGAAGTGACTGTCACACTGCATTCAAGTCAGGCTAAAACAGTGTCCTGCATAAACTGAGTTGCTGCTTAACACTAGAGATTTTACTTTAAAAGAATTCAGGAGCCTGCTTAGTAAGTGACAAACTCTTGCCATGCAATGACACTCACTAGCTACTTTTTTTTTCCCTGAGGAAGAACAGATTAATTAAAAATCCAAGTAACAGGCAACAGCTATAAGCATGACTGAAGAGGAAGAGTGCTCATTAGCAAGCAAAGCTCTGTGCCAAGGTGCTAAGGATTAACTCTACACTAAGCCCATCCTACGCTTAGAGGAAAGCCTTGAACCTGTAAAAGGACAACCAAATTCACTGATACAAGAGACAACACACTCCTGGGGAAATTTTATTCAAGTTCTTGTTATTTCTTAAGTTCTAGAAGACTTTAAGATTATATCTAGAATCTCACACTCTTCACAAGCTACAAGCCAAGAATACCTATGCTCTCTTCACGCCTGAATAAAAATTAAAGATAACATGCACAAAAGTTAGACTGACCAGTTAACAGAAAGTAAAACATTGAAGTTACCTTTTCTCCCCTCTTTGATGGGCAAACAAAAGTGATTGTTACTGCTGGATTATGGCCTAGGCAGAAGCCTGGCCTCTCTTCATCATGCTTGTATTCTCTCTCATAACTCAGTACAAGCCTAGAAGTAGAAAACAACAAACCAAAAAGACAATTAAGACACTACACTGTACAGAAGGAGGATATTCTTCAAACACTCAATCTTTGCTAGACATTCAGGCAGAATATACCAATACAGCCCTGCTCCTGGAAGCAACTTTTATGCAGGACCCTTAATCTTAATTTAAAATAAAGATTAAAATCGTACCAGCAAAATTACTTAATACAGTATTTTCTGGTACCCTAGTTAAGACTATTCTGAATGACTTGTAACCCACACTGTAGCAATAATGTAGCTGATAGTCACAGGAACACACAGCTTTGCTCTCAAAACCGCTGCTGGAGAGCAGATGCAGCAAATGTTCCTGCAAACTTTTGAAAGTAATACCCGCTCAGGTCTTGCCACATTCCTGCACTTTACCATCTCTCTGCGTATAAACTCTTTCCATTCTGCCCCCAGAATTAACAGGAAAATGAAGTCATCAACAAATTTACAAGAGCAAGGCAACTGGGTCAGATCAGGTGAGGCAGGAGTACAAGAATAACACATGGCAATTATCTGACAGGGGGAGACAAATGATGAGCAAGATGACTTGCATAAGAGAACAGGAAGATAACCCTAACTTCCCAGCTATGCATTATTCTATGCAGTTTACCAGGCAGAAGGCAACAGCTCCCAGAGCAATGACAGTCTGGCTTCAGATCAGCCACACCTCTCGCTGGCCTCTCTGTACCTCAGGACACAGATACACAATCACCTTACTCCTTCCCAGGCTACCCTAGTCTGATAGGTTCATCTGTTACCAACAGTGTTGTTTCCAGGCCAGATGACTGAAGTGTCCACAGAAGTATTACCACAAAAATTACATACCTGTCTTTCTCTTGAAGTTTCAGCTGCTCCTTTGGACGGCCAACATCATATGCCAGACCTTCATGTAACAGGCAAGCAGCAGTGCCAGCCGGGCAGTTTCTCGTCTCTCCACTTGAACTTCCTGCTTATAGTACACAGAAGAGAAGTTATAGGATCTAATTTCTAAGCCCTGCTCTACTTGAAGTATCTTGCCATTTTATCTATGGGTTCTTCTAAAAATACTTCTAAAAACCAGGCTACATTAGAATGCGAAAGTGACAGGACAAAACCTGGAGTGCTTGTGGCAACTCATGCTGCCCTGGTTGTGGATAGCAAATTCATCCTTCCTGCCAAAGTAGCTGCAGCTAGTTGCTAGTACAGCTGCTGGATACACACGGCTGTGAAAACTTCTAAAAGTGGGCCAAGTATTCATTTTTTTCCCCACAACCAAGTAACGGGTAACCCCTCCTTACAGGGAAGGTTTTATTCCCTTCTTTGTGTCTTATTAACCATCTGATTCAAAGCTGTCAGCAAAAAGTTTCATACTAGTGGGATGTTTAAAATAATAGCCCTCTCACTAAAACTAGAAGTATTAAACCTCAAATGGGGCACAAAACACATATAACTGCAGAGTGAAAAACTCAAGGGGAAAAGTGAAACTTTTTATCTAGTTTCAAATACGTGATTTTGCTGGTTTAATTCCTTATGCGTATAGCACTCATCTGAGAAGAAAGTGCTAGCTATGCACCAGTATTTAGGTAAGCACCTCAACAGTATTTTAGATGCACCTTGGAACATTTATCAGGAACTGGGCAACAACCTGGAGTCCAAAGGAATAAATTTAGAGCATATGAAGCCCTATGAACAATATTGGTCCTATTTTGCAGCAAACAAACATAAGATACAAGACAAGCTGCACTCTCCCACTTTGAAGAAGTTACTTAAACTGTACTAACAGTACTTGCCCATCCAGAAGGGGCATATCTCTGAACACCTCAATACTTGGAGGGTAGGGAGTTTGAAATAATTGTCTAAGACTTAAAATACTGATCTTCGTACATAGGACAACCTGAATGGAGACAACGGCAAAGAACCACACTACAAGGAATTTACACAGACAGGTGACACAAGCAACCATTCAAACCTAGGTCCCTGCAGACATTTATGAACAAGGAATCATCATCAGAATCGTCCACCAAGTAGTGTCCTGAAACTTGGATGAGAGGATTCAAGTCATGTTTGAGATCTCCATCAAACACATAGCAAGGGACCTAGAACAGTAACAAAAAAAAATTACATGTAAGCCATGCTACACAAGTAGGAGGAAGTTATGAACAGGCATATATGAAGCCCAGTTAATATGTGGAAAAGTTTTTTTCTTCTGGAAGCTCAAAGCTAGGCATGCTGATTAAAATGAGGCATCCAAAGTTAGACTCTCTTGCTCCAGCTTTTAGAAGAGTTTTAATACAGACAACCATCTAATGCACAGAAAAGGTTGAAGAGTTATTTAAAATTCTCAGCTCCACCAACTTCCAACATATATGCTTTACATACCTATGAAAAACATAAGTTTATGGAGGTTGTTCAGATTAATTTTGGGTGGAGGCAAGTAATTAGAGTAAAATTGTCATGCATGTGAAGAGTATCTGCTGCATGGATAGTACATAGATTACCTCTTTCACAGGTTTAAACAAGTCTTTCTTGCAAGCTGCAAAGGTCCTCCATTCAAAATAGTGCACACACTCTGTCGCTGTTACAAATTCAGGGGTACCCTATTTAAATGGGAAAAAATAATTCTCTGAAAAACAGACTGGTTTTATATTACATCTGAAAACATTAAGAAGTTTATCCAAGAGATTAAGAAAAACAGAATACAGCACATCACAGAACAAGGGCATACAGTTTCTTAATGGTACTAGTTAAGAGCAAGATTGTTATATAATGACTTTGTTGGGCAACTCACGAAGATGCAGGATGCCAAGTTCTTAAGTCTGCATATGCACCAATACTCAAATTAACATGCGCCAGTTCTAATATGCAGTAACTGTATTCTATCTTTTAGAAGTCTCACTATGCCAACTGATAATGACAGGAGCACCAGTCATATCTGCTTATTAGAAAGGAAGACACCAAAAGAAATGCTATAAATAGGTTAACACAGTGAGGCAATGCATGGTTTATCAGTTCCCTGTCTTTTATCCTACAAAAACAACTACTTAACAGCCTCTTCTGCTACACAGAAAGAATATCCCTGACCTTAGCTGCGTATTTTTATAGGCTCATGTTATACACATTTGTATGTATTTCAGGATGGGGGTTCTACCATGATTCAGAACTGGATGTTTAACTGAATGTCTCTTAGTGAAAAGACAACAATTTTTCACTTCTCCATCCATCACCTCAGCTAGAAGCACATTAGCATACTTAAACTGATTCTGTCTCTCATTTAACCCTGCCATAAAAGGGGAGGAAACAAGTTGTTCCAGACAGTATTACAAAATCCTTTTACTATGTCATGTGATGAACAGGTATTAGAACTGAGCTAACTAGAAGAAGTCTGAAAAATCAGTATGATCTGGTGTTACAGTTGAAGTTGAGAAATAACTTTTAATGTAGTTTAAAGAGTCATCTGCTGAAACAGAACAGGAAGCATTTAAGTCTCTGCTGCACTGGCACTATGTTTGAATCGGCTGGATTTCCAAGAGGGGGTGTGCAATAGCATTATCAGTGCCAACAGCGGCATCAATAAATATTTCTCCAAGATACACATATATGTGAACTGATCACAGTCTGTACTGAGCTGTCCTATCTGTTAAACGTATGGAGGGTGTAACTCCAAAAGCACTTTGAAGTGAACTGCATGCACACAGGCCCCTAGAAACTTTTCAGGGATCTCCAAGCACACTTGAAACAGATTCTAACAAAGAACTATTTCCTCAGAAGCCCGGCTGGCTGTATAAACCACTGTTAGTTCAACAATGTGCAGACCAAGCCTAAGGCTTACTGTTGTCAACTATACTGCCCCATAACAGAGGTCAGTCATTTTCTTCAATATTGTTCTATTAAACAGTCATGCCAGGTCCACAGCTCAGGCACAGCCAACAATTAAACAACAGCTCATATTGTTATGGCACCCTGTACACTGTTGACTCATTCCTCCATATTAAGCTAATAAAATACTTCGGTGCAAACCAGGTAAAAACATTAAAGACAAAGAAGAGCCCATAACCAGAGCTAAGCTGCAGACCTGCAACTATTTTCTACCAGGAATGAATTTTGAAAGCCACAATAAATCATGACCTTAACTTGACACTAAAACATAACTGGCTCTTATTTAAGCTATGAGGCTCAGTAATCAGTATATCCAAAAGTGCAGCAAGTCCCGTTAAAAAGCAAGTCAGAAATACTAGTCATTTTCATTGAAGATAAGAGTACATTATTTAGACTTACCAGTGTTTTCCCACACAGGAAGTTAATATTGCTTTGAATTTGGTGTTCACTGCCTTGCTGCAAGCAGTTATGTGTAGTGTTGAGCTCCAGAAGATTTTCAGAAACTTTCTGCAAGGCTAAGTCACCTAGGGTTTAAAAATGGGGGGGTGAGGGGGAAAGGGTATTGTAATACAATGCGTTCACAAAAGCTTAACAGACAACTTTCTAGTTTCAACCACTGAGCAGCACAAAACATACCAGTCCACTTGAAGACAGTACAGCTGAAGAGGACCTTTGTGAATCTTCTGATTTGGAACATCAGACCCAAGATAGTGTTTGACATCTCTAATCACACTTCTACTTTCTTAAAGGTTTTCAGCAAACACTTTTTCAAATAGAAGTACAACAGCAGGTGCTACTACAAACTAGTCACCTCCTTAGGAACAAGGAAAGCTGTTACCAACTAGTTTCAATCACAATTCACTCTTTCCTCCTAGCAACTTCTATTTATCACTGCCTTTACACCATTTATAATAATAGTATCAGCAAAAGATGAAAGAGAATCTATCACAAAATGGTTTTGCTTAGAAGGGACCCCTCTGCAATAACCAGGGACATCTTCAACTAGATCAGTGGCTCAGAGCCCTGTTCAGCCTGACCTTGAACATTTTCAGGATGGGGCATCTGCAACCTCTCTGGACAAGTTGTTGCAGTGCCTCACTACCCTCATCATAAAGAAATTTATTCCTTATATCTAGTCTAAATCTACCTTCCTTTGGTTTAGAATTATTACCTCTTGTCCTATAACTACAGGCCCTGCTAAGTCTGTGCTCGTTTTTCCTATAAGCACTGGAATGCTGCAATAAGGTCTCCCTGGAGTCATCTCCAAGCTAACCAACCTCAACTCTCTCACTCTGTCTTCATAGGAGAGGTGCTCCAGCCCTGTGAGCATTTTTGTGACCCTCCTCTGGGCCTGCTCCAACAGGTCCATGTCCTCCCTGTGCTGAGGACCCCAGAACTGGATGCAGTAGTCCAGGTGGGGTCTCACCAGAAGGAAAGGAGGGGCAGAATCACCTCCCTTGACCTGCTGGCCACATTGCTTTTGATACAGCTGGCTTTCTGGGCTGCAAGTGCACATTGCTGGCCCTACTTAATCTTTAATCTACATAATGAAGAACACACTGGTGTCTGTGCGCTGACACTACCTGCAGACAAACCCAACACAGATCCACTACCTCAGTGCAAATGCCCCACATCTTCCATCCCCTTTAGCACAGTTCACATGCTGCATGGAGAGTCAGGTCAGTGCTTTGTTGCTGCACATTGTTCTCCTCCCCAGCACTTGACATGAAGGGGAAAGGTGGAGCACATTTCAAGCTATGATGAGCACCAGCTCAGGCCACTGAAATGTTCCTGCTCAAGAGTCCATTTTGGTTAATATTAAATACCAACCCCTTTTAGATCCTACATGCTAACTCCAGCCTGTTCATTTTGTTTGATAAGTAGATTTTAATTCTGCCACAAGTTTGGTTCAAACTATAGAGAATGCTATAAAGTTTTGTACTGATCAGCTTCTCCCTTTCAATTTTGGCTTATGTCCACACTAGGGAGAAAGCAAGTCAAATCTGTAATCATTGCAAATAGCAGCTTTTCACCTAGGCCAAATGTTGTTTCATTATAAAAAACACACTTGTTGGAACTTGGCCCAGCCTGTTATCTCCTCACTCCAGGCAAGCAGAACTACATTGCACCCACGTAACAGTCTAGAGAAGAAGAGGAGCAGAAGACAAAAAACCAGGCAGAAAGGTGATACATGTGGTTTGTGCCTTTTACATTTCCTGTGTTGTCAAAAGACCATCTTCAGGTTTTCCAGCTTCCAGCACTGATGCGAGCCAAGGTGCTATGCAGCTATCTTCAACCTAAGAGCTACATACTGCTTTGAGAGCAAGAGTGTTACTTATCACGTCACTGCCAAGAAGATACTGTCAAGGTGTCCTCTTTTCTTCCACAGATTAGCAGAAGGAAGCCAACACAACTTTCTAGGCAAGAGATGTATATAGTAACAATATGCACATGAATTAAAACCTCTCCAGTTATAAATGTATAAAACTACAATCCCCCATTTAGCAGAGAACTTACGGCAGCACCATCTGAGGACTTAGCTCAGTGTTCTGTAAGCACTAGCTCCTCTCAGTGCTAAGAACACAGTACATTGCATTAAAGGCACTTGTGAGCTGATTGCAATTTTCTCAGTTAAAGTAATATTCAAGAAAAAACAAGTTAAACCAGTATACCTTGTTTATTACAGGCCAACACACATGCTCTCTTCCCCCTTGCATGCTTACAATTAGTCTGAGAACTTGCTAAAAGTTTTAGCAAGAGTCTCTTCAGTGGCACATGCCTCATCATACCCTTGCTCACACAGCAAGGAATATCAACCCCTCACATGATCAGCTTCCTTCCAGAGCTGCAACCACTTTAACATCAAGCTCCCTCTACAATGTTCACTCATGCTTCTTCATGACTTCATATAAGTGTTCCTTCCACAAAGCAACACACTACAAATCAGCTAGTACTGTTCACAAAAACTAGCAGCAAATACTTCATATTATACAGTTGTGCTAAATCAGTATCAAAAGCACTGTCCACAACACCTTCTGCTCATTGACTCCATCTGTTCAGCTACTTAGCAGGAAAAAAGGCAATCATGGAAGACATCTAATCAGTTGTCCAGAAGAAAGGGGTATTTAGGCAGCAGCTATCACTTCACATCCACTAATACTACTGCAGCTGGACAAAGTGCCCATTTCACCATCAGGTTAACAAATACTTAAAGTAATATCTCCATTTTCTAAGAGTAGTCCAACTACATGGCACTTGAGTCACTAGGTGCCATGGTAAGTTAAAAAGTTACATAACTACCATGTCTTTTCCATCCTCACTGATGTTCATGAACTAAACATTTGCCTACACCTTGAAAACTTCTAAGATTAATCAATAAAAGTGCAGAGGAGAGGCCATTGGTGTCTCCATGCAAACCCTGGGACATCACACGGACACACAGTTAACATCAGCCATAAGGCTTCCCTGGGATACAGACTGATGATTGCCACACAGCATATAGCCTTAACACCTCCTAAAGCTGGGAGCAACAAACAGTCTGACAGCTGTCAACCCCTTGCACAGCTGATATTTAAAAAACAAAACAATTGTTTGCAGTGATTTTTTTTTTTTGAAAGAACAGAGAAGAGAACTGATTAAGCCCGTATTTGAAGAAAGCTTACAACTTAACAAAATCTATCAGCTGACAAACTGCCCTTCTTCCCCCAAATAAAAGTCTTTCAGCTGCCCTCAGCTTTGGCATACAGGTAACCTCATGTCATCTGGATTACTTGAAGACAAGTATGTGGTTCAGCAGGTTTAGGTAACTGGGAGTCTACACACCTGCCTAGACTTGGATCACAGAGATTCCTCTTTTCTCACTAGGAGTATTTTTTTAAATTTTTTAACTAACAAGCTTGATAACCCATTAGCATGATCTAAACTCAGTGTGATGGTGATGATGAAGCTCCAGCGCATCTAGAGGCATGAGCAAGAACAAAACTTGGACAATTTGACCAATAAAACAAAGGAAAATTCAATTACAAAGTTAACTGCTCACCTCCATTTCTCACTTTATTGCAGGGTAGTTAAAAACATATCCTACTTGAACAAGATTTGTGGCTTAACCATTGAAAGTCATTTCAAACTGCCTTGGCAAGATCACAGTACATGTGTTGCAAAATCCTCTTCCACTCAGTAGCACTGAAGCACTCAGGAACTCAAGGTTTGCATACAGAGGAATATTTGATACTGCTCAGTCATCACCCAGCTCTGTTCTGCCTTCCTATTTCCACAAGAAGTGTGGAACAAAACCTCCACAAGCCTCTAGTTCTCACACTTCCCTGGGGAGAACAGACTTCCTCAACCTCACTCCACCTGCCACTTTTCAGTCTCACTCAAAGCAGCATGTTAAAACAGACACTCAGATGCTGCTTTCTTTTCTAATCCACTGGCAACTGAAGCCTCAACGGCATATGAGCTGAGACCCCCATCAGCAGGAAATAAAAATGTTTTTCATTCCTAAAATGTACAAAAAGAATAGCAGCATCAAGTGCTCTAAGACACCACACTCCTTACACAAGATACTACGTTACATGCAACTGCAGTTTGAATATAAATGCAATCTAACCAGTCATCCCTGAAGACTCTGAAGCCTGAATACACCTTTATTCACACACTCACTGATTCTGTAAGCCTAGGTCCCAACATTAACAATTTGTCTGAAAAGCACTGATTGCCCACAGACTGAAACAAAAGCATCTCTACTGTTAATAGAGACGTATGTGGAGAATGGAAGCTAACTAGCTGCTGTACACAGTACACAGATGAGAAACACCTTTCTCTTCACCATATTTCAGCAGTTCACGCTCAAGCAATTTAATGAAGACTCAGCTTCTTGTAAGAGTGGTCTGCCAATGACTGGCAAGACTGGCAAGCATGTTAAATCAGACTTCAAATCTGCAGATGCTATGAAGCAGTCTGAAGAGATACTGTCCTTCAGAAAGCTATTACTTTATTCTATTCGAAGTAACAGTCAACTATTAGAAAGCTTCTTGAATATTACTCATATACTATTGTTTTGTTAGCCAAAACTCAAAAGTAACCTTGAAAGTGACAAATATCCATGAAAATAAACAACATAAACTCATGAACAAATACTATTCAGAGCAGAAGGTGTTTCTGACTGATGAAATCATGTGCATGAGCATAGGAATATGCCAGCTTCATATTTAGATCAGCATGCACAAGTCCACCTCTCCTCAGAACAGCAAGGACATCTGTGAACTACTGAAGCCATCACCAGATTTGACAAGTGTAACCAAAACCCCAGAACTGCAAGTAATTAACTTCCTTTCTTTGTAGAACAACTTGAAAACAACACCCCACACACTGAGCAACACTTCCAAGATTGCATTAGAGAGAGTAACCTGCCTCTGAACAAAGGGCTGATATTACATCAGGCTAGGCTGAGGTACACTTTAGAGTTGTAACTCAAGCTCTATCCTGTGTTCAGTATTTACAAAGTTGTGCACAATCCATGTCCTGTCACAGGTAGAAGCACATACCCTACTTGAGATAGCCTTGCATACTTTCACACTAGAGTACAGTTAACTAGACTATAAGATACATTTCACTGTCCAACAAAGTGATTATCTACAACCAGACCATGTTTGAACAAATCTCCCCAGTAAATCTGCAACAAAACAAAGTCTTACATTGTACCAAGAAGGGAAAAAAAAACCCAACTTTGCTAACACATCAAAGTTTGCAATAGTTATAAGACCATCCATTAACATGGCTCTGAACTACCTACAAGACACTTGTTTACTCACCTACAGACAGATAGGTCTCTTTCTTGATGTCATGGGCACAGATTGCACTTGTCCTTCCACACTCTTCAACACCGGAACAGAAATTTATTTTATAAAGCACCTTTTTATCTGCATCAATTGCTTCCCAAGTGTACCTGAAAAGACAAAAACGCCTGTCAGTTGGTATTCAAGTTGTCTGAACTGGGTATCGTCTAGATACCAGTCCTTGAAATAACCAAGTTTAAGGCTAAAAGCACATAAATTCCTATTCATGTTCTATATTTGCAAATACCAGAAATAATTCCTATTTTGTTGGGACTAAGAGCAAAACAGAGTTAACCACTTGTGGAACATAACATTAAGTCCATTTTCCCCCTTTCTTGAACATCCAATCATCCATTCTTCCTCATCAAAGGCCACTGAAGGCCACTCTGACTATGGATCATCATCTGTGATATGTTATCCTTGACAGCCTGATTGATTTCTCAGACATCTTTGGTGTGCTGGACACTACTGCACTTTAGCAGTACCCAACAACAGTAGCAGAAGTGCTACATCTAAGTGGAATAGAGCAGCCAGTCTCATCCTGCAGTGGAGCCACACAGCTTCAGGGTCAAAACTGGGGTTGAGGGTCTCACAGTATTCAGACCAAAAGATGCTAACAGTGCTTATTAAGGCCTAGCTGCACCTTTAGGCATTTTATATATATATATATATATATATATATATATATATATAAAAAACAGTTTCTGGAGGGTGATGTCAAAAGCTGGAAACGAAGCAGAGCTATCTACAAGACACGCAGTGAAAGATCACACTACCTAGCTACAGACATACCAGAAAGCCAGCTGTCTAAAACCCAGACAACGAACACAAAGCTCAGGTTAAATATAACCAGGAACAAAAAAAAAAAAAAAAAAAAAAAAAA
>VZTX01027356.1:308648-386575 GCA_013400915.1 Pardalotus punctatus
GGCTCGTGCGGCCGCACCGCGGCCCCGGCCCCGGGGGCTGCGGCTGCGGCTGCTGCCCGGCGGCGTGAGGGGCGCCGGCGCTCGGCCCGTGGGATGCACTGCGGCTGGGTTGGAGTTTCCCAGAGCGTGTCCTGCGGAGGGCAACGAAGATTAAGGGACGGGAGGAGCTCTTAACAAGGACAGGTTGGGGGAGCTGGGCCTAGTCAGCCTCAAGAAGAGACCTCATTAATGTCTATAAGGATCTGAAGGGGGGGTATCAAGAGAATGTTTCCAGGTTCTCCTTGATGTAGCCAAGCGATAGGACACGAGACAATGGCAGAAACATGCACAAGTAGTTCCAGCTGATCATGAGGAAGAACGTCTTTACTGTGCGAGTAACCACCACTGGAAGAGGTTGTCCAGAGGGGTTGTGGAGTCTCCCTCGCTGGAGATACTCAAGGACTGTCTGAACACAATCCTGTGCCTTGTGCTCTAGGATGGTCCTGCTTGAGCAGGGAGGTTGGACCAGATGACCCACTGTTGTCTCTTCCGACCTGAATCATTCCGTGATTCTGTGGCTTGGTGGTTGAGTCAAAGAAATGCTGTTTGGAAAATGTTACATGGGGTTTTAAGTAAGTTCCTTGAAACCTGCAGTGAAATCTTGAGAGAGATCATGAAACTAGACCCACTAGAGATGAAGACTGAGGAGGCAACAACAGTGATGTAGTTGGTTGGCTGGCTGTAAGAGTTATTACTGCAGCAGGGAAGCTGGTGCGGTGTAGAAATGACCCCTATTTCAAACAGCAGGAGGGGAGGCTTGCACGAAGCAGTAGCCTTGTCAGGAGGAAGTGGAACAAACGGGCTCCTATCTCCACTGCCTCCTGGACTACCAAGAAAAGTGATCCAGCCCAGAACTTGCATAATTATTTCCAGGATTGAGCAAATTTTAACTGTAACGTTAAGATTCAGAAGAGGTAATTAGCAGTAAATTTTCATGAAAGTGCAGTTAAGAAGAAAAGTGCCTTTGAGACTGGTAAGAGGCATAAGGGTGGGAGAGTGAAAGAAAACTAAAAATTACACTCATTAAACAGGCAGCTGTCTTGTGTAAAGAAATCCTTCTCTAATTATGAACGCTTTCCAAAAGCCATTTGCGCAAAAAAGGAAAAAAAGGCCTACAACTGAAATAAATTTTCTTGCCCCATTCCCTGGCATCCATCCGTGGGAATACGACAGCACTGAAGATCTGTCTCTCTGGCAGTGCAGCCTGATTCCAGGCTGCTGTCATCTCCTTTTCCTCTCTTTTCTCTCA
The DNA here is from genome assembly GCA_013400915.1 of Pardalotus punctatus. Classification (NCBI taxonomy): domain Eukaryota; kingdom Metazoa; phylum Chordata; class Aves; order Passeriformes; family Pardalotidae; genus Pardalotus; species Pardalotus punctatus. The sequence continues at coordinate 309,937 of VZTX01027356.1, forward strand.
GATCCTCCCCACCTTTATGGTAGCATTAGTTCTGCAGCCGGGCAGTCAGCTGGCTAAAGACACTGCTCTGGCTGAAAGCTACCATACTATTCTGACTATTTTGTGTAAGTTTGCAGCTGTCCCTGTCACCTGACTTACTTGGCTCACTGCATAGCTGCACAAACACCACCACCAGCTCCAGAAGGGGGAGAGGAACTTCAGAAAAAAAATAACAAAAGGGACTGAGTAAATGCTATTGTCTTCTACAGTTTCCTAATACTGTATAATGGGTTATTGTCAACTCTTGCTCTTTTATTTTAACCTTCAGTGGATTCCCAAAAGCTCCAAATCTGATTACCCAAAATCCCTATTGTCTGCTATTAAGACACCAGCCTGTATAATTTAAATACAAGCTTTATGACACCAACTCAAAGGCTCAAAAAGACAAAAGCCATTGACAAAAAAATCTACCACATCTATTATTTCTGGGGTTATGTTTCTTAAACTTTGCTGCTCTGCTGGCAGGACTGGCATCACTCACTCTACACAGAGCAGTGCAAGTAGAAGAGTCTTGGTGGAAATCCTGTCTTTGCTTCCTAACTTGAATTAAAAATTTCTGAGCCAGGAAATTCACTGCAGGTAGACATTCTGTAGCTGCTGATATTATTAGCTGCCCAGGTTTCTGCAAATAAGAGTTTTATCCCTGAAATTATATTTGTGGAGATGATTCCACTGAACACAATATGACTGCTCACCTTGCTAACGTTAGGAATACATATAAATACTGGAGTGTCAGGGCCTGGCAGTGTAGAAACAGTTAATTTCAGTTGTCTGGTAAGGGCTAACTCCAAGTTGTTTACTGACAAAAGAATAAAGAAGTTTAGAGTGGCATTCTTCATTCTTTGTACTGCTATGTATGCTTAGGCCTCTGTATTTGCACAAGACTTCAGAGCAGTTTCTTTGCATACAGAGAAAAGTATGTGAACAGCTACCTAGCAAGAAGGAAAGAAATTTAAATACCTGGGGAAAAAAATCCCAGTTGGAAAAGAAACAAACCAGAAATTCTCCTTTCATCTGCTGTGCTAATACATGTGCATCAACCTAACAATGAACAAATGTTGCAACACAGCAAGGATAGCCACAAAGCTGCAGAAATACTGAAATACACACTGTAAGTGCAAATGCCTTTAAAATAAAGTTATGAAATTTTGAAAATTCCAATCAGTTTATAATCTGGTGGTTGCAGCAATTCTCTCAAGATTAATGGTATTTCCCCCGTGTTTAAAGCCAGCTACATGCGTAGAAATTGGCAGGAGCTATGTGTCAGTCATTTTTGTATCCCAAACTATGTTTTGTACATAGCCCATAGGAATATGCCATTCTGAGTATCATTTATAAATAATAATGTAAATATTTACTACCCATGCTTAATAATATTGGCATCTCAGCTAACCATATACCATGGCACAGTGTTTAAATATTCTGAAATTACATAAATGTCTTAATCTTACCGTTTTTTCCCCTCAGGAGAAGTTCAGCATGATGGCTGCTAGTTATGTGGAGTAAATCCCAGTGTACCTGAAAGTCATGCTGCAATTTCCATGTTACAGATGGTTTTCGGTAGGCACAGTATCATGAGTAGGTAATGGATACATAGGTCCTCTAGGATTCTTGTTTTCATCTTGGCAAGTGTTAAATATCGCATCACTTTTTGTTCTTTTGACTCACAGTCTTGCTTCATGTGGCCACTATGAGCTGTACAGTTCAGGCTGGTTGAGAGACAGCTCATTTCAACTCTTGTTGTCTCAGTTCCCTTTAACATTCATATCTGATCTCTGTTTTATTCAGTAAATAGGAACAAAAAATTTTCAGCATCCAGAGCTGTTTTTATATTTGATTGTAGGAAATTCCTTCTGTGGTGAGGTCTGGGCAGTTTATTTCTATCTGTCTGTAAGCTACATTATATTAAAATAATTACTTTTATACTTCGTGAAAACTTCATAAGGCTCTTCAATGAAGCTGTGAAGTTTTTCAGAAAGCACAGATGTGCCACTTACTGGGTAGTTTCTTCTTTCCTGTTCTCTTGCTTGCTGTACTATACTTTAGTCTTCCTAATATTACTCCCATTGCCATTATTTCTGAATGCTCTTCATTCTTTTTGCTGCTTGTTCTGTCTTTCACAGTTTCTCTAATGCCTTCTACCCTTTTCTGTTCTGCGTCTACTCTCTTGAGCATTTTTGAAGGCAAGCTCTGATAAGAGTTACCTTCTGATTTGTTGTGATGAGTTATCCTGCTTTATAATGATTTAAACTAAGACTGTTGAGGAAAACAGTCCCTGATGACCTTGTTTTGCAGACTTAGGTTTATGCTTCCCAATGCAGTTAAAGAGATAATTACTGACATTTCCTAATCTAGCTGGTACTCTTCAATGATACTGTAAAAGAGCATCAGCTTTGTCTGAACACTTTGACTTTATATGAAATCTTTGTCTTGTTGGGAAGGTCCTTATGTGCTGTACTTGGTGTTTGCACTGAAAGGGGCACTGTTCTGTGCTGTGGCTTAAAAGATTAGAAGATGCCCCTAGCCAAGGCCGTGCTTGAGTCATTGCCTGAGCAAGTCAATAGAGTTTTTTTGTGTTTCTCCATTGCTTCTCACATCTTCTGTCTTAGCTTTCAAGGAATATGACTCTTGGATATTTATACTTGGATCAGAACTCACTGTTTTCTAGTGATGAAGCACCTGATTCACACACTAGGTTGCTAGGTTGCTTGGTGGACTTGGACCAAGCAGAGCAGTAACTGTATACTAAAATACAGACCACCAGAGGAAACCAGTGGTACTTTCATTGGTAGTCAATGAAATTTTACTAGCAAAAGTTTTTTATGTCAGAGGAATATGACTTGATTTCTCTGTTAATCCTGTTTCATTTGAAGCACCTACCAGAAATTTGTCACCAATTATTTAACCTCAAAGCACCTTACAAAGGCAGTAAATGTAGAGCGAAAGATTCTTCAGCGTTTAAAACCTTGTTACACAGTCCTGGGTTGTTTTACTTCTGTATTGCTCTCCTCTTTGGTCTATTCTTCTCCCAGGAGCTCTTGTCTCTGTGGTCTCTTGTTGACAACCATCTTTGAGCTAGTCACCATGCTTTGGTTCTGTGGCCTGTGCCAGTACTGGACAGACAGGCAACATGAACCTGCTCTTGGTGACCTACCTTACTGTGTTCCCAAAGATCATTCTGTCAGACGAGAAGATGGAAGTGTGGCAATACAAAGCACAGTACCCACTTGCACGGCAGGATTTGGACATGAAAATGTGCTCAAATGTATTTGTTATTTCAGAATTATTTTTTGACAGTTTCCTCTGTTTCCATCCTGACTTGTATTTGTCAGGAATCTCCCAGGTTGCTATCTGTTATCATTAATAATGTATTCCAAAAATATCACTATCTCTTTCTAAATATGAGAATTTGTCGTGTTTTACTCTCCAGTAACTTGATTTTTCTGATCACATTGTAACTTCAGGTGATGAAGTGTTTCACTTTCCAGCATCTGTGACCTCATCTGTAACACAATTATCTCAATGTAAATTACAGCTCAGCACAGAAGGATGTGCCAATAGGAAAAGATAACCTCCTGTTCTCTCACTGTGCCTATTTTGTCTGGGGTAGAGCTAATTTTCCTCACAGTAGCTGGTATGAGGCTGTGGTTTGGATTTGTAGTGTAAATTGTGTTGATAGTATAGAGATGTTTTGGTTATTGCTGAGCAGGGCTTATACAGCATCAAGGCCTTTTCTGCCTCTCACCCCACCCCACCAGCAAGTGGGCTGGGGCTGCACAAGGTGTTGGGAGGGGACACAGCCAGGACAGCCAACCCCAACTGACCACAGGGATGTGTCCCAGACCATACAGCAGCATGGTCAGCATGTAGAGCTGGAGGAAGAAGGCAGAAGTGGGGGATGTTTGGAGTTCCCAAGTCATTGTTACATGTGATGAAGTCTGGCTTTCCTGGAGATGGTTGAACACCTGCCTGCCCATGGGAAGCAGGGAACTAAGGCCTTGTTTGCTTTGCTTGTGTGTGTGGGTTTTGCTTTCCCTATTAGATTGTCTTAATCTCAACCCACAGGTTTTCACCCTTCCAATTCTCTTCCCCATCCCACTAGAGGGGAATGGGGCTTGGTTGCTAGCTGCGTCTAAACCACAACACTAACCTAGAGTAGCTGAAAACAGCTGTGGATCCTTGGCTGGAAGAAGTGCAAGCTGGTACAAGATATGTAAAGACCACTTTTTTACCATGGCAAAAACCTGCAGTTTTGGATTTGAAGTGAATAAATGAATCTTGTTATATCTGGAAGTCTTACTGCTCCATCATGCTGTATTTTTATTCTAAGACAATAGGCAACTTTTCTAATTCAGTCATTATTTCGCCTAATTCAGTAGTATTATGTAAGGAAATCAGTTGTCATCCATTCATTCTTGGTTGTTACAAGTAGCTGATAAATTTCTGGTTTGCTCTATTTTTCCTGGTTCTTTGTAATGGGAATTCTGTCCCATGTAGCCGAAGGGCACTAGAATCAAAACTCTATCTTCAGCACCACACTTAAAAATTAACAAACTTCATACACAGCAGAGAAATTACCAAATTGGTTCTGTTTAAAGCATCAAGGCTCAACCTACATTTTCTTTCTTCATGGTCCTCTCAGGGGAAAAGAACTGAGCAAGACATTTCTTGCATAATGTGCTATTTGTGGAGGACTAAAATATGTGGGATACTTTATTCAAGTAATTCTTTTGTCACCTTGCCTTGCTAGAATTTATTGATCTATTGTGATGATGTATTTATATATTCTGTGCATATGTATTTGTTTTTATAGCCACATTCGTAAATATGTTTAGGCCAGTATTAAATGTCTTACAGATAGGTATTTTATTTCCATTACATTTGTCTGTAAAACATTGTAAGATACCTGAAGTAGAAGAAAGAAGGTTACATATTAACTTATTTTGAATAAAATAACAGTCTGTTTTTTTATGATAGATATCACATTGCCCTGGATGTTTTATATTCACAAGTTGTTAAAGGAGATCGGGTACAGAGAAATAAGTATCAGTGTATACATGAAGACCCAGGTAAGTCATTACAGGATTAATGCCAAATAACAGTATTGCATAAATGGTTCAATTAGAGATTCATATTAGATCATAAAAATAATGAAAGTATGCACATGTGGGTCACAAGACAAGATCTCCAAACTGCGTTGTTTTGGATCTGTAGTACTGCCACCTGAATCAGTGAAGTAATCCAGATTTTCCTTGCCTTTTTGCAGTCAAGACAGAGTAAAATGAACAGAAAGTGTATAAATATGATAGCAAATGTGCTAAGAAATATGCATCAGATAGACATGAAATGACAGCTGTCTTGCAGAGTTTTCTGGCATTTTCTCATGTACTGACATGACATTTAAAGATATGGTAGATGTTATAATGGGGAAGAAAATCTTACAGTTCACCCTTTCTGAAGTGAGTAAACACTGTAGTGGAAAAATTACTGGTAATAAATATTGATGCTATCAGACAGTTATTGCCTTAGCAGCTGAAATAAAGTAATATTGAGAAATACCATATATGTTCACATGCAAAATAGGATAGAAGGTTTGTGCCACACAAGAGAGAAAATAGTTTTCTCTGTATGTTATTTGTCTTAACTTTTACCTTCTCAGTGTTCTAATGTGTGCTCAAGCCTCAGAGCCTGCTCTCCAGAACAGGTGTTGGAGCTTTCTCATGAGCTGGCAGTAATTAGTCTTTGAAGCCTTCAATAAAACTACTTGGAGGGATTTTCTGTGTCTTTTCTTTCTTGCCGCTCCACACAAAGCAATAACGAGGAGACTGACACTGTGTTTGATCATGGGCAGTAATGCTGAAATCTTGTTCAGTCCTTTTGGCAGCATTTTTTATCCTAATGCTACAGGAGGTACATGATGTCATGAGCATGGCCAAGAGAAGAATGTGATGGCTGCAGTACTCTGAATAGACAGGGTAGGAGGCATCTAATCTCTGAAGAATTTTACAAGCCTTGTGCTAATGATGAAACTGAAGGGGAGTGTGAGTGGAGTACACAGTAGGAAACTCAGGATGAATAGAAAGCATGGCATATATTTCGCTGTGACTGCCCAAGGAGTTAAAATAGCTGTGCTGTAGGCTTGAAGTCTGCTGCCAGAGGGCTTAAACAAGGGAGAACCCACAGGATGGCACATGCAGTGGCTGAATGATGCTTTGGGAGGTGACATGAAATCCAGACAGGGAAAAGTACAGAGAAAAGTAAAAGTTTCTTAACACTGAATGCTGCTAAGAAGTAGATACCAGTGTTGTACTGAAATGCTATATATGCTAACAGATAAATGGACCAAAAGAGAGGTGATAATATAAAGAATATAGTTAGTGAGCAGAGCCGTATTTACAGAGAACCTCAGCCAGGTCGAGGTTAGCAATAGAGATGTTTGCTTTTCAGACGCTGGTCTGACAGGCTCAGCCTGTCCCCTGGCTAAGGGCAGGTCCATTCCAGGCCAAGCCCAAGGAAAGAAAAAAAATCAAAATTAGCCGAAATGAAAATTACTGGTTGTATATATTTATTTTCACAAAATAGTTACATTTTGCTGTAGTGTGTAGTTGAGTATCATCACTGAGCTTTAGCATATGTGTTCATCTGAAGTACTTCACTTGTAACAAAGAGAACTTTTTTTCCTATAAATAGTATTTGAAAGTTATATCTGAAACACATATGTCACCCTTTGAGTTAAAAAATAAGTCCAGATAGGCCAAAGACAACATAGAACATAAAACACCCTCCTCTAATGCATTTAAGCAAATGGGGTTTTTTGTTCTAAGATAGAAGAGTGACACCAAGGTGTTCACTCCATCTCCTGTATGTAACTGTTAAAAGTTTTACATCTCTTCTTATGCTTCTAAGCTGCTTCTATAAATATTTTAATTCATTATTTACCTCAAAAATTGGTTAACTTTTATCATTAAAATGGTTATTTATTTGCTATTATGTCCACTATTCAAGACCCATATTTTTACAAAGCAAACTCTTAACAGGAAGAAATAATTAAAAGCTACTCCAATTCCAGAGATGCTTTGTGTCCAGCTCTGAGAGAAAAAAATTAGTTGCTTTGTGTTGCATCTTGCTTAGTGGTGTTAGGAAGATGGAATCCAAGTAAGAATTTCGTTCTCCTATTCCTGAAGACAATCCTTCACGATAACAATGAAAATGTTGAAGACATAAAAAACTTGTATGCCTTCTGTGGTGGTCAGACATATTTGTTGAAGAGAAACCCATTGAAAGTTACCAAATACAAAGATTTCTAGACCAAAGTGTTTCTGAGCTGAAAACTGTTGAAGGCTTGGAGAGGAAGAGAAAGAAACGTGATATGCATTTGCTCTGTTCCTTCTCCTCTGTAGGCATCTGCTTGTGAACACTGCTGGTGGCAGGATTTGGGGCCAGATGGATATGGCCATGTCCACTCCTCCTTTCGTACCCCCATATCTGAAACAACTGAAGCAAGGGCTCTAGAAATACTTACTAAACCAGCAGCAGGTCCAGTCTTGTGTGTTGAATGAGGCAAGAATCCAGGTTGGAGAAAAAATTAGGTTGCAATCATATAATTAAAATTTGAATTATTGTATGCAAGGGGGAAGTATTAGAATCACGCAGGCTATCTAGTACTTCTTTGAATTCAAAGTTTTGCACCTACAGTACTTTTATTTGAATGTGGATCCTGGTGCTTCATCTTTTAGGCTTGTGTGAGTCAACTGGAAAAGAAAATAATTCCATGTAAACATCACACAAGTGTCCTGGGCAACCAAATAGGAAGCAAACTGTCTTTCCTGGTGGATGGGTAGCTAGAAGCCCTGTGTAGTGCATTTTAATAAATTATTTCTGCATGGAGTTGGGAAGAGAAGCAGCAAGTACACAAATGGCAGGCAGCATATTATGGTGTGAGCTGCATCCAAGCTGACACAAATTTTCTGCTTTCCCTTGACCTGATACCACCTGAGAATATCTTCTGCTGGCCAGTGTCATCACTGCAACATCTGCTCATAAAAGCCAGTGTGTGGATCATGCTTTCCCAGAGACTGGCACAGTGGAAGAGCTTGGTAGTGAGTCTCTCCAAGGTGCATATGGAGCCAGATGATCTAGCCAGGATTTTTTGGAGGACCCTGCAATTGAGCTGTCTGTCTTACCCTCACCCCACAAAGTGACCTAAGGCATTTTACCAGGGAATGCTGCAGACTAGTAGCTTGTTCTCACGCCAGGGAAGGGAGGTTTGTTGTTTGCATCAACCAGTACAACTGGGAAGCATTTCAGCTTCCCTCACAGGACTTCCCAGAGTATGCTCCAGGCTAGAAGTAAACCAGGCAGTATCTTCTTCCTCACCTCTCTGCCCTTGGTGTCACAAGGATCGTTCACAAAGTCTATGAGTTACAGAGGAAAGCTGCTGCATAAACTCATCACATCATTTTGGGCCTAAACCTGCACAGCAGCCTGCCCCATATCATCCTCTCCACCCAGGGAGTAGCTACAAGAGCAAAAACTCTTCCATGCCTAGGGAAGTGACTTCCCTCTTTGTATTTCTAGCCACACTTTTATATCCCAGAACATTCATTAGTATCAAGTTGAGCAAAAACCTGGTAAAGAGAGTTTTAACAAAGTAAGCTCTATACTGGGTGTTACTTTCCTGAATAATTCCTTGTCTTGACTGCACAGCAAAATTAAGTCCTTATTGCCCCAGACATTACAAGAGATAACCTAGAGAGAACTGGTGTTCTGAAGTGTCTATAGTGTAAATGTGAAAGCACAACACTGGAAGCAAAATAATATGACCCTTATTTTAGAGGCAGGAAAGAGTGGGACAGAAAAATTAGATGCCAATACTGCATTAAAATAGAACCCACATCTCTAAACTCCATGGCTAATGCTTGACCCACAAGACAATCTTTCCTATTCTGTACCACTACAGAGTGCTTACACTATCTGATCTGTACAGTGTTCTTTCAACCTCTCCCACAGTTGCAAATAATTTTTTTAAATGCAGAGTGGTGGAGAATCACATCCTTGTGCAACAAATTGTCGCATTTTCCCTGTCTTGTTTCTTTGTTTGTTTTTTTTTGTTTTCTTTTCTTTTCTTTTAATCCTGGAATCATGTGGTTATTAGTTACCCTTGTACTACAGCCTGTCTTCACAGAGAACAGTCACCATGATAAAGAAGAAAGAACATCCCTAAGTTATTTTTATCTTTTGACTGGAAAGCATAAATAATTTTTCAACTGTTAGGTGTTCGTTCTTATTTGTCCTTGTAGATGTTCATCTCATGCTGAATGTTAATTTTGTCTGCTCTGTGAACTGATCTATGGACAGTTGTCTAAAATCTGAAACATTTGAGGGAATGGCCAGGCGGATGTGGAAAGGGGTAAGAAGGTAAAAGTCCTAGAGCACCTATTCAGTTCACAAGCATCCAAATTGCCCTGCTGCGTATTATTGCCTCTTCAGATCTACTGCCCTGGCTGCATGCATAGTGATCCTTAACCCAAACCTGTCATAAGAATCAGGATGTGTGTAAGCACTGTAAATCATATGCCTTACCTCACCTGAATCACTCTGAGAGAACTGGGTTACATATGGTTACACCAGAAGCATGTTTTGAAGATGCTTCTTGCAATGTTGCCCCTCTCTCTAGTTCTCTGTTGTGATTATTGTAAAAGGTCTTGAGATAAGGGTAAGGAATGGCTTTAAAGAGAAGTCTGGGATTTTTTTGGTGGGGGCTAGATCTACCTTGGTATTTATGGCATTTATCAGTGTTGACAAATTTCCTGAGAGTCCCTCAGTTCCCAGCAGCTGCATGCACACCCACACCACGTGTATGTGGACATCACACTCACTCTTTCTCCCTGGCCCTCCCTCACAAGGTGTCCACAGACCTACTTGCCCTATCCTGCACTCCCCATCAGCAATGGGGAGCTGCTCGGCTGATGTGTCATTCCAGCAACACAGTAGATCTCTGCCCTAAAAGAGGAGCAGATTCCATTCATCTAATGCACAAACCTATACCAGTGACAAAAACTCTGGGACTAGAGTTTCAAAGACAAAAACTGGGACAAGTGGAGGGGCTGTCATAGATAAAGGTTTTGATGGAGTGAGGGACTCAGGAAGACATAAGGGTAACCTCTTCCCTCTCCCGAGTCTTTTCTACAATGACATATTGCAACATTTTAATGTAAGGAGGAAGGGGCACATACATAAAAAGAATATTTATCCTTCTGAGATCTCTTCTCTACATGAATTCCCATCCACTCCTTTGTCTGAACCTACAATCTTCCTTATTCCAGGACTGGCAATCTTTCAGCAAAGGAGGGGTAGGTTGTATTTTTCTTTCCCCAGTTAGCTATTAAGTGTGCCAATGGAAACTTGGCGGGAAGCTGAAGATGTTGCTTTTGCTTGTGAGGGGAGGACTCAGTTCCTGCTGAATTTGCAGCTCCATGGGGGCCAGAAGCAAATGCATGTCTCTTTGAAAGTGCCACCATGCTCTGACTGCTGAGATCTCCTGTGTTCTCTGTGATAAAGCTGACCTGGCCTCATCCTCTGTTTGCTATTTTCTTCTTTTGCACTCTGCAGCTTGGCTATAGTTGGGCAAGTGGCCTTGGGAATTAAGCTCCACAAAATACCAACCCCTGTACCCTGGCATACAACAGAGGGAGGCAGGCAGCTGGAGCAATGTGGTTGGTGTGTAACTCCAGTCATTCAATATGTGAGACACCTTTCTTTTTTCTGTTTTTCCAAAACTGGTTGTTGTAAAACAGAGGCCACAAAAGGAATATATATACTCCAGAGAAGAGATAAATACTAAGTAAGTGGTTGGGGCAGCAAACGTTGGGACTTTCTCATAGACTTCCTGAATATTTAAACCTACAGGAACGCTGACATTTTGGGGATAAGCCAGCCCCACCCTTCATAATTAGGGCAAAAGCCCTCTGTGAGTTGACGACATCACTGTGTTGCCAGATATTCCTACGTGTCAAGTACCAAATTATCCAAGGACCCAGAGACATGTCGATGTCAGTGGAAATTATGCAACATATACTTTGAAAAAAAATTCTGAAGTAGCCCCTTAATGACAGATAAATTAGGCCGCTTAGTATATACTTAAATGTCTTGCTAGATCAAAGTTACACCATGTGTGCTTGGCTATGTATGGGGACTTACTCTCATACGTGGATTTCTTCCTCTGTTTCCCCCAGGGAGCATCTCTTTTGCGCACTTAAATAAGCTGGAAACAGTTGAAACTAAATCCCAGTATGTAACGTGAATCCTGGATTTAGTGGGTTTGACTTTTAAAAATGTGAACGCACACAGGCCCTGATGACTTCAATAGCATTTATGGGTGTTCAGTGCTTGTATAAATGTCACACTATTTTTAACATGCTTCTGTGTCCTTTTTTTATATTCTCTGTTGGCCTGTCTCTTTTCTACTGTGGTATCTTTGATTAACATAGTTACATCAGGATGTAGCATGTTTGAATAATTAAGAAAATACAAATTAAAAAAACCCAGAACAAATGAAAGTTATCTTTATTCTAGTCCATATTTTTCCATTGCTCAACCACCAAAGATAACAACACCATTTCACCACTGTATTTTATGTTCTGTGGAAGAAAAATACTTTAAGTTTTGCAGTGGTTTATTAAATGTTCCAAGTCCAATTATTTGCCCCTAGAGTTTCCCCCCTAAGATTTAGAAAATTGTTTCAGCTATATCCAAACTCATGCCAACTTCCTGGCTTCTTGGCCGCAGCCCATCAGTGAGTGCTCTACTAAGAACCACTTTGAGGCTCTCCTTGAACCTCTTCTTCTTGCTGCTTCCTACAAAGAAGTAAACCAGGGGGTTGATGCTACTGTTAACAGTGGAGAGAACGATGGTGACATGGTTCTGCTGGCTGAGCAAAGATGACCAGTGGTGGTAATTCAGAAGATACAACAGCCTCATAGGCATGGCAAAGATGAGGAAGACAATGACTGTGGCCACAATGATGATGTAGAGCTTTGATGAATGAGGTCTCAGGGAGTTACGATGAATCCTGATAACCAAGATCAGGCTGGACAGAATCATTAGAGGAATGAAAATCATGAAAGTCAGGATCCATGTGAAGATGAGCAGTGCTTGGCAATGGTTGCCATCGTCGAATTGTTCCTTGGTTGAATCATCTTTGCATGTTAAATATTCAGCTACTGTCATGAGAAAAGACAGAGTCCACAGAATTGCACACACAATTGCCGATTGGTGCTGTGACCGGTGGCATCGGTACCAGATGGGGTAAACAATAGACAGACACCTCTCAATACTGATGGCTGTCAGGAGATAGAGGCCAGTATTGTAGCCAAGAAGGAAGACAATAGATAGTGTGGTGGTTATATAATAGTAAAAACCATATGCAAATCCAAAACCAGCGATGTACTCAATTGACAGAATAAACGTACAAAGCAGTAAGGAGATATCAGCAATGGACAAGTGTGTGATGTACGCAGTGAATGGGTTTCTTTTGATCTGGAAGCAGAGGCACCAGAGGACAATTCCATTTTCACAAAAACCCAGGAAGGAGATGATCATAATTACCCAAAGTGGGGTCAATATCTCCCAGACCCTTTCCTGTGTAGAAATGTTTCTGTGCATTGAGATGTTCTCTGTGCCTTCGCTGGGATGAAACGTTATGTTTGACTCATCCATGGGGAAAGCTCAAGTTTGGATAGCACAGCTCTTCCTTCTGTAAATATGTATAAAAATATACTGTGAGCATTGTGTGCTCCTCCCCTCCCCCTTTTCTTTCTGTTTTGTGGACCCTCAATTTCTGGTCATACCTGAAGGCCTTAGCAAAAGGAAAACCAGCTTTGATATACTTGATGCTAGCTAAAACCCAGTTGGAGCTACTCTTGGCAATGTTAAAGATCACTAAGCCCATCATGCTAGCAGAAATCCTGAGCCTTCCTCTCTATGGAGCTCAGCATGTGAGTGCTACACACAGCTAAAGAGATTCTCTCAAGGAGCTCTTGGGCAAGCAATGTCTCCATCACATTCCACAGTTTCATGATATAATCATGACAAATGGCATTGGTGGTTCTTGTTAGAGCTCTAGATTGTTCCCAGGCAGGTCTCTTCAGTTTCTATTAAAGCTAATGGCATTAATTTTAAGCTAAACATGCATTTCAAGAGAATTTGGCTCACAGGTTTTTTTGGTCTTTAAAAAAAATTTGATACCAACATCAGTTTTCCAGAAAAGGATTTAATTAAGTAAGTAAAGATAATATGTAATTACTCAGCATTGTATTCCCTCCAAGTGCAGAGGTAGAGGGAAGGGCAAAATGCCATTGTTTTGAGAGAGCAATTTCTTACCTGCTTTAAGTGTCATTTATCACAGCATAACATAATTTAACCATGTTTACACATAGCACGATTACAGGTATCTTGCAAACATTACAAATCGAATCCATCACAAGGAGATGTTGTTCTTCGCACCATATTCATCATCATCACCACCACCACCACCACCACCACAAGCTGTTCAGGTTCCCTGCCATTGTTATAATGGTTTTAATGGTTGTTTTGCTGAGTTATGGGGTAAGCTCTCCTTTTCTATGTCTCGTTTTATCTCATAACACAGAATTAGTAGCACTGGCTTCAGCTGATTTTCATACAAATATTTCATACTCCGTTCCCTGCTAACTTCCCAGCTGCCCCTATGATGATTTACAGTCACATCAGGACCGTTTTGGATTTACTGATGTTAACAGGGAATAATTGTTGACAATAAGCTTGCCTAGCTACCTTGTTCATTAACATGCCATAATGAGAACTTACCCATATCCTCAAGTAGTTAAGAACATCAAATGCAAGGTAAAAATGTTACTGAGGCAAATTGTGCAGTGATAATTTAAAGAGAGACATTCACCCCACTCATAAATTTTCTCTCATGAGCCTTGCATTTCCTGGTTTCAAAACAGCTCCTTAAGACAGGATATCACAGTCTAAGAATGAGCATTCTGTAAACAACCTGGGAAGCCTCAGGGCTTGCTGGCACTTAAACCTGTGCAAAAATGTTAATGATGATCCCACCTGTATGTTGACCATGCCACCACCTGAGACAGTTGAAGGCAACAAAGAACATAGCTAGAGATATGGTAGGGAAATGAGTGTGAATGCAGTGACTGGAATGAGTGGCAAGCCTCCCAAAAGCAGTGTTCTGCAAAAACTGCAGAGGGAAAGTGCTCAAACAGTGTGCTGCTGGAAGTATAGTAAAGCTTCACAGAAGAAACTGAGAGAAGAAACTATCTACTTCAAGAGTTAAAACAAATAGGAAAGGAAAAAGAGAATGAAAAGATTGAAGTATGAAAAAAAAAAGACTTGGAGTATGAAAATATTCAAGCAAGTTCTTGGTTTGTATCACTGTAGAAAAGGAGTTTTCTCTCTGGAGAGTAAAACAAAGAGGAAAAAGTTCTCGACTTACTAAGGTCATTCCCACATGACAGCATTCAGAGATGAGGATGGAAAGAATCCTCTCCTTCCAGATACATCCATGGTTTGTTCAGATTACCCTGAAGCTGTTGAAGAACTTTCTTGAAGAAACTGAGGGTTACCTTCTCCAACCATTTGCCTTTGGTAAGAGGGGGAGCAAATAGTGACTCTGACCATGACTCAAAAAGAAGTGTGCAGTCCTTCCATTGCTCCAAAAGTCTGAAGCATGCCAAGTAAAGGGTCCCAGGCTCATCATCTGAGGCTGAGCTTCAAATGGCATCACTCAGTAACTGGCAACTCATCTAGTTGAAAGCCTGGGATTTAACTCTTGTGGGAACTGAATGGCAGTATATGGAAAGTTGCCCTGAGCTGCTACAATATCAAGAGACCTAGTTTAAACAAACAAACATGAAGGGAGTAGAAAATCTATTTGGGGATGTTAAGATCCAAAGAGAAAAGTCTCAATTTAGAGCTGTGCCACCACATGCCATCTAAAAAGAAAAAAAACTCAACTCGCGATTTTTTAAAATATTTTTTGATATGAGAAAACAAGAAAGTGAGAAGGGAGAAACAGTGGAAGAATGAAAGAGAAACAAAGAAATAAAAAGATAGGTGAGGAAAAAGAAAGAAAGAAAAGAAAGGGAAGGAAGGAAGGAAGGAAGGAAGGAAGGAAGAAAGAAAGAAAGAAAGAAAGAAAGAAAGAAAGAAAGAAAGAAAGAAAGAAAGAAAGAAAGAAAGAAAGAAAGAAAGAAAGAAAGAAAGAAAGAAAGAAAGAAAGAAAGAAAGAAAGAAAGAAAGAAAGAAAGAAAGAAAGAAAGAAAGAAAGAAAGAAAGAAAGAAAGAAAGAAAGAAAGAAAGAAAGAAAGAAAGAAAGAAAGAAAGAAAGAAAGAAAGAAAGAAAGAAAGAAAGAAAGAAAGAAAGAAAGAAAGAAAGAAAGAAAGAAAGAAAGAAAGAAAGAAAGAAAGAAAGAAAGAAAGAAAGAAAGAAAGAAAGAAAGAAAGAAAGAAAGAAAGAAAGAAAGAAAGAAAGAAAGAAAGAAAGAAAGAAAGAAAGAAAGAAAGAAAGAAAGAAAGAAAGAAAGAAAGAAAGAAAGAAAGAAAGAAAGAAAGAAAGAAAGAAAGAAAGAAAGAAAGAAAGAAAGAAAGAAAGAAAGAAAGAAAGAAAGAAAGAAAGAAAGAAAGAAAGAAAGAAAGAAAGAAAGAAAGAAAGAAAGAAAGAAAGAAAGAAAGAAAGAAAGAAAGAAAGAAAGAAAGAAAGAAAGAAAGAAAGAAAGAAAGAAAGAAAGAAAGAAAGAAAGAAAGAAAGAAAGAAAGAAAGAAAGAAAGAAAGAAAGAAAGAAAGAAAGAAAGAATACGTTGGTCTCATACATTGATTCCTCGAGGTAAAATCTGTATCTTGAGATTATTCTAGGGAAAAAAACCAAACCCAAAAATCTTTTCCTGAGATTTAAACAGTCTCCCCTGAAAAGTTCAAACAACACTAGGAGCTTGAAAAGTCCCCTGAGGATGCCCCCTGCTTTTGCCCCAAGTATTAGGTTGTTTTTATATTCAGATATCAGCAGAACAAACATTCTTAGCCAAATAAGGAGAGAGTTTGCTTGGTCTTGTCCTTTAAATGTTTCACTAAAACTACCAAATCCCCAAATGGGAAGAGCAACTAACTAATGTGAGAAATGAGTGACCCCAAAGGGAGGGTCAGAATAAAGTTAGGAAAGGAACAGAGTGAAATAAAACAACTTCTAACTGGCTTTTGTTGGATTAAGTTGTAATCTACTTTACGTTCAACACCTATGGCACGAAAAATTTCAAGATGCCTCTGAGTAAGGAAAAAACCTGTTCCTTTCCCCAAAGGGCAAGTATACATCCAAATAATGAGAAGAGTCATTGTGGGAATATGTTAACATTTCAAGACTGACCAGGTGCTTGTGTTTGCAGCCCACTGCAATCCAAAACTGGGGCTCCCTGTCTACAAGTCTTCCCTGTCTACAAGGGACAGCTGGTTTTGAGACCTCCCTCATACACAGAGCACCTCCTTCATGACTGGTCCCTGTAGCACCATCAAGTCACCATCTACACAACCAGGACACCAGAGTGAAACCTGGTCTTGAGGGGAATAGGTCACAAATACACCTTATCCTCAGTGATTCTGGGAGTAAGAGGAAGGTTGCATAGTAATGTTTATATCAGATGCTGCCAAGAGATGGAGCGGCTATTTCTGAATCAGTTTAACTTTTCAGATATTGAACAAGGGGTCTACAATAGCAAAACATGGAACCTGAACAGATCTTGGGACTAGAAATTAGTACTGACAGTAAAGACATGATGGGCAATATGGAAACTATTTAAATTTCAATCTAAACTGAATATACAGCCAGATGTCACATGAATGATAGTTTATCCTAAAACTTGTCTCTCCAACACTGACTTTGTGGGACAGACCAGCTCTGCAGTGGATGTAAATTGAATGCACTAACACTTGCAAATATTCTGTACGTAGGAAGCCAGGAGGGTTACCTTTTATCATCTTTTTTTGAGTTTTTGAATAATTCCAGGTTCTTCTATCTCCAATTCCTGGAAGCAGGAGGCAACCTGTAAAGAACTTGCAATTCATTCATTAAACACAATACCACAACCTAGGATTTATAAACCAAATTAGAGAGGTTTCTGTGGTTGGTACAGGTTGGTACCATATGTAAAAGAGCCTCTGTGTAGCCTGGAGTCAGATCTCCTAACTATATACTTACATAAGCCATAACAAAAACCCCTCATGGATGAGCTTTGTTAGCACTTTCATGCAGTGCAATTTTTCCTGATGGTCATTCGGTCATTACCACTTTCCAGCTAAAATTCATTCCACAATTATCCAGCTCTAACAAAGGCTAGAAGTTGGGCTTAGGTTTCAGAGTGTGGACTGAAGATCTGGGTGCAAAACCACTAACAGAAAGCTGAGGGGCACATTGGAAAACAGGGGTTGTAAGATGACCAGAGACTAAACAGGAGGCTCTAGGGTGCTGTAGAGAGCAGAGGTCTGTGGGGAACACTGAGAACAAGCTGGAGAGGGACTTTTTACAAGGGCATGTAGTGCTAGGACAAGAGGAAATGGCTTTGAACTGAAAGAGAGTAGGTTTGGATCAGTTATTAGGGAAAAGCTCTTCACTGTGAGGGTGATGAGGCACTGGAATGTGTTGCCCAGAGAAATCATGGATGCCCCATGCCTGGAAGTGTTCCAGGCCAGGCTGTATGGGGCTCTGAGCAACCCAGTCTAGTGGAAGGTGTCCCTGCCCATGGCAGGGAGGGTGGAACTGAATGATCTTGAAGATCCCTTCCAACACAAACCATTCTGTGACTCTATGAAATGCATGGGTCATAAGGGTCTTCAGACCCCTTAAGTCTCACAGAGACTGGAAGAGCCATTATGACTTACAGATACTTCTCAGTAGGTGATATGAAAGTATCATTAAAGTAGGAGTTAGGCGTGGGGTAAGGTTACCCTAACCCAAAACCCACCATGGAACTTGCTGGATGTCTTTTCTCCTCCTCATATCAGCCATGATCCTAGCATATGCCAGTTCCCTAAAGAGTGGTAACTGATGGATTGTTTTATAGGCAATAGAGCTGAATGTATTGTTGGTTTCTGCAAAGCAAGGTGAAAATACATGTCACCAGCAAGTTTTGAAGCCAACAGGGATCATCTGTTCATAGCTAAAAAGTAAGGTTATGGTAGGAGTTAAAATTCTAGGAAAGAGAAGACAAAGAAGACTAAGTCCAGAATCAGTGTTGGGCTGAAGACTCCTTGGTGGCTGCTCAGTTGTTGAAAGGCCAGTTGCAAAATCCTATTAATGGCAATCATAGGATTGTGTTTTCATGAGAACAGTGTGGAAAAGCAGGCTCTAAATCAAGGATTATGGCTTAATCCTGCAATCCTACTGAGAGATTTTGACAACTATAGTTGGTAGAGGTGAATTAATTGTATTATTTTGTGGGTGGTTAAGACCTACCACATTTTGTTTACAAAAGTGGATTTAGGGCCTGAAAGCCAAGTGTACTGTGGGAAACGGGGAAGAACCTTACCTGAGGTAAGAATAAGGCAGATAGTGAGAGATGGGCAGTTTATAGTTGCTGTTGGAACCATACAGGCTCCTGAAATAGTTTGGTTAGGCTGTTTTCAGGTTACTTTCCTATTCTTTGTCTGAGATGTTTTTGAATGATTCATGAATTTTAGGTTATGCTCTGAAAATGCTGATGAGAAAAGGGGAATTAATAGCGGACAGAGAGGTGAGCCCCAAGCTGGTGTGCAGATCTCTGGAAGCCAAGTGAGGTGTCTGGTGGTGTTGCCCAGGTTGGTGGAAGGTTTGAGGACTTGTTGACGTGTTAACTTCATGGACTGACTGTCTCGTGAGCAAGGGAGGATTTGGAGATGTTTCTGCTCCTGACTTGAGCCGCACCTTCTTTTTTCCAGCCTGCACGGCTTTGGGTGGCAAGCCAGGGCTCAGTACTCAGGGGTGATGCCAGCAGCAGCCCCAGGGTGAGGCGTGTGCTGCTCACCCAGTGTCTGCTGGGCTGCAGGGGGACACAGCTGGCTCCATTCCCCAACAACCAGAGGGGAAATCAGCCACTTTGGCTACAGAAGTTGTGCAGATGTCTTCATACAATACCACATGGCCCTGTTTATCCACCTGGGCACAGCACATGTGGTGTTCTGGACCTGAGCTCAAACCTGTGCCCTGTCACCATGCTGGTGAGGAAGCAGCCTGAGTAAATTGCAGGGAGTTTCCCAAATCAGAGAAAGTATCAGCAAGCAAGGAGCACTCAGTGATGCTGTGAGCTTGGGAAAACTAGTATAAAATAACAAGGTTTCCCACTGCCCATCTTTATCCCCTATATCTGTGGGTTTCAGAGGCTCTTCAGCTGTCTGCAGACCTACCTTCAGTCATAACATGCATAGCAGGTGGTTGTTCTTACCTTGAAGATAGTGGCGTCTGTCCCCAGTGGAAATCTACCCTTGCTAAAATCATTTTGAGTCTTATTTCCCTCTTGGTCTGGTCACTGATGGCACCAATGCTTGCACCAAACCAGCATCATCATCACGCATCAAAAGAGAGAATACACCACACCTGTCTGCTGACAGCCCCAACAGAAACCAAGCGTTAGGGCCACCCTGCTGTGTAGTGTAAGGCAACACAGGAAACAGTATTTTCTTTCTACATTTTCATTTTATATATGTAAATCAATACAGGAAACCACTGGGGAGAGAATAGGGTAAAAATGGAAGTAATAACTTGGTGTATATTATTAACCAGTATAGGCAGTTTAAACCACTTTAGCTTTAGTTGTGCAAAGCGGAAGTTACACATTAGAAAATGTGACTGAGGCGTGACAGAGATGAGTCAGAACTTCCCATGATAAAATGTTGGAAGAAAAGCTCGGAGTTCCAATTAGCCAGTAGTGCATATAGACTAAGACATTTTGTATTACTGATAAAGTTAATGAAAGAAGGGTCTGATACCATGGTGCTCTCTCTTTCAACCTGTGTTGTTTCTGGATGTTCCCATCAACAGATATCCAAATCCTTGAAACAGAGTTGCTTGTCAGACTAAGTTATATCAAGTGCCTGCCCTAGTAAGAAATATTGCCCTGAAATAATCTTTGCTCTTGATTATACTAATCCGTCCTCTGTCTTTTACCCATTTACTTTTATTCTGTATTACATATTCATCATTTGCATGCATCTCCAACCTATCACAGAAATTAGCCGTTATTCTTTATTTGCCCTCTGAACTGCAGGAATAGGTAGATAAGTAAGATATTTGATGCATGTTGCTGTGAAATCTGAATCTCTTTGGTTGGGTTCACTGAACACTCAGGATTTTTCACCTGAAGTCTGGTGATTCACTTGTCTCCCTGTTCTCTGCAAAAGAGAAGTAGCTATACTGCTGAGGATTCCTTGTACTGGAAAATTGTTTAAAAGGATGATAACTGCTCTATGGAGGCACCAGTAGTTTAAAAAAAAAAATCAATGTAGATGACACAGGAATTGTTGACAGCCCTTTCTGGGCATTCTTTGGACTCAGCAAGGATAGGTCTGTGGCTCCTTAGGGCAACTTCTTTACACGACATCTAATGACACACTGAGAAAGTAACTACTGTGTATAACTGTAGTTAGATAATAAGCAGTAAACAACATGAGCTTTATAATTATATGTCTGCATGAGGTGTGTATTACTATGTTACACAGGGGTTTAAAAAAGGAATTTCCATCAGAACTGTGAAAGTGGTCTAAAGGTCCATGAATTAACTCAGTATTTTAAAAATCAAAATTTCACTGTGGTCACACTGTGGTTCTGCAGGGAAACTGTAGCCCAGTTTTCTCATGTCTCATTTCTCCTTTTTGAACTGAACCTCCCACAGTGCACCATGGAATATGGCTTTGTATTAAAATCCTCTTTTCTCTTGGTGTCCAGCTGGGACCATGAATGATAGAGATGAACCAGAGCATGGTGCATAAAAACGTCATTGGAGAAGGGAAATATTTCCTCCTGCTTTAGGATTTTTCCCAACTGCTGAATTTTTTAAATGAAGACTCTCAAGTAGCTAAACATTTTCCTTTGAGTAAAGTTCTTCTATTATTTTTAAATTGCTTCTAATACCCATCTCTTTCCAAAGGCAAAACATAGACTCAGAGATTATTTTTAATTTTCAAGGTGATCCAGCTTGAACACAAGTGCAAAACAAGCTCATGCACTAGGTTTACTGCTTTAAGTCAGAAGGTCACTGAAAACCTTGATCACCTTGCTCACCTTCAGTGAAAACACTGAACTGTCTCTTCTATCAAGTATATATATGAAGTGGATCTAGAATCCTAAAATATAAAAAAGGCCATTATATTTAAAGTGTAGCAAGCGTACAGAACAATGACTCTGAGGATAGAAATCATGAGGCATGTGTTTACTCTGTTTCAGACTGCCTCAACATCATCAAAATTCCTCCTCTGAAAAATGGGAGTAGCATGGGAGCACTGGGGGGACTGTGAGACACCTAATATGGTAATATAAATACTAAAAATACAAGGAGTTTACCAACTACTTCAACCTCACAAACATAATAAGAAATTAGTTTGATTCTGTTACAGTAAAAACAAGAGATCTTGACTTTTTTTGACAAGAGGGCTTGACTTTTTTTAATATATTTCCAGCTTTTTCAACTTTCTCCTTTTTACCTTTGACAAAAATGGGACAAGATGCTAAGCTGTGGTAGTCATCACATGGAAAGCAGTGTCAAAAAACCCGGTAATAATTCAGGCCCTGCACATGAACAAATGTTGCTCTCGAGGACTCCAGCTTCAAGATTTCTAGCTCCTACAGCGATGTAGTGGTACATCTTGCCAAAGTTCCAGTATAAACATCTATATTGGCTGTGGCATCAGTTTGCTATCAGAAACAGTATTGACTTGTCCTCTTCTATTCATAGCTTGATTTGGTAGCAAAGTACTTGCCCCAAATACTTGGAATAACACAAAATAATTTGTGTAGTGGACAACAACCAACTGAATTTCAGCTGGAGATAAAGGACCTGAAGTTCTACATCCTTTAGCAATTCCACTTCTTCCTGCATCAAAACATAAGTTTCCTCCTTCCTCTGAGCTGGAGGGGCTAAAGACACCACTGCTTTCTCCCTCCCCTTAACAGGGACTTCCAACAACTAAAATATGTTCAGCATCAATTGAAGTCTCGGTCTTTAGTTAATAGAAAATATTTTCCTCAGAATTTAGATGTTCCAGGGACTGCTGCTGCCTCTATTTTCTGCTGAACACATTTCCCAGGACTACATTTTTTCTTCCTCATCATAATTTGTTATCTTTTGATAACAAGGGTACATGATTTTTCTTGCACTATGAGCAACACGCAAGAATCTCTGTGTGGCTCCTTGCCATGAAATATTGCTGATCACAATGGAGCCGGATGCAGGAAGGGCTCCAGGGCATGTCCCAGGTGGGCAGCCATTTCTGCGTGTGCACCTATGGTGGGATCTGAGGCAGCTGTGCAGAGGAAAAATGTTCAGGTTACCACCAGCCCCCAGGCCAACATAGTCCCAGTAAAACCCACGGGATGTAGCCCTGGCAACGAAGCATTTAACTGCACTTTCACTGCTCACAAGGCACCTACATGCAAAAGACTGAAGGCTGGCAGCTCTGTATCATCTATCCTGTTTCTCTTTCTCTTTTCTTTTTCTTTTTCTTTTTTTTTTAATCCTGGCTTAATCTTTTAATACCTTGTTGTGGTTTACATGCACCCACATGACTCAGGGCACACTTAAATACACTTAATAAGTTTTAGTTTTCTGCAGCTATGTTGTTATGGGGACTGTTCTGCTGTGGTACAAAGAAATCAGTCTCTAATCTAAGACATATTCTCAGCAAAACTATTTCCTAGTCCTCCTCCAAATATAGATCGATGGAAGGAGATAGAGAGGTGTCAGTCAGAGATATACAGCTCCTCCTCATCAGGCCAAGTGTACCAATCACCCAGAGGACTGTACAGTATATAATACTCATCATATTTATACACATATCTTGCCAAAATTAAGCTTACTACTCTCCCAAGTGAAGAAAGCCTTGGTTTTTAGTGTTGGGATGTATTTTGAGGGACAGGGATGGAGGAAGGAAGAATCACTAAGAGGCTAGAATACAACTGGTTGTGTAAAAGCCACATGAGTCAGAAGAAAGATAGTAGATCAAGAAATTCATAAAACAACCTGATAAACTGTATCTCTTTTTTCCACTGGAAAGTTATGGAGACATTGTGATGGCTGAAGACCAAAATCAGAGCTGTCTTTTGACATTGCATAGAGATGGAGTGCCAGCATTCAGTGCCAGAAGGCAACCTCAGTGGCAGTCGTGAAGCAGAGCCACATGCAGCACCGCATCAGGATGGCAAGGCTGAGGGTTCATCCCTCACGTTGCAGATGAGCCACTGGAGTCCATGTTTCTTGGATCATGGCTGTTGGTTTGATATCTGTGCTGGGACAGAGGAGGCAATATGAGAAGATGCTGGCAAGAATCTGTAAACATGCGGGTTTTTTTGCTCCTGTTAATCTGTGATAGCCTCAGTGGGCATCTACTAATTCTCTTTTGGCAGAGTTAAACTACAATACAGAATTTGGGAGCCCAAAACCAGGGAATGAGCCCCAGGCTGTAGAGGGCTGCATGATCCCAGCTAACTAGTTTTACAGGGGTTTCTTGCATCCTCTCACCTACTTAAGCAAGCTGCTATGTGCACCTCAGGATGGGATCAGGGTGCAGGCTCTGAAAACAAAGACTTTGTATGGTATATAAACCACAAACTCTTCTGAAAGGCAAGCTCAAGTCAGCATGGCATGAGAATGTGGCTTAAATGCCACCTAAATTCTAGCTTGTATTCAGGTACTTTATTCAATAAAGGCTTAAATGCTTCAGTCTTCACATTTTCATCAGCTGAGAAGAAACTGCAGAGGGGTGGTACAGCCTGTTCCATAATTGCAAATGTAAATCTTTCTCGTGATGATCATTAAACTGTAGGTGCGTGGTTCCTGAAGGAACATTGTGCCAGGCAAAACAAGGCCAGGCTTTTCAAGCATTCATCTCCTTGTGTCAGTGGTGAAACAGACTTCCCTGGTGGGAAACATGTGATTGATTAAGCCTAATTATACCTTCTGGCTTCCAAGAACAGGCTTTATGTTAATGCAAGAGGAGATACAGTCTCTGCCCTAACTCACAGCCAAGAGCACTTCCCCACTGCACTAAGTGGCACAATCTGTAACTGGCAATATTCATGTTCTGGCTTCTTCCTCTCACATCCCAAATACACCATTACATCACCCCCTTGTATCACTCTCAGACATGGCTGTTGTGGCACCATGAGGCAAATTACACATTTGTGCACTTCAAAGCCTTTCTTTCCATAGAAAGTATTGCATAAGAGTCAAAATTCTTCTGGAATAGGCACAGGTGGCCCCTCCCTTCTAGGGTCATTTCTTTCTCATATGCCAAAGCCAAGCTCAGATGAGGATTTGGAAACACTTCTGGGGAAAGGAGGGGAAGCATTTCCTTTTTGGGCTTCTGTCCTGGTCTTTTCTGCTCTTGGATAGCTGCACAATCTGATGGCTGTAGAAGCCAGAGATGTCCTCCTGGAGGTAGGCAAAGGCCTGGGCTCCTGAATCGTCTGTTTGACAGCTGATTTGAAAACAAACAGACCTTAAAATAGTATTTCTGCCATTGCATTGGATGCAAACTTTCAGCCCTGCATTGAATTGGACCAAGCAGGAGGAACAAAATAAGCAGTGCTGAATTGACTCTTGTGCCTCCTTTGTCCACCATATTATTCCAATGTCCACAGCTTTGGATGGGGTTTTTTTTTTTTTTGCTCTGTCCTTTCTCTCATCCCTTCTGCATCACTTCTTCTCTTGAGATATTCACTTTCTTCCTTTGAACACCTGAAGTGCCAGACAAGACTTGAGAGATTGGGAAAATGAAGAGAAGGATGATACAAAGGAAAAAACTCCAAGGCAAAGAGGCATGTGACTTTTTCCTTTCTTCAGTGTGGACAGAGCCATCAAAGCATGAGTAAAACCAGTATGGAGAGTGTGGAGAGTGAAAGCATCTTCAGCATCTGCCTGCCACATCCTCTCTGCATTTCTACCCAGCAAGCCTTCACACTAGTCTAATAATAACCTGTTTCAGCTCCTTCTCCTGTCACATCACCAGCATTAAAAGTTCTTCTCGGTCTACATGCTCACCTGCTGGCTCCAGGGGGCTGCCTTCACCCCCTCTCACAATGTGCTCCTTCTACCTCAGGGAGAAAATTTATTTTTGTCTGATTGTTTATGTAAAGTCTTTATTTGGTAGAGGTCTTCCAGGAGACAGACATACACACAAAACAGGGAATCTCAGAAGTTCCTTCTCTTTCCTAATTTAGGCAGAAAAGAAAACCTTCTCTGTCACCTTAACCCTTGAGATACATTGAGCATTGAAGAAGTGTTACCTTTTCGGAGGCACTGTGCTGTCCCTCCAGTTACATCAATCCCAGAGCTTGTCTGAGTGCATGTGGTGACCTGCCTTGGCTTTGTCTTTCGTTTTCCTCCCACGTGGCTTGTCTAGAGAGTTGGAACACCACTAACATACTTGGAAAAGAGGTCATGAACTGGATCAGCTGGGGGTCCCCTCACCATGAGCATGGTGGCTGCCACTGAGTGTCTGCAATTCTTCACATGTGCAACTACCCATTGTCTGAAAAAAGCAGCATGCCGGCATTATTCAAGATAAAGATAATTCTGTCAAACATGTATGTTAAACATTTTAATTACCAGAGCAGCTCCCACTGAAACCTCCAGCAAACTCACCCCTTGGCTTGACTGGGAACAGGACCCAGCCTGACACTTGCTTGAATGTTGACTTACAATTTTTGTTCTGAAAAACTGAAGAAAACTGCTTGTGAAGCACACTTTTTTCTTCCAGTTAGGAAATTATATGATTACTTCTGTTGGACGTTATCTAAAAGTGTCAGAATGCCTTGGCCTGGCTGACAAGATTGTATCACCTCTAGCATGACAGTGCACCTAGGCTGGAAACTAATGTTGGTGCCAGAGGACCATGGCTTCTGGACAGCCTGAAAGAAGAACAGGGAGAAAATCCTGAATACTTTCAGGAAAGTATATGATCAGCTTAAAAATGGGGGTTTTTGTTATTGTAGTAACAAGAAATTCAGCTTTGCAAGGTAAGAGCTTCCTTTTAGTCCTGTGTTCCCACTTCAGCACATTACTGATCTCACTTCAGTGCAGTGCAAAAAAAAAAGTATATTCTCCTTTGCATTTGCCCTGCTCTTGGAAATTCTGGATTCAAGTGCTTTGTCGGCAGGAGTGGTACTAAAAAAGTCTGCTTATTTGGCTTTAATCTAGCTCATGAATATGTCAGTGACTTTCCATTCCTGCACAACCAGTGGAGCCCTCAGCATCCCATTTGCTTCACTCTTCAGGTCTTGCAAGCAAGAGTTGTCTGAGAAAGAAGATGACTGTCTTTTGTGAGTCCCTGGAGACCAGAGCATCCTTAAACAACTGTGAGAGCAGGAGTACACCCTTGTGCCCACAGTTCCTCCTTCACAGGAAACAAAAAAACATGCGAGGCTGCCACAAGATTCACGTTCAATGGGGATGGGAGGTGTGGGCACCATGAGTGTAAAACAAGAGTCTTAACAAATTCCTCTGAGCTACTTTGCTCATAAGAGAAGAAAAATAACTTGAATTATAGTACTGGTTGGCTTATTATTTTAAATCGATGACACGTAGTACTCGATTTTTCTTCTAAGTCTTTTTTATGAAGTACATAAATATTTAAACAGCCAAAAGGGTTTTTGCCATTTGATTCAAAACTCAGATATCAAATGCATCAGTACAAAGATTTCCTCCCATACTTCATTTTTTTCTAGTCTCATTTTTAAAGAGCAATGGTGGGGTTTTATTCTTACTTATATACTCTAAAAATGCCCTTGCATGTTCCCTGTTAGCTCACTAAAAGCAGACTGATAAGGTGGTGCTTTGCCTTTGTTGACAGGAGATAACCCAGAACACACTGGGGAAGGTCACAGTGACAGAGCCGAGTACTTGTGTCTTCCTCACAGCAGAGGCATTGAAGCTGTGTGTCCTTGCCTTGAGACAGCCTCAGGGAGCACAAGGTTAGGACACAACCAAGCTCTCTCCTTTTCTGATAGATAGAGAGAACCGATTAAAATCAGCACACCAGAGCTGGAGGGATCAGTGCTGCACCCCCAGCTGGGTCCTTGGACACAAATTACAACAAAGTTCATGACTTGGGGAAAACGTAGGACCTATTCCCACCAAACTTGGAACATTAACAGCTTCTATTACCATAAATGAGGTAAAAGATGCTTGGTACTTTGTACTTTTCCAAGTCTATGTAAATATGAGCAAACTACACTAGATAGCAGCAGGCGCAAGATCAAATGTTACCGTGGGTTATATTTACATACTTGTGTATATTTATGTATTAACACAGTGTGTTAATTGCCAGTTTAACACATAGAGACACAGATCACTTTGATCAATTACCTTGTGGTCTCTAAAAAAATTACAAACTGTTCAGTTACATAAACACGACTTTACTTAGATGTTGATTTTTTTTTCTTTGATGATTGTTACGATTTTATCAGATTGGTTTCTATGTTAAGTACTTTGTATCTGATGAAGCATATTGCAATTCAGATTATTTGACATCTTGGTTATATTTTCTGTCTTTATCAGAAGAGGAGAAGCATATTTCATGGCTTTGCTGTTTGATAGGATGGAGGATTCCAGGAAATGAAAGTGTCTCAAACTCTGCTTGCTGAGGGCTCTGGGAACAACAATGCAATTATTATTTTCAGTCATTAATTACCTCATTTTTAACCCACTCATACGTGCCTCCAGTTCAATCTTGTTCATCACTGTCTGAAAGAGGCCTCCAAATGAGGCTTGACCTCACCATGGTCAGTGCCATGGCGTTCCTCATCATTGCTGTGCTGTCAGACTCACAACCACTGTGAAACACAGGCTTCCTGCATTGCTGCCACTGAGGCTCATGTACATGCCTGCTTCATTCAACATCACCATCAGCAGTGCAAACCCCCTGGTCTCCTTCTGTGTCAGGGCAGGAAAGAAGGCAACACTTGGAGAAACCACTCAGAGAGCCCTCCAGAAGGCCTTAATGGATGGGACATGAGGGGCAAGGTGAAGGCAGAAACAGAGCCAGGATGGGTTGGAAACCCAGAAGTTTAGTTACACCCTCTTGAAGGGATGCACTCTGCAGGTGGATGAGTTTTTCACATTTTTGAAGACTATAAAAACAGAAAATTGATACATGAGATTACCCAGGAAGAGTTCACAGACTTCAGCACAAGTGGATTTGAGGGGGAGGTGAAACCAGGGGCAGGTGGTGGTGTTGGATTTGCAGTATGACAAAAACATTTTGCCGTTGGCAAGAGAAAACAGTTTTTGAGGAAAAAAAGTAACATTTACTTCTTTTTATTTTTTTACAAAAATCATCCCAGTTTTTGTGGTGAAAACTCCATTTGTCCATGAATTTGGGATTTCTTGGGAAAAAACAAAACCCACTAAATCTTCAAAATTTTAATGAGATACAGCACTTCACGTCTCCAAAAACAGAGCACAAGTGGCTACAGAACAGGAAGCTGATGCTTCAGTATTTCAGGAATAAGGAGTGAAGGAAGGAATGCTCAATCCACCCACCAGGTGGGCACCCTGCCTCAAGCTAGAAAATTAAAATCACACAGGGTTCCTGCCACAGTGATTCAAGGGAAATTTCCTCCCAGTCTCTGCCCCAACTCAACAAGCCAGCTGAGCAGACTTAACGGGGTAGAGAAGCCAGCTCCAACAGAGAGCACTGGCACTGGGCTGGTTCCGGTGCCTGTGGCAAACTGGGTGCAGAGAAAGACAGCCATGGCTGTACTCAGCTTCCTGGGACACCCGCCTAACAATAAGAGCTGTGAACACAGCACCACCCCCATGCTAGAAAAAGTGTTGGCATCAGGGGAAATCCATACTTCCAGAGGAAGCTGCATTCATTTCTAAAGTTCAGAGTTGCAGGAGAGGAGTAGCAGGAAACACTGACCTTTACTGTAGGTTGCCAGCTCCACACATCAGCTGCTCCAGCCCCCTTGCCCATCTCTGGTGGGATTTGTGGTGGACGTGGCAGAGTAGAGGGTGAATGTGCAAAACCCTGAGAGAAGTGGTAACCTTCAATGAGGAAAAACTGATGTGCAGCTAAAGTGCCAAAATCTCCCATATGAAGACTACTTTCACCCTACAGATCATCATCAGCAAACCCTTTCACATCACCTCGAGCTCCCAGTCACCTATTCCTGCCCTTACTCTCCAAATCCAACTTTTTCTCCCAGTCCCTCTTCCCTGCTGAGGAGCAAATCCCCCCTCTCCTGTGCTGGCTGATCCTGGGATGTGGTGGGGGCCAACAACTGGGAAGAAATGGTGGGACCAGCGTTCACAGATTCACAGAATATTCTGAGTTGGAAGGGACCCACAAGGATCATCGAGTCCCACTCAAGCAAATGGCCCATACAGGGATTGAATCCACAGCCTGGGTGTTATCAGCACCATGCTCTGGCCCAGCTGAGCCAATCTCAGGGTCAGGGTCCTCCTGCCCTGCAAGCCCTGAGGCTGCTAATCCTGGCATGTGTGCCAGGAGCTCATGGACACTGCTCTAACATAAATCCTCATAGAAACAGCTGACAGACAAGCACATCTTCCTTGGGAACTGCCTGCAGCAAGGGAATAGGGCAGTGCTTTGTGGAGCCACAGCCCTGCCTCCTGCTTGATGTGAGCCCAACATGAGCCAGCGGCCACTGACAGGCACTGTTTGTTCCTCCAGGTGCCTCCTTCAGCAGTGACACCACTTGAAGCATGCAGGTAAAGGAGGATAAGCTCAGTAGGGGGCAGGTGTGGAATCAGAGGTGCCAGCCAGACTGACTGTACAAGTCAGCTTGGGAGTCTAAAGAAGGTGACAGGTACCTGTGGGATTGGGAAATGCTCTGGTTGCAGGTCTGGTCCCCCATCACCATGCACTATTCTTGTGTTAAGTTATGGTACATATAGAACATTTATCAATGCAAGCCATGGAGCAAGAGCATCTCCCTTCCACAGGAATAACTCTGGCTGCAGAGAGCCCCCAGACACCCCTCACTGAGCAGCCAGACCCACTCCCTCCCCTGGAGACTGCCCAGCTTCTGGAAGCTATAGAACCTCAAGGGACACCCAGGAGCTCAGCATGTCTCCTGTGGCATTGCTTCCCATGACCCAGTGGCCCTGTGGAACAATTACATCAAGCTGCTTCTGTCCTGCATCCCAGGGGAGGGGGCAAATTTTGAGCACTGCAGGCAGCTGTGGGAGCCTGTGGGTTTGCAAATCCTCACATTTATGTAGGAATGGCAAAGTCAGTTGTACATGTTTCATGCACAGGACAGATGAGTTCCAGGGGGTGGGTGAACGACTGCCTGTTTTGGTTAGGATGGCTGCACTTGTAAGCAGGCATCTTGTTAAACAGTGAGAAATTAAGACAGTTGAACCTTTGGTAACCAAAAGCTGGAGGCAAAGCAGAAATTTCTAGCAGTCCTTTTTCAAGCAAGGTCAGAACATGAGACAGATCTGTCCAAACACTAGGGCCAAGTTTTATGGGGCAAGTAAAATAGTTTGTATTATTTCAAAATTCAAAATGAGGATTGCAGATTACTCTTCCACTGTTTATAAGCCCAGGTAAATTCCAGGAGTGTTAGTAGGTGGACCAGGTCCAAACTTAAAAGTGTTTTAGGATTTCCTCAGTTTGTGTGTGCCTGGGTGATGTTTAATAATCTGTCTTCAAGTTTTAAATAGCACTCTTTTTTATTTTCCTTTTTAACTGGATGTGTTTCTGCCAGGGCACATGTGTTTCTCCTGCATTGTAGCCATTACCTTTTGCAGATTTCCATCCCACAGATATTTTTGAAGCCAGCCTAACTTACATCACTGACATGAGGCTCCTTGCCAACCCACTTGCTGTTGCCATTTTCTTTTACAGTTTGGCTGTGGAAGGTTGATGGATTAACACAGCCATCTCCAGAAACAGAAGAACCAGTGTCAATCACTCCTGTGTCTGAAGGGGGTCCTTGGCTGTCCCACATGGGGAGGAAGCAGGGCAGGAGTCCCATCTTCACCTTACCTTTCGTGAAACATCTGTCTGTTTATATGCTCATCTGGATGGGGAAAAATTACAAGGGGATTCAACTACTCATCTGCTTGTTAGGATGCTGAAGGGATTTGAATCCACCTTCTCTGAGGATATGGGTCTCATTCCCCCGCCCAAGCTGCAGGGCAAGGGTCTGAATGTCAGGTGGGAGTGCTTCTGCATACTCTGTGCTTAAAAGGGAGCAACCCCAGTCCAGGTACCCCTCAGAGCTGGGACTGTGCTAGGCTCTTTTCCAGAAGGGAAGCCTGAAGGCACTCCCATAATACTTAAGCACTGGTTTTGTTGAAACCAGTTAAAACCACGAGCTTGAACAAGGTATTTTCTGCAACAAGAGAAAGCATGAGGTGAGACATTGGGCATAAACTCTCCCTCATTCCCCGTGCATCCTGGCAACTACAACTCTTCTCCACTTCTCATGGCTTCCTGCCCTGCAACAAGCTCATAGCTCCTTGGGGGCCTCTGGCAAAAAAAAAAAAAATCTTTCCATCGATTCTCCCTGCATATATTCTCCCTCCAGTTGGTGCACCACAGCAATACTTGGCCATCTTCTGTGCCACCTGTCTCTGGGGGCACAGGTCCTGCTTCCCTCCCCACTGCTCAGCCACAGCTTTTGTAACAGAAGGCACAGCACTGACACAGATGCATGTGGGTTGCTCTCCACCACTGCTCCTGGGTGTGTGTGGGCTAACTTGGTGACAACCCTGCAGGACAGCCATCTCAGGGGTCAGCCATGCCACACCTCCAGCAAACCAAGAGATCAGAGATTTGGGCCCTCCTCAGCATCACTAGTCTGTACAACCTTTACACAGATGCCTTTCAGAGGTCACTGGGCTGACCCAGCATTCCCCTTCTAAGGGTCCCTTGTGTCAGACTGGGTACAATCACCCCATTTTCCTTAAGCATAAGTGTTATTGAAAGAAATACACCAATGGCACTTTATGCACTGCCCCTTCATTTAGACTGCCAGGGGAGTGCTCCAGTGCTGGAGACTACAGCAACCAGTGGAGAGAGGCTGTTGAGAAAGGCATGGGAAAAAGGGAGATAAAACCAAAAAATAAAAGTCAGATTTGCTGCTGCATATAAAAGAACACCACAAAAATGTGATAACAGAGCAGTTGCCCAGCAAGGTTTTCCCATGTCTAAGGCATATGGAAACTCTGTTGCTTCATCAGCACATGAAGTTCTGACCCAGCTGTGGTGCTGCGACCCAGGCAAAGCCCTTCTGACTTATGAGGGAACCTCCCACCAAGGGGCTAAGCAGTGCTGCCACTTGGCACCAGGCTGTTGCACTTCATTCATCCAGCAAGACAGATGCACCAAGGTTTTCTGCTGTGGTGTCTTTTGAATAAAACCATATTGCTAAGAAGAACTGTTGATTCACACCATTTGAAAATATAAAACAATATAAAATTTTCTTCTATATGAAAAAACGTATCTTTTCAGAGAGGTAAATCCTGCTCTCCTGTCCTCCAGTGCCAGAATGAATCTGGCGTCTCACCACTAAAGCCATGAGCAGCAGCAAGAATAGAGGAATATTTAGAGAGAGTTCTGTCTTTCCATGCTGGCTCATTGGAAATGTTAGGTCAAAACCCACATATTTAATCTTGAACTCATAAAAAAGTCACTGTATCAAAAACTAAATTGTTCTTGTAAATAGATACATTCTGATCTGCAGTGTTCCCAGTTGCAGGACTATATTTTTAATGTATGCCTTCACAACTTGAATTTTAACATCTTTTTCATTGAGGGTTGGAATTATCCTTTCAAGCCTTACAGCTAAAGCACAAACTTCTCACAGTGCTGTGGTGTGCTCTAACTGCTGCTAGGGACTCTGCTGTGGTTTTATCACTAAGGGAGACAGGTTTAATTTTCTGAGCTGCCAGTCCTCAGCGGAACTCAGAAGCTCTGACATGCACCTCTTCAGGGCCAGAGTTACAAGTCAGTGGTGCAACCTGTAAATGGGCCTCACAAGAATTTAAAGTATCTCCCTCCTACTCCTTGCAAGAGACAGGCAGGAACAGGCATAACCTGAAATACTTTGGATACTTCCAACTTCAATTAGTAAGAATTCCCTACTCCGGAACAAAAGCAATGGCTGAGGTGGGAAGGGCCAGATTGACATGTTCAGGAAGATTGTGTCTTCAAAAGCTGCTCAGAAAAACATGCAGTTCTGTTCCCACAGCCAGATGTTTCTGCTCTGATTTGTTTGACCAGCCCCCAGCTAACACATTTCATGGGAATTGACCGCCAGTACATCTCAATGAGCTCTTTAAGAGGCTCGGAGCAGCAAGTGACCCTTGATTATTAGAGACAGGCAACTTGTTTCTGTAAAGTCTTTCCTTGGAAAATCAGAACATACTTGCTCTGATTTCTTCATGTTTTCACTCTATGTGTAAACTTAACTGATTTATACTAGGAACATCTAGTAGCTCTACTGCAATTGTCACTTATTTCTCCCAGCTCTAATGCATGAAGACCCAATCTCTTGATTCACTACACCACATTGCTACATGAGGTGTGTCTGTCTCCTGGAAAACACATGGTGAGACTCGAAGACTGTTTCTCCAAAAAGGGCGAGAGGATCTCTGCTTTTGTTCATGGGAAAACGTGCTTCTCTAGAGGGTGAGCCAAGAGCAGGGAACTGTTTCATTATTTCTGTGCCACTCTGAGAAGAAAATTGGAGGAAGGGAACAGAATCTAAAGACAGAACCATTTGTTCCTTCAAAGTGCATACTCCCTTAAAAACTGCTGGGCATCTCAAAGGTAACAGCACCTGTATCTTCATGATCTCCAGACTATAAAGATTAGATGCAAGTGGGGCTTTGTCTCCCCATGTTTAAATAGCTAGCTGAATCCAGAACACAGAACAAGGTTATTATGTTTCCCAGATCATAAGCTAAGAAGAGTGTTCTTATGTGAAAACACATGCTACTGTATATAACACCCAGTGAAAATCTTCCTAAATGCACTCAACACAAAGAGCCTGTGCTCTCCTTGACATAAGGGGAGTGTCTAATGATGCTAAAAGACAAACATTACAGAATCAACAGGGAGACTGGTACTTGAAAAACATTGTGACAGAGAATCCCATGTGTGTAGGAGCTTGTTTATGAAACAAGAGCTGTAAACCACAAGCTGTGCAGAACTCGAGAACCACATCTGAAGATGTGCTACCCTTTTCCCCTCAAGAGCAGCAGAGTAGCAGGTCCTCAGCAGCAGAGAGCACGTGATCTTCAGGCACACCACAGTGCTGTGCAGCTGCCTTAAGGCCCCCTGCAGCAACTCCCAAGTTACAGTTAATTAAAGGCAGATTCTACCTACTAGGTGATCATGGGCCCCATCCAATTAATAGTTTCTAGATGTCATTAGTTAGACTTCTTTAGAAATTCTGGATCAACAGGTTATTTTTAAGATGAGAAGGAGATTAATAAGAAAAATCTCTGAAGACCAAAGTCCCTGGACTGACAAATACTCCAGCTACATCAAGAGAAACTGATCCACAAAAAATGTCTCATACTGCTTTGGATAAAGGACGGCTCACACGCTGTGCACTAGAAGCAAACAGAAATGCGTGCTGACTAACCTGACCTGTGCATACTGCACAAACTGTAACCTGATAAATTCCACTTACCTGTGTCAAACCTCAGCTACACTGCCACTGAAAATACCAGTGCATGACACTGCACTGACAGCACTGCATGTTATTGACAATTCCCCAGAATCTGTCATGAGCCCCAAGAGTGGTTTCTCCATCAGCTGTGCCCATTTTCATTTGGTAAACAGTGACGTATCCCCTGCTTTACAACTGAAGCTAAAAATAGCACCTTTAATTTCATAACTTCCTGAACTTTATCAGAAATGTGTTTTATGCAGCAAGCACCAGCACTGGGAATAAACTGGGGGTATGAATAGCTGTGAAGAACCTACACAGGATCAAAGTGAATTAGGTACCTCTTCAGGAGGGGATGATGCTTTGAGCAGATTACAAAATACCACAAACAGCAAACCAATACACCCTCTTTACAAACACATTTCCAAGAAAACAATTCAAACAATATTCATAGTTTTGGAGGGTTTTTTGTTTGGGTTTATTTTCTCATATTTTATTGAATGAAACAAAACAAAACAGACAAACAAAACAAAACAAAACAGACAAACACAAGAAATAAGATCTGTGTTCCTCACGTCTCATCTCTGAAGCAGTCCTTCAGAGTCAACAGCTAGGAGCTCCTCCAAGTACAAAGGCCAAGAGAGACCACAGTGCCACAACACCAGAGATTCTAAAGGACAAGAATAATAAAATGCTGTTAGGCCACTTATATTTATGGCTTAATTTTGTTCTTATTAAGCCCTGAGATTCTCTTCCAAACCATGTCAAACCAGAAATTCACCCTTCATGAGCACTGTTGTCACCACCTCACAAGATGGGTGAACTTTCAATCTGCAATTCTATCCCACTACCAAGCTTTCACTTGGCTGTAAGAAAAAAAAAAAAAAAATCATCCCACACCTGGGAGACTCTGCCTCCCTCTCATCAAGATTATTAGAGCAGGCCTACAGCTCATTAAGATTATCATCTGTCTGCTATGACAGCACATATGTAGGTTTGCGCTATCCATGAGGTAACATTCCCAGGTTAACCACGATCAAGGGTTAAAGTCCAGCTGTCCAGGGCTGAAAGCTCAGCCCAGCAGTCGGCAAACAAACCTGCTTCTGAGTCCCCTATTGCCCCGAGGGGCTGGCAGGAGGGCACTGCAAACTGGTGGCAGGATGCTGCTGTGCCAGGGCCTCGGAGCTGAAAGGAATGCTTCCCCCATCCCCATTCCCGTGCTTCCACAACTCACTGCAGCAGGCAGTTCACGCTCGGCGAGTGCCTCCAGTGGTGATAGACGGAGACCTGCAGGTGAGGGTGGTGCCTGTAATCCCGCAGAACGAGCCTGACGCTGCAATGAAAGCACGGCTTGAGCCTCGGCCCGCAGGCTGCTTACAGCATCCCACAGCTCCGGGCAGGAATTTCTACCCAAGAGCTGTCGCAGCAGAGAGAGCATGGGACGAAGGCCTGCATCAGCAGAACAAAGAATTGAAAATTAAGATTTCCTGGTCACTTACTTCTTGTATTTATTGGAGAGCAGAATGAACTGGTTCTTTGAAAGCCGTCTGACATCAAAGTGACAATGAGCTTTAAACTCTTGGTAAATCTGCGTCTCATTCAGCCCTGGCCAGCCTCGGACATGAACAACCAAGGCAGGGGGATGATGGCAGGGAGCATCTTCCCCAGAAAAATTCTGGAAAATATTGAGACACATCTGAATTTGGAAATACTACAGAAGCACTACTAACATAATCAGAAAATATGCAAAACACGACAAATAAATGGCAGGTTGCATAATACAGCTGTTGGTGTAAAACTATTTCTCTTTTTCTCCAAGATTCATCCAAATATTAGTCATAAAAACAGTCAGAATTACATTGGAGAAATCACCTGAGAAACAGCAATGTAAACTGCCTAGTGCCATCTTACAGAGTAACAGTATGAATACATTTCATAAAGCAGAAATTCAACTCATTTGCCATTTTAAAAGGTCCATTGTGTCACTTGTATGATGACAATTTCTGCCAAGGTGGGCCCTGGCACTGGTGGATTCCTCTCCTCTAATGAAGCCATCAAGTAGGCTACTGACCTATGCACCCCACAAACAGGTCACAGACCTGCAATTCATACGCACAATGCTTGAAACACCACCTCGGATGAAATTCACTTTGTTCACATGCTCAGCTAACATGGCGAGATACTGCGAGAAACTAGGATCAGCCTCCACTGCATCACTAAATCAGAAAACAAAAGAGGACAAAGTTTTGTATCTCCAATGCTGCACTGCTACACAGTGTCAAGCTCTTCAACTAGTGACAAAACAGATATTTCAGATCTTAGTATCTTCTACAGAAGTCAAAAAGCTGCAAGAAAAGGAAAGGGAACTTAACTGAAGGCACTGATTCACACAGACTTCAAAAATGGAAACTAATGGAAAATTATCTGACCCTTACCCAAGTGAACTGAACTTGAGAGAGCTTGTTCAAGAATAAAGAAGTCACAATGTCATTTCCCAACCTCTGAGCCATCATATGGTCCCTGATTTCATTTTTAAAATGTCAGCTTTGACATAAAACTACTACTACTATAAAATAAAAATCTAATTAGAACATGACATTTCCAATAATGCTTTCTTTTGTCCAAAAGGAAGGCCAGTCTGTGAAACAAAAAGTCAGCCAGAGCAAATGGAAGACTGTTTTCCATAGGATCCATTCATGTAATGCAATTTTCAGTCAACACTTAAACATTACTTACTCTGTGGATCTGCACAGTAGCAAATGACCTGACATCAGAAGAACTGTAAGAAGGAATAATGAGGTGGCATTAGAACAAAGCTAAAGAAACACAGCTAAATACATAGAAAGCAAAAATGCACTGAAGTGCAGCTAAGTTACTAAGAGCAACAGACTGTATATAAACAAATATTTCTTAGCATCAAACAGATCTACAGAGAAGGAAAGGATTGCCAAGTCCCAACACAAACTCTGAAGGAGCTTTTAAGCAGCATTTTACCTGAACCACAGAGAAATGCATCATAGCCTGCCTCATGGGGAGATTTCTTCTCAGCTGTAAGTGTCCAACAAAATCAAGAAGTAGTAAACACATTTAGCATGTTGTGAAAACTGCTGCACTGCAGAATCCTAATTCATAAGATCCACTGTTCTGGAGGTTCTTCTCCCCCTCCCCTCAAATTTGTTTCCTTCCTCACCCTGAAAACTTAGCACTCAGTAGAAAGTCTGTGCTTCTACCATGCATTTTAAAACAACACCAAGAAATGCAGCAGTTACATGAATGTCTGAAAAGCTTTGCAAGATGTGCATTAAAAGAATTTAACTTTTATGAAGGTCTAAACCAAACTGTGTTGTCTATGTTATTGATGGTATAGGAACCATTTCAAAACACAGGAGGCCCTGTGCTGCAGGACACTATGCTGCCAGAAGCCAGAAAACATCTGCCTCACAGCCAGTACCACACCATGGCCTGGACACAACCTCCTGCACATGCACCACTAACCCTGCACACCAGCCACTGAGCTCCTGTGTTTGCCATTAGCTCCCTCTACTTTCCCTTCTAAGACAGCTGTTTCCCACCTCCCCTTGCCCCTTTCAAGGGCTGCTGACTCTTCACAGCCCAAGTCAGGTTCAGTTTAGCCCAACACAGTGTAAATGCTGTCTGTGCCAGCAGCATGATGCAAAACTGCCCTGCATTACCCTCAGCAGCTACCAGGGACATGCAGAATGGACATCCTGGGAGCCCATGCTTTGGGTCCAGACAAAAATGTGCATCAGCAGCTCTGGGCAAATTCAGCAGACCCACTGGCATTCACTCATGCTTTGCATGAGGTCATCCACAGAGTAAAACAAACCTCTTTCGATCTACCTGACTTCGAACATTCGCTTAAGAACATACCATATCTTGAGCAGCCACTTGCAAGAGCTATAACAGGGCACGGTGGACCTTTGCGATTTAGGATGCTGCTGAAGACAAGCAGATGTCTAAGATTTTTGTCTTTCCTCACTACATTAGAGAAAAGTTACTGTTCTCTAGTGACCTGTAACTTCATTTCAGAAAAAGCTACTGGAGACTTTAAAAGGAACTTTGGTAGGCCTCTAAAAGGCCAAAATACTTACTTGAGCAATATCTATCAGTTTTCTTCCTGAAAACTAACTCCTAAATACTTTCTTAGTCTCTTCCCTCACTCAAAATTTGTAAGCAGCAAATCTGTTATAGTTGCATATAAAAAAAAAAAGTGAGCAGAACTAACACTGCAGGGAAAGAGGTTCTAGATAGCTCTATCTGAATGGGGAGCCCTAGAGGATAAACAGATAACCCTGGAATGACTGAAATAAAAGAAAGAACAAACAAACAGAATCTACAGTCTGAAATTGTGAAGAAACAAAGAAAGAAAACCTCAGAATCCCAGTACTGTTTTTAAAAAATACTAATTTTGCACCTCCTTCTCAGGAGTAGAGGATAACAAGAAACAGGCAAAATTTTCCTTTCCTGACTAAAACTGACATGGAAAAAAACAATTCACAATAGAAGTGTGAAATAAGAGAAGTCTCCTACCACACCATGACTAAGCTCATGAGATACAACATCTACTCGTGCCCCATTTGAACACTGTATTTAGTCACTGCTTTGGACTCAGGGCAGGCCTGTCTTAGGACAGGCATTTGAAATTAGGACGTATTTTCACCAAGAAGTGAATCTTGCTCGTTTCAGAACATGAAATAAGCAACATAATTCTTAAGCTACATGTATGGCTGTCTGCAAACTGAATTTGTGACCAATGAAATAGCAGTGATTCAATATGAAAAGTGACTCAGAACAAATAATTTACTACACAATTACTTTATAAGAAAGATGGGCAAATCCTTTGCTCTTAAATTTAGAAAGACAAGAATACAACTGCAAAACATTTGGGAGAAGGGAAAGTACAAACATGGGAAATGACCAATTACAAAATATTTTTACAAAGAAGACACAGAGATTGCTGAAGGCTTTATTGCCCACCACTTACCTGCACAAAACTGCATACACCTCCAAAAGACTAGATACTCGAGGAAACAGACATTTCTACAAAAGAAGAATGTATTAGAAAACCAACTAGGACAGACTTTATGGGTGAGTTCAATTACTTGCATGGCAAATTTGTTAAAAGAGATCTAAAATTAGAATATCCCAGGGCAACATTGAGAACTGGTTGCATTTTCTGTAACCACAGGGCACTGAGCCTCAAACAAAAAGACCTGTGCATCTCACCTTCTGCATAGATTTTGTTACAGTCTTGGTGTCTATGATGACAGGAAACAGGCTGTGAATGTTCCTTTTAAACTCCTCATAGCTCTCTGAAAGCAAAGCACATGCAGAGAAAAGCATCAGGAAACTGGAGAAAAGCCAATGGTATCGCAAAGTAACAGGAAAGAGAAGTGGTGGCAGGCAATGATGCCCTCTCCACCAATTAGAGCTCAGAAGAGGCAACCAGCCCTGCTGCTTGCTAAGCCCTGTAGCTACCTGGGGTGGCAAATGGTCATTGCACCTCCTGTTCCACCCCCAGTGCAAAGGCAGCAGCCCAGGACAGCAGTTATGCACAGCAGTACCTGGAAGGGGCCTGTAGAACTTGTCGTGAAGATGCATCAGGTCCATAAACATGTTGTGTCCCACCAGGGGCTATGGGAAGAATAAAACATAGCAGTCCATTGGAGCATATTCCTGGAGAGAGCTCAGAGATAAACAACAAAGGCACACTCAACAGCTGTAACCCTTTCCTCCAGCAGACAGCATCTACACATGCTTGCACAGGAGTCACTCAGGCTGCAAGGCTCACAGAAGGACTACTGTCTGCAGGAAATCAGGCTTGTGGACTCTCTGAGAGGCTATTGTCTCAGCAGTATTCTATTTTCAGTGGACCTAAAGAGCTAGGTGGATTCTCAATTCAGCTGAACAATGTTCTCGCCACCATATTTACATGCTCACTCACAAGGGCAGGAACAGTCTTTACTGCACATCACCCATAAGCCTTCTAAAGCTGAAATCCATTTGATAAGCTGCATACAGAACAAAAGAACTTCCACACAAAGTCAGACCAATGGTCCAATAAACTGGTCTGTCACATGCTGAAAAGCACAGCTTGCCCAAGAGGCAGGAATCGGCTCAGCTTTCTTAGATGGTGACTCAAACTGTAACACCAGAATTTTCAATATTGCATTTAACACAACAAATTAAAAAAGAGAGTAGGGATAAGGCATTTTACCTTCTTGGCTTTAACAAGTATCTGGAACAGGTTGGTAAAGCCCCGGGCGGCCAGGAGAATAAGCTTCTTCTGACAGTGGTCATAAGAAGAGTTCTCCAGAAGCTGACGATGCTCTGGACTCACTTTTTTCACCATTAGCTGAAAAGAACAGTGAGTAGGTATTTCAGCTTCCCATGTTAGTTGTATGTACATTACTTACTGGGGTTCAGTAATGCTAAGGTCAAATTCAGCTTCAAGGCATTAAAGGAGAGAAAAATCGCATCCCCTGGGACCTTGGGACTGTCTCACTTTATATGGAGATCAGACCTGCTCAAAGTGAGTCTTATTAGTGCTTCTCTACTTAAGAGTGTGATTCCTACCACAGGGTTTTTCTGAGCACAAAAGAACATCATTCAATTTAACTTGAGACCAAAATGTTGAGTTCATGGCACCAAAACCATGGAAACAAACAGCAATCATACAAACTGAGTCCCCCAAAGGCAATGCTTCAGGTGAGAAAGCTGGCTAAATCTGACACTCTGGACATCGGTTATCAGACTGAAATAGGAGTAATGCAAAAAAACATTTCTGTAAGCTAATTCTAAGCAACTGACTGATATCGTAGTCATAACCATGGTTTGAGAAGTCCACAGGCATAGGTTTAATACATAAAACATTGCACCAAATGTAAAATACCAGTAGCTGATAGCAAAACAGCAAATCACAGAGAATAAAAGTCTTCAAAACAACTACATGGCCTAAGTCAGCACAGGATAACCACAGAAAAAGCTAAAACTGTACATTCTTGTGGAGGTATTGAAGGAGAGACCTCATAAAGTCTGAAGACACAGAAAGGGCGCCTCCAAAAGTGCTCCAAGGACAAGTACTTCCATTTAAAGGGATTTTGTGGCTACAGGACAAACAGAAACCAGAGTTGCTCCCAAGAAAATGTATCCCTTTTCTTGGGATCCCACAATCAATATTTCCTTTGCCATTGTCTTCTCCTCCTCCTAGACTCTCTCATTAAAAGCACAAGAAAAATTTCATAGTCCCTGCAAGAATAACAGTCCTATCTGTCTAGGTAGAAATCCTCTTTTCAAAAGGTCCACATTTCCATCTCACCTTCTTGTCTCCAAGAGGCTTTGTCCAAACATTTTGGAGAGCCTGCCTCAGAACCAGCTGAACTTCAAGCATATGATAGCCTATGACCAAAAAAAAAAACAAACAAACAAACAAAAAAAAAAACTTCAGAGGTGCAGACAAGCCTACTAAGGAAAACACGTTTTTCTAGACAGCCACACTGACACTATGTTTCTACCCCAGCGTATAAAAATATTCCTGGTATATTACCATACACAATACATAAACAAAACAAACAA
The DNA here is from genome assembly GCA_013400915.1 of Pardalotus punctatus. Taxonomy (NCBI): domain Eukaryota; kingdom Metazoa; phylum Chordata; class Aves; order Passeriformes; family Pardalotidae; genus Pardalotus; species Pardalotus punctatus. The sequence continues at coordinate 352,458 of VZTX01027356.1, forward strand.
ACAACTCACACACACACAAAAAGAACCCCCAAAAAAACCAAAACAAAGTATAAACTCCACCCCAAATGTTTTAGGCTGGGCTGCTGCTTGTGGCTCAGGGAAAGCGTAGAGCTCTCTCACTGCTGCTGTCCTGCCCTGCCTGGCTTTGGCCCGATCTGCTGTCGTGGGGGTTCGGTGCCCACACGAATCAGCGATGGTGTTTTAGGTAACTGAGGTTCCGTGCCTCAGTTTCCCTGTCTGATCCGAAGGCCGTTAGCATCAAGCAGTTTCTAGGCAGAGGCGAAGATAAGGAGGAAAGAGTGGACTCTATGTAGCTGCATTCCAAGATTTATTACTCTGCCCCAGAGGAGCAGAGAGATTTTATCTTGAAGGGAAGCTGGACAAAGAGACCCTTCGCTGCTCTCTGGTTGTTGCTTTTAAGGGGTTACAACTTAGGGGATGGTACAATATAATTATCCAATCAGGAACTGATGACACATGACATGAAACCAATAGGAAAATCTCAGGTGAGGGACAAAATCAAACTGGCTAATAACAGTACAGCTGGAGGGAATTTCCAACCACGAAGGCCTGCCACAGGGCCTGAGGTAGTGTGATGGACAGGCAAGGAGTAGATGTAGCTACGCTGCAGACCCTTCTTTGGATCCAACCTCAGGGAGAGAATCCTGTGAGGGGAAAGCAACCCATCCAGAGCTATTTACCCTGAACATGGGCTGCACCATAGCAACACCCAAAAGTCACAGTGAAAATTTCAGGCAAATGAGCCTTTGTAAGGACATGGAGGAAAGGAAAAGACTAACTGACAAGAAGAGGGAGGAAGACTACTACTCTGAAAAAGACACTTTGTGGTTTTGGACAGTTTCAAAGCAACAGCTCCAGAAGCCAACCACACAAAGTACCAATGCATTTTCCCCCACAGCTGAAAAGGAACTAACCCAGTCCTCTCCTGAATAGCATTAGAAGAGACAACTTAATTTGTCATCTTGTTTACTTGTCTTTCTTATCACAGGTGCCCACCATTGCCAACTATTGAAATATCAGTATCAAATCTAGCTGACAAAGCAGATAAAAAACAAAGCACAGTCCCCACCCTTCATGTTGCACTTTCTGCAAAAACACCAACAGATGAAGCCTTGAATACTCTCTGTCCTTCCTAACCTTTTCTGTATTTTATTCCCTGACCTAGGCTCTGTGAGTAAACCTACAAATTATTCCCTGCAAAAATTCCCTGGCCTTCAAGTCACCACAGAAGTTCCTCAGCTCTGCTATAGTGCTCTCAAAACCTAACACAGGTGGTAAGCAGTCTGTTTATCCCACTGGCATATATATGTCCACTGGGGCTCCCTGTTGATACACATGAGAGGGATCAAACTCTGAAAGGTGGGAAAATAAACAAAAAAACAGATCACCCAGGATTTAAAAGATTATCCTGATTCAGAGCAACTACAAATTCTCCAGTTGCCGCTCAGAAGAAGAACAGAATGGAAGAAAATTGCCACAAAAAATTCTCAAAGCATCCAGACATGCACTTCTGCTTCAGAAAGATGTACCACCCCAACAGTGCAGAAAAGCAGAGCCCAGAGATGAACTCCTGATAGGAACTGAGGTGTAAACTGGGGTAAAGAGTTGTAAAGACAGGATGGTCACTGGTGCTTTCCCTCTCAACAGAGCAATTTAACACAAGAAAGGACAGTAGCAGCCCCAGAGGTTCACAAGAAATTATGAAGCCACGCGGAGCCCACAAGTGCCTAAGGGAGGCACCCTGTTTCATACCACTCAGATCCTCCAGAATCATAGTCTCTTCTTCTGCTGCTGCAGTTATCCAAGAGGTCACTTCATCAATAGCTTTCTTCAGGACATCCCTGTCTGCATTATTAGTGCTGGATGAGGGGGAAAGAGGCAGTGTGAGAAATGCTCTTTACAGTTGAAGCCTTGCTGTAGGAATGCAAAAACTTCATTTCATAACATGCACCCAATTTTCCACATTGTATCCAGTGATCTCAATCTTCCTTCAGAGACCACAGCATGCTTGGAACTGCTGGCAGCAAGGTGTTCAGACCAACAAGGTTCAGTATTTCTACAAAACATGATTTGAATGAAGCTGAGCCATGAACACAGTACTGAGGAGACACTCTCTGAACAATGCTCACCTGAAGACTTTCCAGCTATCCGCTAAGAGATGCTGCCTAAGGGTCTTCTCCTGTACCTCATTCATGTATGGGATTCCATCTTTGAGGAACTGAGGGGAGAAAAAATGCCAGGCTGGTTACATTCCCCTGGATTTTCATACAACACATTAGAGAATTATCAGGTTAGTCAGGACAAACAGACTGGAGACAATCCAAGAGGTATGGAAGAAAGAAAAGGATATTGGTCAACTGCAATCAATTTTTTTGCTCTGCTTTTACCTTTCCTTTAGTAAGATACCAGATGCTTCCTGCCCAAAATTGCAAAACAGTATTGTTATGGGGTGCCACAGTCTGAATTTTATGGACAATGTGGCAATATATAAGATGTAGGTAAACTGATACTTCTGCACCTTCATGGACAGTAAAGACACCCACCAGGGTCTGTTTAGTAAATCCTCAGCTCACCAGAGATAGGTTTTGGGTTTTTTTTTTTACGGCAGGAAAATCTGTCTGAGGCTGACAAAGATGTGGTTATTGCCTTTACATTAGTTCAGAAAAAACAGCACTCACTACTCCTGTTGATAACGAACTGCATAATGCATTCATACTTTAGCACAATGCTATTTACCCCAGAAACATAACATTTAGGGATACTAATCCTGGTTTCTTCTGCAATTGCACAGATTTTCTCTGTTCTGCCTTTCTGGCAGAGGGATTACATACCTTGTTATAGTCAAAGCCATAATGAGACAGGAACTGAATACTAGATGCAGAGAGGGTGAATTCGACATCCCTTACTCCCAGTGTTGAGGGAAAGAGAAAAAAGTTGTATGAATGCACCACATACCTAAAATGAAAAAAAGAAAAAAAAAAACCAAAAAAACTCTAGAATATAATTTTAAGAAATAACTCTGCGCAAAGGGGATTATGTATAAAATCTCTACTGCACTGTCCTCATTACAAGAGAAAACTGCTTTTTTACTTACTCATTTGAATTTTCTTTTGAGAATATTGCCAGCCCTGCAAAGAAAGAAACCTCTGTTGAGATGGCAGTGTTTAGCTGGATGTCTACAGAGAGTGTGAAAATTAGGTAAGGGATGTGGGGAACCCCTCAAGAAGTACATGCTTGCTGTTCACTAACGTCACAGTGCCAATCTTAGCAGTGACTGCCAAGGCACTCCCTGGCTCCCTGAGAGCTGAATGGGACAAGCTTTTACTGCTATGTGGGAAAAGGAGTAAAATCTGAATTAAATAACAAATAGACTGAACAATGGGCAAGAGGTGAGTTGGTGATGAGTCACTGACTATGCGTACACAGATGAGTCCCTGGGTCCAACTACACTACAAAAATGTTTGGAATGAGCTGGGCACCACAGAGGACTGAAACATGGGTTTTACTTGCCAGGTTCTTTTTTCTTCTGTTAATCCCTACAAGGCACATTAAGATCTTACATACCCTAAGACTTTGAACAATATTTCAAACTGTTTTTGAGCTCGCTTCTGGACTCCTTACTGGTTCTTAACTGCCAATAGCCTTCCTCCACAGGCCCTTTCTTGTGGTGATTTTTTAATTTTAGGAATATCAGAAATAGCAGCCTTCATTAGTCCCCTCACCCATCAGACACTGTATCAAATGACACAGCTCTAAACAGGAGCTGCCATCATACACTTCTTGCTTGCACCCTCTGATTTAAAAGCCTTGTATTTTTAACTGCAACCTTTAAATATGGTCAACTTTAGACTATAAAAAAGCTGACAGTGTTAAACATCAGAGGGGGAAAAGCAGCAAACATCTCTGGAATGAGTGAATTAAGGCCAGAGCCACCTGCAGGACCCACCTGTGAGCAAAAGACCAGTTACCTATAAGACCTCGGGAGATCCCTTTCTGTGTCAGAGCAGCACTTACCAAGCTGAACGAGAGTGAAGTGCTGAACACTCCGCCTGGCCTTCAGGTACCGCTCTGCAGGGGAGTCAAACAGGCTAGGAACAAAACCAGAATTGGGAGAGCACACATGAAGGTTTGCTATGCAGTTGTTCTCACAGGGTTAGAGCAGCAAGTCTCCCTCACATTTCAAGTCCAATAGCTTTACCTGGGCTCATTGTTTGGTAGGGAAATTGAATGCAAGCCAGTAAACTCCATATCAAGGGCTGTTGAAACGGAAAGAACACAAGAAAATCTGAAATTTGAGGCATGTGCTTCACCAGCACGAGGACGAGGCTCTCTCAAACACTTCTCTTCACTGTAACCTTTGTCAAACCACCGGCAGCAGGCTCAAGAGAAAAGGCTGTGGAGCTCACACCTCCAGCTGCCTCATCCCTGCGGCAAGACGAGGCAGGTACCTCCCCCAGCCCCCTCAGGACGGGCCTGCCTCACCCTGTGCAGCGTTGGTGCCCCCACCCCGAACCCCGTAACAGCCCAAAGCCCTAGCCCGCCGAGCTGAGGCCAGCACCGCAGCCAGGGCTCCCTTTCCAGCCTCTGCTGCCTGTTTGAATCCCGCGCCTCAGCGCTCGCTGTTGTGGGCGCAGCAGCGCCATTATCGGCTGCAATACCCCTCAGTGCCCAAGTCCCTGCGTCGGGCAGGGTCAGCCGCCCCCTGCGCGGCCGGGCGGGGGCCGAGGGCAACACTGGGGCCGGACGAGACGCCACAGCGCTCACCCACGAAAGCGGCGCGGAGAAGGCGGCGCCTGAGGCGCGGCAGGCGCCGGGCAAAGCCCTCGGCGTCCACCTCCATCGCCGCCCTCCCGTGGCGTGGCGTGGCGTGGCGTGGCCCGGCCCGGCGCGCCTGCGTGCCGGTACCGCCCCGCGGGGCGGGCCCGATCCGCAGCAAGTGATAGGAAAGGCAGCGCTACGGCAGCTTAGAGCATGACCCGAGCGGCGGAAACAAAGGACAGGGAGGTTTAGGCTCGAAACGGGAGAAGCTGGGGAGCCACCCCGCGCAGCCCGCGCTCACAGGGAGCGCAGGGGCAGCTCCTGCCACGTTTCCGCCGGAAATACAGATTGCACAGAGGCCATCACTATCTGAGAGTTGTTATTATGAAGCAAATACTAGGTAAAAATCCAGTAAAACACTGGGGGTTTTTTCATTATGTCAATTGAACGCTGAGGATTTAGTAGAGATGCCAGAACCGGGCCGGGCTCACCCCGCACGCTGGTGAACCCCGGCGCACACCTGTGGCCTTCACTTCTCTTGCCCCAGCGCCTGCAAAGAGGAGGCAGCAGGTACAGCACGGGGATACAGTACAGGAGTTGCACTGACCAGGCTGGCCTCCTTGAACTTGCTTGTCAGAAAGGTTCAAACACACTTAGTGTGGAGATTTCAGAGCCTGGTCATACTGGGGAGCTCTGCCGATCCATCAGGCAGAGACGCTGACAGCACCAGCCTGTGCCAAGCAACAGGCAGACACACAAGGAAATAATGGGTCTTCTTACTCCCTACAGCTGCCATTTGTGCAGCTTCCCTCCTAGACCTATCTATGTGGTTAAGCAGTTAGAATCTCAGGATTGGAAAAAAGCTGCAAAGAAGAGTTAGGGGAATTTAATCTTTTCACCAAGATTAGTGCATTACTTTATCACAGCTCTCAATATTCAAATAATGACTACATTTTGCTACATTAGACTGGCAGTGTACTGGGATCAAATATCAAAACATTTCCAGAGCTCAGGTTAGAACAAACAAAATCAAATATTAAAAATAAAATATATTTTTTAGATGTTGAATTATTAATAAATTCTGTCAGGATGCACTATGGTAATGTTTATTCCAGCTTTAAAGGCGTTGATAATTTTAGAATAAAGAATATGACACAGTTCTATCCATTTGAAAATGTTTTATTATAAGATGACACATTCCAACTTTTTCCAGCCCTGGACCTTCCATCTGCCAGTACACAAACCTAAAGAAGTGATCCTTGTTCTTTGGAAAGTCTTCCCAACAGTCTCCATTTTACCGGTAAATTCTTCGTGGCTCATGCAGAACGACACCACCCTCCTCCATAGCTTTCTCAAATTCCTGAATCTTGTTTAAAAAATAGACAGAAATAAATACAAAAATAAAAATCCATCAGTAGTGAAGTATCAGTGACAATATGTTACATGGAGGGGCAGAGGTTAACAGCCTCACAGAAGCATAGTGCCAGGAACTGCAGCTTGTCAAAGCTACTTTTCTGAGTGTTGCAAGGAGGGATTGTCAAGCCACATAAGAAAATTAATGGTGAAGAGAAGTAAAATTAATGTCTAAAAATGAAAAAAGGGCCAAAGGAATAAGGAGATGGGTACTTGCCGAGTCACAACGGTGTTCCCACGGGATAATGGCTTTAAAGTTCACAAAGTTGATTCCTGCTTCCAAGCAGCGCTGTGCCATTACGCGGCCAAGGTTTTTGCATGCAGCTACTCCCTTGGGACTGTATAAGTGTCTCTTTATGGCCCACTCTCGGGTAGAGGCTGATACAACAACATCCCCATCACAGCGCTCGACAAAGGCTTCTACGTAATGCTGTGTCCGCTGAAGCCGTAATCTGAGTGCAGGAAAGAAATAACATGGGATTATACTGCCTTTTCCAGAGAACACAATCAAATGTTTAAATTACTCCCTCTATGAAATAAAACTGAATGTCCTAGTATGTTGTTATGTTATGCTTTGTTATGTTATATATAGAGTTTTGCTTATTAAGACAACATAGGACTCATGTTGGGAGGAAAGGGTTAAAAGCAGTAGAACAGCAAGGAGGATTCACTCAAGTGACCTTGCAGCTGGAAATGCCAAGGCCTGGAGAATAACAGTGTGGGAAATCCCATGCATTATGTCTACTGCTGTTTATCCTGTCTGTTTTGAGAAGTCTCTGTGTAGAGGTAACACAGGTGTTTGGAGAGACTTGGAGGCACTCTCATGGATGTGCCTGAGCTCCCTGTTTTGGGAGAGAGAAGATCAAAGCTCAGAGATAATAATAAAAAGCACAGGGGAGATGACAGCATGATGGTAAACCTAAACACCTTTAATAACAGCAAGTGCCAACAGAATGCCCACTGCCTGCTAGCACAGACTAAGCCTAACAGTGCCTGTGTTCCTGCTTTTGTGTCTCTGCCTGGCTGTTGCTTTGGGATCCTCCAGTTAGCAAGGTAATGAAATAAATGTACTGTTTGCATTTCAGCTGTAGTTTTGTGGTTGTCCCAGCTGCCTGCCTGTATCAACTCACACAACTCCTGTTACTAGCTCAGAAGAGCAAAATCCCAAGAACAACTTTTCACCGGTCACTCAGGGCCACAGTCCTACAGTGCCTCAAAACTCGCCCCAGACCAAGCACTGAACACTTGCACAGTGTGGAACAGGTATATAAGATATGGGGAACTGCTCCAGCAGAAATGGAACTTTAGGGTCACTATGCAGTCCCTTAAACACTTGTGCTGACACAGCAAGCAACAACTTGTTGAGAACAGCAAGTGGTCAAAAAACACCTTATGAACCTCAACACATAACAATGAAGTATTTATTAGGAGCAACTATTTCTTGTTGCACCGAAAAAGTATCAGCTTTCCGGGTAGAAACAAACTGGATGTGGTTCTCCCCTCAAGAACAAAATTAAAATTTTGAAATGGCAGCTTAAAGTGAACTTATTTTCCAGAGGAAAACCAAATTTAAGAAACACAAAACAACTACACAAGCAAAAAACCCCTAAATCCCACTAACAACCCCAGACAATTACGGTGTCTCAAACAAAACCATGAAGCATGGTAAGCACAGGACTAAGAGAATCCTGAGTTACAAAGCAGTTGCTTAAGACACATTACAGTTGCCTTAACAGTAGACAGAAAAATCATACTGCATATGCTGACTTTCACGTGCTGCTAGTCTTGTGTTCTCTAAAACACAGAAGACACCTGCTGATTAGGAAATACTAACATAATAATGTGGGTTTCTGGGGTTTGTTTTGTTTTGTTTCGGTTTTTTTTTTTTGGAGTCTTCATTTCTGCTAGTGACTTCCTGACTCACCTGTGCCAGAACTCACGCTTTGGCCATGTTGTCTTCCAGCCACGCTCCTTCCTAGCCAGGGCCATCTGCTCCAAGTTCCGAGGATTTCTGTTAGTGAAGTTTGGGGCAACGACCTCATTTTCACTTGTGTCCACTTCGGTCTCAGTTTTGAGACTGGCTGTAGTTGATGCAAAACGAAAACCTTGAGGAGAGAGTAGATAAAAAAACCCCGAAGATTAAAAGAGCATGTACTGCAGACAGTAGAATGAATAAAATACAGAATAAGGCAGCTTGTAGAAATCAGCATGGCAAAATTAGCTTGTTTTTTTCTTTTAAACATTTAACAGATGGATGACATGACCTAAACCTGTTTCTCCAATGCATGAGGTGAACTGCCAGTATATTAACGCCATTTCTAAACTCGTATATAAAATATAAACTCATGCGTGACTAGGAGATCCCTAGGACCAACGCCTTAGAAAACACTGAAAGCTAAGTACACAAGGAACCAAAGACAGCGCTACCAAACAATAATGTATAAACCCTTCATCTTTAGCACAGCAGCCCCGCCAGGACACCCGGGCGCGGGACCGCCCCGGGGAGCACGGGGGAGGCGGAGCCACGGACGGGGAAGGCCGGCACGGCGAGCCCTGGGCTTACCCGCTGCACGGAGCCCGCCGGCCAGCAGCAGGCGGCTGCTCAGCGCCATGGGGAGCCGGGCCCGCCACAGCCCCGGGCCGCCGCCACTCCTCTCCCTCCGCTCAGGGACAGCCGGGCGCCGCCATGCGCGAGGGGCGGTGCTTCCCGCGGAAGCGGTCGCGGGAATTCCGTCCGCCGCCGGCGGGGTGAGGCGGAAGCGCCGAGCGCGGGGCTGCTTCCGCCCCGCCAGCTGAGCCGGCTCCAGCGCCTGCTCCCCGGGGAAGGACGCCCGTGTGTCAGTCGCGTTTCACAAAATAGAGTAGAAAACATTTTCCCAACTCGGGGGATCATCTTTTCCCTGTGGAAAAAGGGCCTTAGGAAATGCTGGCCTCCAGAGACTGGGTCGGCGTTTCTTGGTACGGGTCTAAGGAAGAGGGAGCAAGCCGCGGTAGGGAAGGGGAATGGGTGACAGCAACAGTTTTTCCTGATTTCTGGAATCCATTTGATACGCACTCGGAGAGCGAAAAAAAAAAAAAACAAAAAACCAAAAGAAACGTATTTCAGGAACTACTGCAGCACACGGGTACAGCACAGATTCTCTGCCTTCTCCAAGCATCTTCCTCCACGGATGACCACGCAGGAGCTGTGTTTAACTGCTGTAGTCCTAAAAATGCATTTAATAACCCATCTAAAAGCAACTTGTGTTGGAAGGGAGGCTGAAGGCCTGGTGAGACCCTGGCACCACCTCACAGATGAACTCTGAACACTGCCGCAGGAGGCAGGCATAACTCTGGCTGTGGCGGTCACTCCCAGCCCCTCGAGGTACCTATTTTCAAAATACAAGAAGCCTGTTCCCACCGTGCCGTACGAAATACACCCATTCCATGCCCATACAGACCCTTGTCCATTCCACATCTCCCCACCACTCCCTAGACTCTTCCCTCGGACTCTGGCAAGTTTATTTTACAAGTATAGCCACTTAATCTGGACATCGAAAAGTGGTAGGATAATGGGAACAGTTATAGCTCAGAGACCTTCAAACAATACAATGGTGCCATCATCAAGTGCAATCACAGTCAAGACTTAAGGTAATTCTCATTAAATTTTTTGCCTAAATTATCATCAGAGCTGCTTGAATTTCAGTTTCTCTAGGAAGCAGGTCTTCAGCTTCATCTTTTGCCATCTCAGAATCTGAGATCGGTCTCGGAATTTGCAGCCTTTCCCCAGGACTTGGGGTACAATCCTGAGCAACGGGTAACGTCTTTGAGCCGCAGTTACAGACACACATGCCGAGGTCCCCCCTGTCCGAAGCAGGTTATTCCCCTGCTGGCCAGCAGCAATCATTGCCGCGGCCATTCTCGCCCCACCGACGGCGACCCCGAGCGCCTGCGCGGCAAAGCCCGCGACACCTTCTAGAAGCTCGTGGAAGCGCCCCGGCCCCGCCCCGTCTCGCGGCGGCTTTGTTCAGCCGCGCCCGCCAATCGCGGCTCGAGGCCGGGCGGTGCCGCGCTCCAGGATTGGACAGGCTCGGGGTGAGGCCCCGCCCCCGCGGGGCGGTCCCTCGTCCCACCGCCCCCTCGCGCAGGGCGGTGCATTCCCAGCGTGCCTCGCGTCGTCTCGGCCATCCCGCCGCTCCGCGCCCTGCCTTCTCCTCCCTGTGCGTGTGGCGCCGCGCCCGGGTGGGAAGATGTCGGCGATGGAGGGGCCCTTGGCCGTGTTCGGCGAACGGACCAGCGGTGACACGGTCCGCACGCAGAACGGTAACGGCGGCGCGCCCTGGCGGGGGCCGGAGGAGCGAGCGGGGGGAAGGGAGGAGCAGGAAGGAGCGAACATGGCGCGGCCATGGTCACCCCTACCATGTGCTCGCCCGCCGCAGTCCGCCGGGGAATAGCCGCTCCTCTCGACAGATTCCTTCCGTCCCGGGGCGCTGCTGCCTGCAGGGAGGGAGGGAAGGAAGGAAGGAGGGAGGCAGGCAGGCGGGCGGACGAGGAGCACACGCCATCCCGCGCCGCTTCCACGAGTCTGGAGTGGCGACCCGATCGCGCGTCCGCCGCTCTCCATCCCTTGGTAGCAGTAAACACCGGGGCAGGGCGGCTGCTGGACGGAGGTTGCTCGTCCCGTCCCGACCGCGTAGGGCGGGAGCCGCAAGGCCTGCGGGGAACCCTGCAGGGGAAGGGGCAGCTGGGGAAGATCCCTGCTGCCCAACACAGGGGAATAACCTACTCCCGAAAATGGGGACTGTCTTCGAGATGCGTGTCTGTAACTGTGGTTCTCAAACACGCTACCCATTGCTTGGGATTGTACTCCAAGTCCTGGGGGAAGGCTGCAAATTCCAAGACGGATCTCAGGTTCTGAGTAGACAGAAGACAAAGGGAGAAGCCGAAGACATGCTTCTTGATGAAACTGGGATTTATTCACGCAGCTCTGATGATACTTTAGGCAGCTCACTTATAATTAGCTTTACCTTCATTTACGAGTGAGATTGCACATGACAATGGCACCTTTGGTACAACGTTATTTCTTCTAGAAAGCTGCCATTACTCCTCCTAAGCAAAATAAATTGTTCTGCTGTTTGAAGGTCTCTGAGTTATAACTATTCCCATTATACTACCACTTTTTCAATTTCTAGATTAAGTGGCTATGCTTGTGGGATAGAGAAAAACTTGCCATGGTCTGAAGGAAAAGGTTGGTTGTATCTTTTTCCTATATGAAGATGGCAGAACAACCTTTAAATAAGCCAGTATTTTAGAGGCTTTAGTAGTGACTCAAAGGACACTTTTTGGTAACTTAGTTGTAGAAGTAAGTGCTTTGTTTCAGTCACAGTCTTAATGTGGACCAGAAGATGTTTTAGTGGTTGATACACGGTGATGCTGTTGTTGTCTGTCTGCCCAGAACTGAGGGCTAAATGAGAGTGAAGTCTCGTGACACGGCTTGTTGCAGTCAAAAGCACAGTGCTACCAACCCCTTCTAAGCGAACACCACTGTTCTTCTGACCTCATTCCTGTCCTCCATCTTACCTAGAGAGCAGATAAAATATTATTTTTCTGGTCAGTCAGTTTTGCTAAGTTAGTTAGCTAAACCAGCTAGGAGGGAAGAGTGAGGATTGGCACAGATAGTATTTTTTTAGTAGCAGCAAGCCTAGCAAAGTAAGATAAAGCTTCAGGTTATATAGGCTGAAACATAATCTTCTCATAGATCACTTGTTGTCAAGTTTCTAAATTGTCAATTCTTGGCAAAGTTTCTTATAAACATGAGAATCATCCTAAGTTGGAAAGATAAAAGTGTTTTTTTTCCTTTTTCTTTTATTTATTCAGTTACTGCTGCATCTGCTATTGCCAATATTGTGAAGAGTTCTCTTGGGCCAGTTGGTCTGGATAAGATGTTGGTGGATGATATTGGGGTAAGTAAAGTTACTTTAAGAAGTAGGAGGATTTGTATTCCTGTGTAAAAGTGCTTCCACTTAAGTGTGCTTCATAGGCCTAATGTGCATGTGCCTGTTTTTTCCATGGTTCTGAGAGGGGTAGGAGAACTGTGGTAAAATTGAGTATCAGGTAATGTGTGTTAGATCATTTTAGTTTTATCTCTTGTGGTAATTTATGTGGTACAGTTATTTCTTTTCTGTAGATAAGTTCTTGTAACCACTTAAAATACTGGTCAGATTGCAAGAACTGAGTTTCACCATTTAAATCAGGTTTAACAGCTGCTGACTTGTATATCCTGCTCTCCACATTAGGAGAAATAACAAAAAAAAAATTCAAGTAATCTCATAACAACTTTTTAAGCAATATTTTATATTTTAAAATATTTCAAGAAATTGAAGAAAGTTTGTCATTTTCTAGGCTGCTGTAATAAAATCCTATGTTAGATGGTGGTCATTGCATGGCTACTAATCCAGTACTTGCAAAATTTTTGATGAGTTTCTGTAACATAAAGGCTTTTCTGATCAAAAGAAGCTGCAGATTCTGCACTAGTAACACTTCTCTTGTTAGAACAGGACTCCTGGTTAAAAAGAAGCAGAAAAGTTTTGGTATAAGTAGTTGCTTTATGGACAATTGAAAAGAATAATTAATTTCTCTTTGTATGAATGTTACAAAACACAGCAGTGAAAGTGTAATAGAAATGTCCATCATAGTCACATTGGATTTCTGAAAATTAGGACGTGACCATTACTAATGATGGTGCAACCATTCTGAAACTGCTAGAAGTGGAACATCCTGCTGCAAAAGTCCTTTGTGAGCTGGCAGACCTGCAAGACAAAGAAGTTGGTGATGGGACCACCTCAGTGGTATGTAGCAAGTTTTACAGGCAGATATATCAAAAGTCGGTGTATAGACTTTGTATTTTTCTATGGATGCTAGTTTCATATGCAAGTGGTGCTCTGGAAGGGAATTTGCCTACTTCTGTTTCATTATTGATTTTTTTGCCTTTCCTCAAGGTTCATGGTAAATGCTGAACTGAGGTTTTTAATTTTTAACAACTGGCAGAAATAACAGTGAATAACCAACAAAGATACTGTGTTGAAAACTTGCTTGAGACTTTGGACACCTTGATGGGGGTTGGAATTAGGTGGCTCTTGCCTCATGTCAGAAACTGTTTTTAGTTCTGCATTGCAAAAAGTAGTTACTTTGCTTATGTGGAATGCATGTATTTAGTGTTTGTATTTCAAACAGGTAATTATTGCTGCAGAACTTCTCAAAAATGCAGATGAGCTGGTGAAACAGAAAATTCATCCTACCTCCATTATCGGTGGATACCGACTTGCCTGCAAGTAAGAAACTGATGCAGTTGAATTTCTGTATTTTGTGACTGCATTAGTACAGACTTCTTGGTGCCAAGTGGAATATGGTGGTTTGTTGCAGAGGTGGTAGGGTTTTTGTTGGTTTGGGTTGGGTTTTCTTGGGTTGTTTTTCTTTTTTTTTTTTTAATTGTATTTCTGTAATAATGTAATAGAATGACAATCATGTTACTGTCCTTGGAGATTAATTGATTTTAGCCCTTTGTTTTTTGAGGTAACATTCAGAAGAACTGAAAACATGTAAGTTTTTGTCTTTTTGTGGGGGTGGTTCTTACCAGTGTATTTGTCTTTATTTTACAGGGAAGCTGTTCGCTACATCAATGAAAATCTTGTTATCAACACAGATGAGTTGGGCAGGGAATGCCTAATTAATGCTGCTAAAACATCAATGTCCTCAAAAATTATAGGAGTGTATCCTTTAACTTGATCAAGTGAGTGAAGTGAGAGTGGTTGATTAGAGAGCTTGAGTCGCTAGGCTAGAGTACCCTTTGCAGCAGTTTTTATAAAATGATACACTATTAAAGCTCTTGTGTTTGTAATGGGTTTTACAGATATGACCTGGCATGGGAAGGCATGTTCAAACTCTTCCAATTTATTTAAATCTGGATTGGCATACAATGATAGTTTTAAAAGGGTATTAAAAGGGGTATTCATTCCCAACAATTGTATTGCTTGTTAGGGAGGTTAGATAAAGAGTTGTGTGAATGAATGTGTTACAGAAGTAGCAGGGGAGTGAATCTAGAGGAAAGAAAGTTGAATTTTACTCCATAGGCACAGAAAAACCTGCATTTTAATTTTTGTGCAGACTGAACATATGATACGTATTTTCCTTTAAGAACAAAAAGTACATAAAATGCAGGCATCACATTAGCCTGTAGTAATTCTCTTACCAGTGTTTCAGCTGTTAGAATGACTCATTCCTTTAAGTCAGTGGTGAACACTTTTGTGCAGAAAGCACTTTGGTGCCTTTCTGAAGTTCTTTTTTGAAACTTAATTTGGACACTGTCAGTTATTTCTGTTTGAGGGTTTTGGGGTTTTGGTTTGTTTGGTTGGTTTTTTTCTTAAGCATAATACTAGTTTTCTTCTCCAGCTTTAACCTTAACAGCCTTTTAGTGATGGTGATTTCTTTGCTAACATGGTGGTGGATGCTGCACTGGCAGTTAAATACACAGACCAGAAGGGTCAGGCTCGGTACCCCATCAACTCAGTTAATGTTCTGAAGGCCCATGGCCGCAGCCAGAAAGAGAGCATTCTTGTGAACGGTTACGCACTGAACTGTGTGGTGGGCTCACAGGGTAAGAACAACACTGTGTTTCAGGAATCTTGTGTCAGCTCAGTTCTTTTCATCTTTCTGTGTGGCTCTGCTCACTGGCTGCATTCATTGCAAATCGTGGGTTTTCAGTTCCAGAACAATTGAACAAGAACACAAAATTGCGCACTTCACCAGTGTTTCTTAGACTAGTCTGCCAGCTAGTAGTGATCCAGAAAGTGTTGGTAAGTTGCTGTCGTTTCCCTAGCTCAGTGTCAGCAAGGTAGCAGTGTGGTCTGGTGGAACTTAAACCCTCCCCTTGTGGGGAGCCAGTGCTGGGTTTGTGGGGGACTGCTGCATTTGGCAGAGCTGTGCTGTGAATAGGTAACTTAGAGGATGTGAGACTGATAGGTCAGATTGTCATGGTCATTCACATTTTGGGGACAGGGTACGTAAAAAGCTAGCATAGGTTACAGGAAAGTCTCTATTGGCATTTTTTTGCAGTAGGGCAGAACTGGAGGTAGAGATGCAAACAGTAGAAATCTGAAATGTGAAAGTAATGTTAATTTTAATCTCTAATGCTAAGTTGATCTTCTGATAACTTAATTTGACAAAATCCTTCTTCTTGCTTATTTTTCCTTATCAGGTATGACCAAGAGAATAGTTAATGCAAAGATTGCATGCCTTGACTTCAGCCTGCAGAAAGCAAAAATGAAGCTTGGTGTTCAGGTTGTTATCTCAGACCCTGAGAAGCTGGACCAGATAAGGCAGAGGTGTGTGGAAGCTTGAATAACTGAGGCAGTGGGGTTTCACAGACTTGGTTTGTTCTCTTCAGTTCAGGTGGCTCAATGCAATTTTGGCAGAGTGCAGGAGGTAAAAATATTTTGAATGTTAACATTTCCCAACAATACCATGGAAGACAGTCTTCACTTCTGGAGGCAGAACTAGTATTAAGTCAGTTTTCAAGAAATGCAAGTACATTTGTGCAGTGGTCCATTCTTGCAGAGCTCTGCATTAAGGTTTCAGGAAATGGGCGGACAGGATGTGACAGTGTATTTTTTAGTACCTTTTTATAACTTCGACATTTATCTTTGCAGAGAGTCAGATATTACCAAAGAAAGAATCCAGAAGATTCTGGCCACTGGTGCCAATGTTATTCTCACCACTGGAGGTATTGATGATATGTGTCTGAAATACTTTGTTGATGCTGGAGCTATGGCAGTACGAAGAGTTGTAAAAAAGGACCTTAAGCGGATTGCTAAGGCATCAGGAGGTATGTCTAAATAAGAATAACTGGTTTATAAACTTACTTTTCAAAGTAGAAGCTGTTGTTAGGGTATTTGTTACTGATATTTAGAATACAGCTTTTTAATATTCAAGGTCAGGATAAGTAAAGATGAGCCACTTCTTTTTAATTTTACTATTGCTTTTATGTGACCTTTGTCACAGTAGATGACTACTGTAAGACTTAATAGCTGAAGATTTACAGTGGGGCAAGAAAAAGCTGCCTTGCACTGTGAATACTGGCCTCTTGTGGAAATGGGAGCCATAATCTGTATTTATTTAGAAGTCTTTATTATGCATGCATTCATAAGCCTCTGTTTAGACAGTTAAGTACATTGTTTAGATAGCTCAAGATGAGTGAAGAAAAGCATGGCAACTTGTACTTGCTGTGGAAAAGGAAGTCCTGTAAAAGTTGAACAAAAGGAGCAGTCAGTATCAGTTATAAATTGAAGTACTGAATTGCTGCCTGAGAACTAGAAGTGCTGTTTAAGAAAAATCTATTCAACACGGCTTTTATTTCTGTTTTTCTTTCTGTGCACCTGTTCTGGGAAGTGAGCAAAGGATGATGTGCTGGAATTGAATGTTAACTTCACTTTTTTGTTTGTTAAAGCAACCATATGTTCAACCCTTGCAAACCTTGAAGGTGAGGAGAGTTTTGAGGCATTAATGCTGGGGCAGGCAGAAGAGGTGATTCAAGAGAGAATCTGCGATGATGAACTGATTTTAATCAAGAAGTAAGGATCCTTTTAAAAATACTGTTTTGTATATGTTCTCTGCTAAGTTTGAGATAAAATCCCATTTATTTACTTCATGCTATCTAAGTGATTGAAGTAGTAGCACACGTA
This sequence comes from Pardalotus punctatus, assembly GCA_013400915.1. Classification (NCBI taxonomy): domain Eukaryota; kingdom Metazoa; phylum Chordata; class Aves; order Passeriformes; family Pardalotidae; genus Pardalotus; species Pardalotus punctatus. The sequence goes on from VZTX01027356.1 coordinate 369,365, forward strand.
GGAAAGGGTACACAAATCCAGTGCCAATTAGAGGTGAAAGTATCAGTATTTAATCTCCTTTGCTGGAGCTGGACACTCTTTGTCAGCCACAGTGTATGAGACAATCAAATTGCTAGACAGATTTACTTAAATTTTTGTTTATAAACAAATGTTTCTTAACTGGCTTCCCTTTACAGACAGTGAAGGCAAATAGGTACCATCTGAGTAATTTCATCTGAATAAAGAGGTGCAAGCTAAATCTTTCCATTTGTAGTGAAAGACAACATTTGCTTGTGCTGGTGTCACTGCTGTCTGGTACCTGAAGACTTGAGTAGCAGTTCATTTAACAAGAACATACTTCAGATGATAACTTTTCCACTGCTTCAGTATTCCTTCTGGGTGTTCATGTTCCTGTAGTGTCATTTGTGCGTGAATTAAATGTTCTGCCCATGGCATTTATGTGTCAGGTACATGGTGACAGCCTGTTCTATGATGTTGGCAGTCATTAGCTTACTTGAGAGCTGTGCAAGAGGAGTCTTTCGTAATACCTTAGTCCACCTTCCCCTTTTTGATGCAAAAACATATTGTCATCATACTTTGACAGGTAGCTTTCTTTAAAAGAATAAAACTCAGACTAGGTTCTTTAATGTTAGAAATTAAAATGTTGACTTACTAAGTCATAGTGTATGTATCCTGCAAGGGGACATAACAATGTTAAGATTTTCTTTTAAATGTTGAAAGAATGAGGCTCAACTGAACTTGGCTTTAGGATAAAAAATTTAACAAGAAGAGTTTTAATTTAAATTCCATTCAACACAGCTGACTTCTGATTCCTTTTTTCCTTAGTACAAAGGCTCGTACTTCAGCATCAATTATCTTACGAGGAGCCAATGACTTCATGTGTGATGAAATGGAACGGTCAATACATGATGCTCTCTGTGTTGTCAAAAGGGTTTTGGAATCCAAGTCTGTTGTCCCAGGTGGTGGTGCTGTAGAGGCAGCACTTTCAATATATCTTGAAAATTATGCAACCAGCATGGTAAGGCTTGCACAAAGAAGCAGTGCTGTGTATGTGTTAGACTAGGGCAATGAATCTCCAAGCATTTATTTTCATCTACTAGAAGTAATTTCTGTGGTTCATGAAAACTTAATAATCTTACAGAACCTAAGATGGTTCTTTAAAATGAAGGGTATGAGTTAATTCTTTCTCTGATAATTAGACTCTCTGGTTCTTTGACCCAAATATATTTTGCATGTGGAAATCCCTACCTATTAGTGCTGCTTTTGATCATGGCTGTATTTCTTTCCTCTCTTGTTGTAATTACTGGTTTAAAAACTTTTTTCCTTTTTCTAGGGATCACGTGAACAACTTGCAATAGCAGAATTTGCAAGATCCCTCCTAGTAATTCCAAATACATTGGCAGTAAATGCCGCTCAGGATGCCACAGATCTTGTTGCAAAGTTGAGAGCATTCCACAACGAGGCTCAAGTTAACCCAGATCGCAAAAATCTGAAATGGCAAGTATCTGTCTGTTAGAAGGCTAGTAAAAGTGATGTGGAAAATTGTTCTCTCAGTTTAACAAACCATGATTTGCATAGCAAAAAAAGGATGGATGTTGTCAGTGAACTCCTCTGCCCCTGCCCTTCAGTCATATGTATGTATTGCTGTAACAAAGTAGAAGTTACACAGCATACTCCCAGCTGTATTTCTGCTGTTTCTCCCTCTCCATCTGACAGCATTCTTTCTTTGCAGGATTGGTCTTGACTTGATCAATGGAAAACCTCGTGATAACAAGCAAGCTGGTGTCTTTGAACCAACCATGGTCAAAACTAAGAGCCTCAAGTTTGCAACAGAAGCTGCAATTACTATTCTTCGAATTGATGACCTTATTAAACTGCACCCTGAAACTAAAGAAGAGAGAGGAGGGTGCTATGAGGATGCAGTTCAGTCTGGAGCACTTGAAGAATAATTTAGGCTTTATTTATGTTTGTTTCACTTACACTTCCCACTCTTATAACTAAAATGTTAATAAAACAAGTGGTTGAATGTTGCTGCTATTTTCTTGTGATAAAACTAATTTTTGAAAGCAAGCTTGGTCCTTGCAGTGAGAATTTTAAGCGCTAGTGTATGTTAACAACTAGAGTGCCTGCAATAGCCACTAACCTCTTTGTCAAGTCAGTGCTTAAGTGTCAAAAAGTAGTGGTGTATGCTTGTTTAGTTTAAGACGAAACAAAATGTGAGCTCTGTGATTAGAAGTTTATTAGTAAAATGTTTCAAAGCTAGTTAACACTAGCTGTTCATTCATTCCCTCACATTTATCTCTCAACACACATGGCTATTCCCATTCCACCTCCTATACAGAGAGCAGCAACACCACGTTTTCCACCAGTTCGTTCCAGTGCATACAGAAGAGTTACAAGGATTCGACAACCAGAGGCGCCCAGGGGGTGACCAAGAGCAATAGCTCCACCTTGTATATTGATCTAAAAAAAAAAAAAAAAAGCCACTATAGACTGTCACGAACATTTAGCTATGTTAGCTGACTCAACATAAATTATTTCACTGGGATATAGCCCTTGATTCTGTGTGAGCTTGAAACTGCAGGCACCCTTTCATAAGAAAGTCAACACCCGTGCAACTGCTGCTAATCAGTATTTCTTCTAAAAGGGCCCTATCTTCACTGTGAAGACAACTGAGGTGAATTTAGGGAGGGGAGAATACCATGCTTTCTGCCATCACTGAACGAATACTGAGGCGAATAGACTTGCAGCAGCAGTTTAAAATTTTGAATCAAGTATGCTTGAGCAGCTGCCTAGATTTGCATAAAAATGCACTGCAACAATGTTGGAACTTCTTCAGCTGGGAAACTGCCTGCTAGCAAAGCCAGTGGCCAGAGCTGTGTGAGAAAATGCTTGCTGGGGCTCCCACCCTATTTACTTACAGCAAAGTGATTGCAAGAGAGCTGTGCTCACCCTTACAATCCAGATGCCCAGAATGGGACAAGTTTGAGTTACAGGAGGCAAACTCATGCCAGCCAGCCCATTCATACCTTTTCTGGATTTACTTTCAGTTCTTTTGATATTGCAACAGATAGTGATGCAAAGGCTTCATTAATTTCAAACAAGTCAACTTGCTCCAGAGTCCAGCCAGCTTTGTCAATCTGAGAAAACAACACGAATAGGAGCTTATTATCTTCCAGGTCTTAGCTCCAGAAGCTTTTCATTAAATGTAAATTGGGTGATTTGTAGCTACCACTTCTAAAAACTTGCAGGAAAACTATTTTTTTATAGCCAGCGTTGATGATAGAATTCTTGAAGACTACAGACAAAATTTTAGTGTCAGACAAGTCAGTACAATGTGCTGTAATAATGCTCGGAGCTCATAAAAGTCTTGACTAATTTTACTCATGTAGCGTGGTGGTGCAAGTGTGAGAATCAAACTGTATGTGGTGCCCGTGCTAGAATAAGCACTGGATTAAAAAGCAGGCTTTAACAAATTAAAAGCAATTTTTTCAGAACATAGTATGATGCCATTAGGAAATCTCTACTTTAATAGAGTTTTACACAGGAAATAGTGAGGTGTTGACCATTAGTTATCAGTGCTACGTTTAATTTGTCCAGTCTCTTCTGCCTTTACATTTAAAGTTGCCACTTGAAGCTTTTCACAGGTGACTATTCTGGGAGATGGTTTGGCTCATGTTTTCACTTTAGAAACTTGTGATGCAATTGCCTACTCTGGTACAGGCTTAGGCATGTTTCACACATGTACATTTTTACTTCCATTCACTTTGTTTCTAACAGCAATGGTTTATCAGCATAATCATCAGCAAAGATATTTCACAACTTAGGCTACTCAGACTGGTGCACCTCTGAGGTTACAGTCAAGGAGAAAGGCCTTTTTCTGCTAAATAAGACAGTATGGAGTATCCCATTCTTCTGGGAAAAACTTACTATATACTATGTTATTGTAACAATGTATAACAGTTATTCTCTCATATAAAGTGCTACTATAAAATTCTGAAGTGATGAACATAGTATATGGAGGGTGTGAACATATGACAACACGTTACAAAGTTTAATCACAGAATCACAGAATATTCTGAGTTGGAAGGGACTCACAAGGATCATTGAGTTCCAACTCTTAAGGAAATGGCCCATATGGAGATGGAACCCATGACCTTGGTGTTATTAGCACCATGCTCTATGAAGGAGTAGTGTGCCCTTTTTCATAGTATCTGTACACTTACAGGTACTGTTAAAAACCGCTTGTCTGTTCTACAGTTTAAGCTAAAACTCTGTACTGCATATGCATATTCTTCATTTAAAAGAACAGTTTGAGATCTGATAAGAAAAAGATTTAGCATTACAATTCTGATTTTGTTGTCAAAAGCCACAGAGGCTGGGTGAGTTCAAGTCAGACCTCCACATTGCCAGGACATTTCAGAGGTGAACAAAATAAGGCCTTTACACAGTATTAAAAAAAAATAAGGAACATTAAAGCAAATCTGTTCTTAGCTGTACAAGAGCTCTTTTCATGCTCAATTTCATAGCTGAATTTTAACAAATAATCAGCTGGGGCTGCCATGGGTTCTGTCTCTATATTAGCAAGCAGTGTGGTACCAGCAGGGCTGCTCACTGGGCATTGAGAACCTTGTCATGGGGACTGAACAGGGAACACATCAGTGGGTGCAGTAACAGTCTGAGCACATTAGGTGTGGTTTTGGAATACACCTTCCCATTTAGTTTGACCTGAAAGGAATCCAATTTGTAAGCTCCAACCTTTTCACAGTCTGAAACACAAAGGGCACCACCCCATTTGCTAATGCAGATGGCACTCACTGGTCCTTCTCTCAGTGTTGTACTATTGCAAATACAATCAGACAATGATCTGAAGATACTCTGCTCAGACACAGCATCAGAACCGTATCATGCCAGGACCAAATCATTCCTGAATTAGGTTAGTTATACACATCCCTGAAATTTGATCTTTAGCCTCCTAGGTTATCTGGGTACCCTTCCACAAATCTGACTAGTTTGTGCTCTGAAGTCCATTCATACACCTATACATTTGGATTTTCTTTTTCCAATGACTAGGCACTAGCCAAGTAGCAGTAGGAATCCTAATTTTATATACTACACTGAGTCATTTTTAACTTAGTTTACTTTTTTTCTACTATGTTTTCTTTAGAACAGGGCAAAACCAAGACATGGTCAGAAAATGAAAAGCAATTACAAGCAAGGGTTTTAACACAATAGATACGTAGATAGGTAAGTGATTACTTACAGCTTTCCTTATTGCTGAAATGGGCCCTACTCCCATTATAGATGGATCTATACCTGTCTGAGCCCAAGATACAATCCGAGCCAAAGGCATAAGACCCCTCCTAGCAGCTTCCGATTTCTTCATTAGAAGAACAGCTGCAGCTCCATCATTTAGACCTGTGGAATAACAAACAACTTGTATGTATTTGTTGGGCTTTATGGCTTTTACTGTACCACTTTTTCCTGCTTGCATAAGATCACAATCTAGACAAAACAAAAACCACAAATTGTTTATTGGTTTGGGTCAGTATTGTTCATATCAGTCAAGTCTGTTCTCTGCTACAAACACTTGAAACTGTACATTGCTGTAAATGTGACACATTTGTGATTCTATTTGGAAAGCAGCAGATGGAAGAATCAAAGCACAATATGAAAAAGAAGTACGTCAGATTTATGAGGCAGGTTTGGAAGGGGCAGCAAAAGGACGAAGGAAGAAGTTTAAAATACGCTTGTGGCAGTCCCACAGGAGAACATTTTCAAACATTAATTGTTAAGTTTTCGATTGTCCAGACCTGCAGCATCAGAAACCCTTAGACAGTTTTAAAAAGAAAGGATGTAGTTTCTTTCTTTCCACCCTATCAAATATTGCTGTTATTGTCCCAACTCTTGTATTATTTCATTGAAAACAAGGAAACAAAAGACAACTTTGTAAAGAAATCCTCCACTGTATCTAAAATGGAGTCCTACCTATGTTGTCAAACACATTGCCATTTCCTGCAAAACACATTCAGCAAGTAAACACACAGCAGCCACACCCCTTCCAGAGACCCTGCCTTGAGCCACAAGCAGCTACTGTTCTTTTCCATTTCATTGAAGCCAGATGGACCAACCTGAAGCATTAGCTGCTGTTACTGTCCCAGTTCCATCTGTCAGGAAACAGGGCTTTAACTTTGCCATTGTTTCTAAGTTGCTCCCATGTCGAGGGTGTTCATCTGTTTTAACTTCTATAGGACCTGCAAAACAGAGCATTATGCTCACAGGAGGGTCTAATCACACACACACACATCTCAAACAGAAAGACTGCAAAAACAACAGGCTGAGTGGGAATATACACCATATTCCTTTCAACCAACAAGGCATTCCTACATCAGAGACAGCTTCCACCTCAAGGCAGTTTAACAAACTGCTGTAACCTTCCAGCTCCTTCCAGCAGGGCAGACAGCTCAGGTTTTCTAAGACAAACAGTAGCAGCTAAAATACTATCCAGTTGTGCAAAAAACATATTGTTCTTGCTGTGCCTAACCCAATAGCTTTTCTTTCAACAGGAGGCTATATTTCAAATGATACTTCTAGTAAACTTGTTACAAAGAGTAGTCAAGTGTTATTAAATGCCATCATCTAAACTGGTATCATGAAAGCCCTTCATTGTTTGCAACCAGCCTAATGCCAGGACTTTTTCTGCAGGGTCTATTCAACGGAAATGTTGAACAACTGATTCAGAAACAGACCTTTGGCTCAAGCACCATAATAGATCTATTTATATCCCTAACAGACCTAAAGAGAAGCATATCCAATATATGTAACCTGACCTAGTTAATTAACTAGTAACCCGAATTATTGTCACTGTGTATTTTACTAGGTGAGCAAGGTTTGCCAGATCAACATGACTGTTTTAAGTTTGGTGCAGCAGAAGTCTTAACAAAATGAAAAATACTGATTTTGGTACCATATCCAAGCCTATGTTAAGTCAGTGCTTTGTCTAGGTAGTTATTCTGTCTCCAATAAACACGGTGTTAGTATTTGCAGAGAGCTACATTGAGACATTCTGCATTTACATTGCTTCTCTCTTATTTAAAATATAACCACTGAAAGCTGAAAAAGGAGAGCAATAGGCTACATGCTTACAAAAAGGCTGTATGAGCGGGAAACTATCCACCGATTACAGGAGACATAGTAGAAAACAGATTTTTTTTCTTAAAATCAGCTCTCATTATTCATTCACACTTACCTTTTTTAGAAGGTACAAGAACAGGAACAATTTCTTTTGTAAAATAGCCAGCTTTCTGTGCTGCCTCTGCCCTGTTTTGTGACTGTACAGCAAGTTGGTCTTGTTCTCCTCTGCTGACTTGCCACTGATTGGCCACATTTTCAGCTGAAACAGGAACAAAATGCAAACTGCCATCAGGAAATGCCAAAATTTTAAGCTGCAAAACTGTAAGCACAAATGTAGTCATTAATGTTTGCCGTAGCAAGCAGCTGAGTTTGTTGAACAGATTTCATTCCAATTTCCTCATTTTGTTTACTCATGATTCTCTACTATATTTTCTCTTAAGGGTGAAAATTTCTATGTGGAATCTCCTCCCAGATGTTATATCGAATTAAATACAAATGCTAACAAGCTTTTGTAATTTATTGCTTCTCTCAATTATTATGCTCAGATCTCTCTACAGCCACTTCAGAAGAGGGAACAGTTCTGAAGTCACTCTGTTTCATAAAAAAGGTCTGGAAAAGTAGTTGGCTGACTCTCCCATCCAGGCTACAATAACCTGAAGCTGCAGAACTACACATATCTACAGGACACTTTAAATAACTGCCCCTCACTATAAATCTGCGCTGCTGAATGCTCCAGTTACATACAGGGATTATTTTGTTTATTTTTTTTTTCCTGAAATTAAACTTCTCAGATATAGAAAAGATGTAGAGATTAGCTCAGACAGAAGAAAACCCAAAACCAGTAGCTTTACAAGCAAAACAGAAAATGCCTTCAATGCTTTTCAATATTACGGATTTCTTTCTTTCTTTTCCATGACTACAACAAAAGGACAGCTTGAAACGTTACATTATTTGTAAGTTTTGATTTCTGAAATTTCCTGTCAGTGAATTCTTTCCACCTCCCCAGTTGCCCATTTCATTTTATGGACTGTCATCACTTACCTGTTATGCCCATATGATACTGATAAAAAGCATCTGTGAGGCCATCAAGGATTATAGTGTCCTGCAAGGAAGCCTCTCCCATTTTCACCCCAGCTCGCATGTGAATGACGTGAGGAGCCTGCAAGAGGGTATTTTCAAAGGAGTCAGATATTTACATCTCCAGTGCACAATACAGCCAGCCCACTGAAGAGACAGACCCCTGCCTGCTGGCTGGAAGTACCCATCCCAAATCCTGGCAGTCTCCCCAGCTGCCCACTCTGCCTGTCCCTCCAGAGCCTGCCAGCTGGCGTGCCACTTGCCCTGTGTATTCCCTTGGTTGCAGATCACCACACAGCAAGTGTTGTTTCCTCACCACAGACTGAATCTATCATTCCTGGGGCCATGTGGCTGTGGCTCTCCCATCCCACTAGCCTGCTCCAGGTAGTTCCCAATTGCACTTTGCTGCCAATGAATGTCAACATCACTCTCAGCACAGGCAGCTGAGACCTGGCAGAAGAGGTCATTCCTTCCTTGGGCATCACCAGCTCAGAACCATTCCTGAATAGAGCCTTGGGATGAACACTTTGAAATAAAACTGCTTTGCTTTCTTTCCAAGTTCTAATTGTTTGGCAAACAATAACATTTTCAGTTATTCCTTCTTTGGACTCCCTGCAATACAAAAAAACCTGTCTATTGCCAGCTTGTCACAGGCAAAACATTCACCACAACAGGGCTAGATGGAAATGAAAATGGAATTTTAAATGTGGTGTTTGCAGGACACCTTTTCAGTAGCTACATTATGAGCCAACTTTTCCCTTTTTTAAAAAGAGCACACTACTGAAGTCAACTGCTGCACGTGTAAATTCATTCGCAAGCGCAGTGACCCTTTCTCTCTGCCCCCAGGTGCCAGCCTAGAAGCACAGGGTTTCAACATCGGGCTGTTTGCTCCCAGCAAATGCGAACGTAATCGTCTGCTTTACCTTGCTCATACTTTCCATGCCTCCTGCAACCACGATGCTGGAGTCTCCTGTCAGTATGGACTGAGCAGCCAGACACACTGCCTTCAAGCCTGACCCACAAATCATCTGGCAGCTCCAAGCAGGCACAGAGTATGGGATTCCCGCAGCAACACTGGCCTGTCGGACAGGGTTCTGGCCAGCACCTATGGGAAGAGGCAGCATTTTTCTTCTGCCCGTTCTTAAAAAACAAATGGCTGCTTTGTCACTTTCCACAACAATACCATCAAAATTTACAGCTCACTCCTACTTTCAGTTGGTGGGCAGAGGAGTGCCCAGCAGTAATCTGTGAACAAGAGCCTCTCTTATTTATATTGCTGATGAATAAATACCTGCTACTGACAGTTATATATCTGCAACTCTCCTTTTGATGGCAGGTCAGATGAAACACTACTTGAGATCAGCCCTGGCCTGTTGTATGGGTGAGATGAGAACTCATTTAAATTGCTATTTGCCGAACAGTTTCTTTTTGACATCTTCTGTACATCGCCAGCAGTTAACTTTCCCTGAAAGTTCATATGGAAGCCAAAAGCACAATTATGCATGGATTGACCTGAAAGCTTCCAGTCTTTGCTGTGATCCTGATGGAGATAATATGAGCACCATATTCAAAGAGAACAGTCTTTATCTGCATCCCCCCAGGCCAAAGCTCTTTGTATGCAAAGAAAATGACACGGAGAACACATCATTCAGCAAGCTAAAAATACAGAGTTAAGTAAGACAAAATTATGTATTTCCTTCCTCCACATTTAAAATACAAACCTGCCTGTGACTGCTGATTAAACATTACCCTGGAAAAAGCAGGAGCCTGTTCAAAACAAACAATTCCCTGCCAGCTGAATTTTCATTAAATTAAAATATTTGTCTCTGAACAAATGGCATCACAGATCTTGAGGTCGGTCCTGCAGACAAACACAAATCCAGGCCTAGTTCTTAAAAGCTCAAAGTTATCATTACTTCGGATGTTAAATTTAGAAGGTGATATGACCAAGGTGAGAAGAGGGATGCTGCAACAAAGAACAGAAACTAACATTCACACACACACTGTTAGCTACTTCAGCGATTAAAAAAAAACACCCCGAACTATCTCCCACAACATCTTCTCTAAAAACCCATCCTTTCGGCCACCCAGCGCGTAGGGCGAAGCAGACACGATGCCGCTCAAGTCCTTTGTTAAGGAACTGTGTTCCCAATGGCAAGGGATAACGTCCTGGAAGGTGAAACCTGAGCTGTTTCAGTGGGACAACCCCGGGCGAGATGCGGCCGTGGAGAGGGAGCGCCCGGCCGCGGGCGGAGGGGTCCCGCCGCCGGCCCGTACCTGCAGTGAGGACCTGCCCGAGGATCACCTCCGACACCTCCTCGGGGGCCAGCCCGGCCCGGCGCAGCACCTCCCGGATGGCGGCGGCGCCCAGCTCGTGCGCGGGGAGCGACGACAGCCCGCCGTTGAAGGACCCTGGGAGGGGGGGACACAGAGGGAGCCCGCTCAGCACCCGGACACCCGCCCGGCCCCGGCGGGAGCATCCGCCACCCGGCGCGCCCGCCGCTGCCTCTCACCCACGGCGGTCCTGGCGGCGGACACGAAGACGACGGGGTCCGCGCTCATGGCGGCAGCAGCGGCGGCGGGAGTGGCGGCGGTGGTGGAAGCCCGAGCGGGAGCGGCGGCAGCGGCAGGAGCGAAAGCGGAGTCGGCGTCGGTCCCGCCCCTCGACCGCCGCCGGGCGGGGCGGGAGGACGGAGCCCGAGCAGGGGATTCGTAGCCGAGCACCTGAGGATAACGCGGGGGCCGGGCGGGCGGTGGCGTGGCGGGGCCGCCCCCTTGGGTGATGGGGCGAGGGTGGCCTTGGCCGCCTCCTTCCCAGCCCCTTCCCAGGCGGGGGCGGAGAGAGGAGCGGCCGCGCCGGCCAGGCCGGGGCTGCTGGGCTCGGTTACTTCCCTATGCCCCGCGCTCACACACCAGGTGTCTGTGCATCGCCGGCTGCCAGCTCCGTCTGCTTATTTACAAAATAAAGCGTGCGGGTCAAGTGCTCTCGTCATATTGTGGCTTTACGGACAGTTTGTTTATTTCATTACGGCATTTCATAGGATCTGCATGAGCAGGGAGGAGTTAAAATCATTATACTTATACAAAACTGTGTATCACTGGTTTGGTCTGCTCAGCAACTGATGCCCAGAGATTACCAACACCCAACTCGGCCTTTTTTTCTTTTTCTTTTTTTCTTAATTCTAGCAGAAGCCTAACATATATACAGATATATTATATATATATTAGCTGGTCCTTTCTGATCTGACCAAAGAGGCAAGCAAGCAGGAGGCTGCTCCCAGACTGCGTCCATGGGAAGCTGCAAGGGGAAAGGCGAGGTAGCCGGATGGGATGCGAGCTGGCCGCAGGAGCTCCTGGCAGCCAGGGAGCTTGAAGGAGAGGAGGCGGCTGAAGCAGTGGCCACAACCCACAGCACGGCGGGCAGGCAGGAATGTTTCTCTGCGGGAAATGTAAGTAGGAAGCCTAGAGATGCGAGGTGGGGAGCAACAATATTAAGTTATCTGGAGGAAGAAGGGACAGAGTAAAGGGAGAAACCAAGAAAGCAAGTCAAAGCAATTAACAAAGAAATCAGATGGGCTGAAATAACTGGTCTGTTGCACAGCATAGATCTTCAGTCCTTACTCCTCCAAAATACATTCCTCCTTTTAGATATTTTGGATCTTTGGATATTTTAGATCTTTGTGAAGGATAAGGCCAAAGCAGAAAACCATGTGTCATAAGATGTCTTCAGTTACTTTGGGGTTTCCAGCTTTCAGCAAGAGAGTAATTCCTTCAGATATCTTCAGGAAAGGAAATCTCTGGAAAATCCCACAGGCAGCCAAATGCTTAGGTGGACCAATGTAGAGTCTCCTAAGGAGATGCATTAAAGGATGCATTACTTTGCAACATGCATGCACCACTGCTTTTCTTGAATGATGCTATACACTCAGAGCAGCTGATAACACTGACAAAAACCTAAGATTAAAACTGGACAGGAAAAACATGTTTTGTGTCTTTTCAAAAGGTTATCAATAGGCAATTAGTGGAACTAACATACAAGCACAACTCAGGAATGTAGGATTTTAAGCAATATAGTGATTGTTTTAGAAAAATATTGTATGGTTCCTGAGCAACCCTGTATGACTGAATGTAGTCCCTGCACCCTTTCAAAATTCAGTACAGAGTGAGTAGCACAGATATATGAGGGCAGCACCAAATAACGTAGTTTATCAACTGTACCGTATACCACCAATATGTCATTCATAATGTAACATTTGTCTGATTACCACTTTAGGTCATCAATGCAAATACAAAGTCAATAATGTGAGATGAGTCCAGGTTAAATGTCAGCAGGTGTTCAAAGTCCACAACTGACCGTATACCTGAAGTAAGCCTTAAGGACAGGATTCTCTTGTACTTAAAACTTTACAAATATCACCACAAATATTGAATTGCACATAAAGCAAGGCTTCAGCCCCCTCCCTCCCCACACTTCATTAACAGACAGAAAGAGTTCAAATATGAAGCAGCCCTAGGAACTTCAGACCAGCATACCCCAGTGGGCAGACCTGCTGTACCTTTGCTCTCAGCCCCAACCAGCGGAACTGTTTTGCAGCTCAGTGTTAGTGATGAACCAGGCTATGATGTTTGGGCACCCTGAAACAACAGACATTAATTTTATCTTGGTATGTCTATCGGGTTTGCAGTATTCTATTTAACTCTGCTTGGATGGTGTCCAGGATTGAGATCCAAACGGATAAAAGGGGCGCGTAACGTAACAAAATAGTGTAGCAATTGCACAAAGGCAAATAATTATGAAACATACACGGTACAGATCAAAGTTAAGTTTTTTAAATGCAGAAAAAAACCCTACTAAATGTCACTAGGCAGCAGTGCTTCTAAATTCAAGGTAGTTAATGAGCAGCATAATATTCAATGTCAAACTACTGCCCGATGCTGGTGCATTTTGCCTTTTCTTGGAAATTTAAACTCTGGGAAATGACATCATCAATTCAGAACAGAAAGCTTACTTGCTATCAGTTGCACAAAGTTTATTTACTACTTTGCTATGAACACAATGAAATGGACATGTGCCTTCCATGAAATATTCAAAGTGCAAATATTTTTGCATTTTCATTTGCTAACAGTGACTCAGTTTTATTAGAAATAGGCTAAAAATTAGAGGATTTCAGTGTTCAGTGATTTACTCTTCTGCTAAATAACTTTTTTCTAAATCTGACCTTTACAAAGATCACTATTGTTACCAAAATGTGAAACCCTTGGTTTTTTTCATAAAACTGACACTTGGTCAATGAATATTTACAAAACCAGGTTTGTTTGGAATGTGAATTTAATAAAAACTAAGCTCCATATTTAAAAAAAAAAAAACAACCAACCAACCAATTACTTTAAATTCGTAAGTCTTGATTCATAAGTCTATTTTAAAAAACAGATTTCACAACATTCCTTTAATAGCAAATTCTCTAGTCTATAATATGTTATACACAAATATTGGTACTAGTATCTGCTAAGGGCACTCAGGCTTCTTGGGCACCTTTAGTACCTTAAAGCCGTTTTCATGTCCAGAAAGACAATTAATTTTTTCCCCATGTTTTCTTAGCATTCTGTTGTCTATGGGTAGGTTCAGCACAAAAGGCATGTTTCAAAGGACATAGTGTTTTCCCAGTAAGGACGAGATCTGCATTTTCTAAAATTCTTTAGTCTCCAGCCTGACTGACAGGGTCCTTGGAAATCAAGGCAATAAAATGTCCTTGGCTGTGTTAAAAGCAATCTATGTTTTCCTTGAATCCATCTTTGTAAGGGAAAGTTCATAATCTAATCAGTGTTTAATTAAAAAATGTTGTCTTCCCCTCAGACAGGAAAGCATTTGCACTATTGAAACTATCTTGGCCTTTCTATGGTCTAAAAAAAAGTATAGTAAACACCTGGGCTTATATCCTTAGCAACTATATGCACACCTGTACTCCAAAAGCAAGCTTGCAGTATTTATCAAGCATCCCCCAAACCAAATTTAACTTGAGTCACCATTTGGTAATTGTATCTGAATGGATTATCAGTCAGGGGATGTCTTCAGCACAGGCTCTGGAGTTCACTCACTGGAGCAGTCAGCCCCTTACAGGAAAAAACTCCTGAGCATTCTGAGGCACACACCAATTCATAGGGGAGTGTGGGAGCATTGCAAGTGCTGCCATCTCGGAGACAAGATTTGCAAATCAAATTGGGTCTGTATAGCTGTACATTATCATAACGCTGATTTTATATGCTTTCTGGGGCTAGATCTAGATATAGATTAGATACAGATATATAAACACACAAATACATATAAATTGATAAAAAATACTGGTCATTAAAAGATAATCCTTATAAGAGCTTTCTGAAGAAGTTTAGTTACTTCTTGCTATAAAGATGTAAGAAAAATAGGTGATAATTCCACTAAGACCCATAAAAGCATGTTATCGGGGATACAACAACAGCATTAAGCCTGCAGCCTAGTATTCAGGAAGCTTCTCTAAAAGAGGGAGAGTTCACTAATGTCAAATTTGGGCTGTCTGCTGCCCTAGTAGTTACCTGAAGAACCTCTCTGTATCACTTTCTTCTCAGAGCAGCAATCCATAGCTTTTATCTTTCCCCCACACCTGTAGGCTGCAGGAGCCTTTTCCAGTGCACCCAAGAGCTCATTCTCTGCTTTGGATGTACCACGGTTTTGCCTTGCTCCATCTCCTGTCCTTGCAAGTCAAGGACAGCCTTTGCAAGAGGCAATTGGCCTTTCTTTAGTTCCTGAAATTTCAAGGTCCTTTAAAATGCCAAGAAATGTACGTACAGTACTCCAAACACATTTTTTTACTTTTGAAAAATACTTTATCTCATTTCCCCCCTAATCCCTCACTTTCCTGACCTGCAGACTTAATTTTTTTAAAGAGTGTTTCACACTAGAAAGTGTTTTCCCTCAGAGCCTGCCTTTCCTAGGGACAAAAAGCATCCCTCTGAGCGGGGAAACATTGTAGTGTTTGTGTTGGTCCAGAGGGCTTCCGGGTGAAACCAAGGGGTGGAATAGAAACCCAGAACTGAGCACTTAAAACCAAGGAGGAGTCATCCAGTTAATGGACAATTAAGTTAATGAGTAACACACCGTCACTGGAGGAGCCTAAAACCCGGTGAGCTGTCCTGCCCACACATTCATAATCTGGTTCCTACTCCATTTCGTCATTATAGGTGAATGAATGTATGAATTTGGCTTTTGTGTTGGTGTTTGGACAGATCATGATGTGCCCTCTCATCCAAGTACCAATGCTGCTGCTGGGGCTTATGACGCCACCTATTATTTGAAAAGCTAATTTACTCCAGTTACCGCACTATAAACACAACGTAAGGTGGATGTCAACACATTTTTTCAAGCAGCATTAAAAGCTCCCAGGCTGGTTCTCACTGTGTAATGTGATGTGCAAAAGGAACAAAAGAGTATTTCAGTTAAATGTCCTCTTCCCAAAGGTATCAGAGGACTGGTTACCAAATTGTTGCCCTTATTTCCCTAAACAAAAATTATAGGTGTAGCCTCATAATACACTTACTAATTTGGAATTACAGAAGGAAAGCAGCCCAGAATATTAAGGTCTGCAGGCTGATTCCACTTATGTCTAGATGTCCCTGGCTGCCTGCCTCCTGCTCAGCTAGCACATTTCCCACAAATGTAATCTACACTTGTAAAAATAAATTTAAAATAACTAGGTGCTGGCAAGGGGTAAAAAATGCAAGAATACTTTCTACATGCTCATGAACACAAACAATGGTGGAAGGTATACCATCCCACAACCTTAGAGTGTATCTGAGCCAGACCTTTATCTGTACTACACTAAGAAGACAGAAAGGAGATCCTGTTTCTGAACATAACACTGAACATATCACCACTGATACACAGAAAATGTTAGGTGTGTAATACACAGAAGAGAAGCAGCCTTGAGTGTACATCTGCATGTATTTTATGTAGAAGTTTCAATTTCTTCTCCTGCTTGGCTTATATGCATTTTTAATATTGTTATGATTACATTTGCACACAAGGAAATCAAGTCAGTTTGCTGCATTAACGTTCTTATTAAGGCCTATTCTAATATTTCAGTGCATCTCTCATGCTGCCATATCCTGTGATGGCTTCATCTGTTAATTGGTATTTTGAATGTTTAAAACAAATACCTGCAAGAAAAGCAGGAGCAGAAAACAGTGTACAGTAATCACAAGTGTATCTCTTTTCACTTTAGAATGAGGTAAGACTTCAAAGGAATTTATTCAGGTCCTGTCTCCTTGTGGTCACCTTACCACCCGACCTTGAGTAGTCATGTCAAATCACTTGTAGTGTGGTTTTTAAACGTTTGAAGTTCTCACTGAAAAACGTGTGTGCACAGATGTATACACATGCACGTGAGGCCATGTGCATTGGATTCTATTCCGATTATATTCTTTCTGTTACTAGTAAGAGTCAGGAGAGATTTCTCGAGCATCTTCGGCACTGAGACAGTGAGTGACAATCAATTTCATCGGTGCAACCCAGGTGACAGACTATTCTAGCCTGCAGCAGCTTTACGACTTTGCCGGCAAAAGGCAATAAAATATTTACCCAATAGCATAGCTTGAGAAATGACGGATAGTAAGAAGGATAAACTTGATTTTAAAGGACCAGCCCACTGCTAGACTGCAATGAAGGGCAAGCAGTATACTTTATTATTTTTACTCCCAAACGCGGACACTGATGTTTAATTTCTTCGGAAGCAGCTGGAATTTAAGTCCTTAATCTTTCATTCCAGCGTTTGAGGACACTGGCTCGCACCGACGCCGCCGAGCGGCGGCCGGCAGCCTCGGCACGCACGCCGAGAAGCCCGGGTCCCCTCTTATACGTTATTTACTGCTGCGCGCAGTTTTCCTTCCCAGACCTCCCATCTTCCCCGCCAGCCTTCCGGGAAGGCGCCAAACGCTTTTCCCAGGAGGCGCTGGGCTCCCGCTCGCCGCAGC